>JAOXJM010000011.1:1742102-1762004 GCA_026413425.1 Tringa solitaria | reverse complement strand
GCTTGAAGAAGCATTAATGCATGTGCCTAGCCTCAAACTGCTCCCTATTAATAAAACTAAATGAATAGTCACAAAATTATCTACAACACATAGCTGATTCTAGCAGTGAAGAAACTGCATCCAGATGAAACTGATTGAACATATAGAAGTAATCCATTCCATGGTTCAAGACATATTGCCTGTATACTTGAGAAGTTCCAGAAAAATGTCCCCTCCAGAGGAGGTAAGTTTAGAGGAAGAAAACCCTACTGGAGTTACCCGGCATCCTGAAGGCATAAGACTACCTAAACCAAAAGGCAGAGTCTCTAGACATCTTCTAGTGTGCAATAAACTGATGGCCGACAGCTGACAGCTGATCAGAGAGTTTATTATTTTCAGAGTGATGGTGGCCTTTAGAGAACTAATAACATAGCTAAAAGAGGACTGGTTGGACAATTTGGGTGTGATTCAAGCAATCAATATCCAGTTGGCAGGTTTAGGAATGATGCTTAAACTGAGGTGGATTTTGTTCTTAAAGGCTTATATTTTTCAAGCATGGTTCCCTGGCAGTCTAAGTGTATTGTATGCTTCTCTCCCTCCAAATCCAAGAACAGATAAGCTTGAAGGACAGGTTCTAACAAAACTGAAACAGGGTGAGCCATGTGTATCTAAAAGATGTAGCAATACTATTTTTTGTATTTGCCAAAATGCTTAAAATTTGAAACAAACAGTTACATTTATACCCAACATGTTAAAGTAAAATATCCAAATAGTACAAATTTTTATTTTAAATATAATGCTTAGGTCTAAACGTACTGGACTAAACTATTTTTGTAAAGGTAAACAAAAATCATGGCCAGATTTACATAAAAATACTTTAGGGAAGACACTTAGAATATGGGTATAGGAAAAAGTTTTAGGTACTGGTGAACAATGGAATATACTTCAGTTAAAACAGCAAAGAAGGACCAAACTAATGATTATTGCTGACCTTATAACCTCTACTAAGTTAGCCTTGAGTCACAAATAGAATTTTTTTTTTCAATGTATTTCCTTCCCTAAAAGATTTACCTGCATTGTGAGAGAAAAAAATACAAGGATGAAATAAATATGCAGTGGGAAAGAAAGCAGAAGCATAAAATGAATAATGAACATTTCTGCTTATTTTTAACTAATAGGAACAGCAGGAGGGAGAGAAACAAATGCCTTTTGGATAGTGAAGAGCATTTAAAAGAAAGGGGGGAAATAAGAGATCAGTATGGATAATATAGTGTAGGTAAGGGCAAGTATAAGCAGCTTGAATGTGATGTCAAAGGATAAGTGGAGCTGATCAAGGGATTCAAAGGGGAAATGATACTGTACTGCATGCAAAAGATCAGTTAAGATGGAAAAGCTACAAAAAGCAGTCAAAGAGAGGATATGATTATTAATGGAATGAAAACAACACAGACAGGGAGGCAAGATATTTTTTGTTTTTCAATATTCAGTTTGATAGCCTATACAGGCTGCACTTTGTGTGCTGGGCACTCTTACCATGGACAGCCAAGAATATTAAGAAACTGTTGCTGCCATTCACTTGGAGAGAAATCAGACCTCATCAAGCACCTATTTATGAGTCTTTATTTCAAGGACTACTCCATGTTCCAGGCTCTCCAGAAAAAAAAAAAAAGCGTAAAACAAATATTGCATTTATTAGCTATTCAATTGTTAAAGTCTTCAGATAAAATATATCACAGCAGCTGAATTACAGTGGGGGTATTGTCAACACCAGATCAGGTCAGCCTTGATTTTGTCTAGTTGAGTCTTGGAAATTCCCAAAGATTTTCAAGAAACCTCCAAGGATGGAAATCCCACAGTCGCTGTTATTGTCAATGTCAGACAGTCCTCCCAGGACAGGATTCTCCTAATGTCCAGTCTGACCCTCAGTTATTCTCCTTCAAAAATGCATATCAGTTCCCATCCTTCATAACAGAAGTTAACAAGTCCCTTTATTAAGGACATTTTCAATGCCAGAAGCCAGGTTTCATGCATTTGGCTACACTTCTCATAGTCTGTACTGTCAGGGAAGCAGCAATAAACAGGTCAACGTTTTAACAGAAACGTGCTTATTTACATTGCTAATTTGGCATTCAGTGTGCGCCTCCATCTTGCCATCACCTTTGTTATAACAAAAATGGCACCTTGTTATTGCAGTCTTGCTTTCCCCCATGATGCTAAACAGAGCTTTGACCTAACAGCAGAGAGGTGAAAAGCTTCTTGCTGCACGCAAAAGCAGAGGTCCAAGATTACACCTTACCCTGGATTCCTGCTACAGGCTGCCCCTGTTATGAATGAGGTTTTGGTCATCTGAGCTGAGGAATTGAAAGCAGCTGGATATAATGCTTGCCTTATGTGCTGTTGGCTACAGACGTTGGCATTCCTGAGCCATGCACGTTTCCTCCGTCCTTGGAGGAGTGCTTTTTGAGTGCTATAATGTCAGTAATAGGTGTATCCTCCTACTGTCACACTCCAAGTTGTTCTTCAATCCATTCTTTCTTCTCCCGTCTTAAATAAACAGATTTCCCAGTTTGGACAATATATCGGTGCCTCTCATTTGCAATGGCAGCACATTTGTTAGTGATAATGTTTTGTTTCTCTCTGCTGGTTCAAATAGGAATGCAGTTTTCTCCATACATCTGAGCAAGGAATCAGCTGCTATCAGCAGCAGAGGGGTACTTAATAGGCTGTCAGTCATTCAGCATTAGTCTTAGATCTTCCAGTTTTAAAAGCTGATCCCTTAATTAGTAGTCTTCATGTTTTTGATTTTGTCTTTAATGAAATGAGCACTCTAATTCTGTTACAGAATCATTCATGCAAGTCTGAATAAACCCTTGTATTTCTCTCACGGACTGGATGACCACAGCATTGGAACCACATTTGCAGCTTATTTCTAATTTGTATTCTCTTGTCAATGTACATTTTCAAGTACAGAAGTAACTTAAAAAAGAGTAAGTCTGCCCTAACATACCCATCTGCAGCAAAAGAGTAAGCACTTGGCAACACTAACTAGTTCTTAGAAGATCTTACTAGATATAAATAATCCCATTTTCTGGCAGAGAAAGTCCTCACTGTGTGATCTTTAGTTAGAGGAAAGAAAACTTATGTTAGCTGGCACATCTAGCAGCAGAATGCGGTTATTATTAAAAAAGTGACCATGTAAAAATGGCACCTTGTTAAACAGTGTAACAACTCTCTGTGTGTATTCTGGGGCAGATTGGCTTACTCTGTTTAAAATACAAACAAACTTTTATTGCTTTCTACCCCTGTTAACACTGCTGAGCCAACACATCCACACAGAGCAGCAAGAGGCCAGAGCCAAGTACTGACTGAAGTGTTTTAGCAGGACCAAGGTGGACTTTAAACATGTAAGTCATTAATACAGATTTAAGAAATAGGACTACTGTAGACCTAAGCTTCTAATGGGATCCTCTTTCTAACAGAAACCCTGATCATGGGTATTTTGAAGGACACGCCTGGAATTTCAAGACCTCTTGTGATGTTGGCAGCTTTGATGCTTCCCACCCATCAGCTGCGTGACCAGAGGTCTCAGACACGCTCCCCTGTTGTGGGTAGGGCTGGGATTTCTGGATGTGCAGCCATCAGGTCAGAGGTGCTCTGCATTTCTTCTCAACGCTGAGTCCTCTGCGTCAGGGAAGCTTCAAGTGGATTAGTGACACATGCTGCACGGTGGCTGCTCTAGACCAGTGAATTAGATCTGCTCAGGATTGGTCTCTGGCACTGAGGCTTTTGGACAGGAATGTACCTTATTCCCGCTTTCAACTCTATCCTTCTGCAGCTCAGAGTGCCTGTATTTCTCTGTAAGAAGATTCAAACCACAGGACATGGAAATGTACCCAAGACAGCAGCTTTTTGACAACACTGGCTCGGGGTGGGGGGTGGTCTCCAGTCATTTTCTGGAAGCTGGGTTGTTGTAGTCCAGCAGATATAAAGAGCATCAGGGCAGAGATATTATAACTTTGTGACAGGGTCTTTCTTTCACAGTCAGAAGTCTCTGGTTCTTGTTTTCAGGATTGCCCATGCACGTTACATTAAGTAGTCACTGCACTGGGAAGAGAGAAACTGACTCTACCCGTAGTTTAGGATGGGTTCCTGATCTATCCACTGCAGCTAAACCCAAAGACTATCAAGCAGGTTTTTTTTCCACTTTTCAGGCAGACGGTGTAAACAAAGCTTATCACACCCCTATCCTTGTGCAGAGCATACTACTGTAATGTACTTGGAAACAACCACTGGATTAGGGATTGATGGAGAAGGATGGTCCTCATTTAAGTGCTTAGGTGGTCAGCTGTGTAATGGCTGTGGTATTTCTGTTGATGCCCACAATCAGGGGTTTAATCACTGGGGGAGCATTGACATTGAAAACTGAAGTGCTTATACCCAGCTGGGAGCTGGGTGAGAGGAAAGGGAGCTGACGTCTCATGTTTTGGATACAGATGTCTTATCGTCTATAAGTTTAATGGATCTGCGTTTTAGCTAATTCATGCACAAAATTGTTATTTCCTCAAAACTGATTTTTCACTATTGTCATGGAATATAATAATACATACAACAGAAAGCACCTCACTGGAAGTAGGTTTGTCCTTCTGTACAGCAGTAAGTAAAACATCATTTTTACTTAAAAATTGCACTTGAATTCAAACTTACCTATCTACAGCTACTGAGAGCCCGTTGTGTCCAAGACACAGAATTTTTACCTCTTTAGTACCATAAAAAGGCAGCTAAAGTTATTGTTTCATTTTCCTACTATTTCAAAGTTTTCCACATCCTCATTTCATCACAAACAGTTTATATTACAGAATTTTCAGTAGCTGATATCTTTGACATTTTTAGCCTTGTTTTACTGGAAATCTGGAATTCCCTAAATTTTTAGTTATTATTGGTCCTAGCCCTGAATGACTGCCAGAAAAATGATCAGAAGAACGAGACACCTCTCCTATGAGCATAGGCTGAGGGAGTTGGGGTTGTTCAGCCTGGAGAAGAGAAGGTTCTGGGAAGACGTTATTGGAGCCTTTCAGTACTCAGAGGAGGCTGATGGAAAAGATGAAGAAAGATTTTTTTAGCAGGACCTGTTGCCATGGGATAAGAGGTAATGATTTTAAACTGAAAGAGCATAGATTCAGACTAGATATAAAGAACAATTTTTTTTCGACGATGGTGATGAAACACTGGAACAGGTTGCTGAGAGAGGTGGTAGATGCCTCGTCCCTGGAAACATTCAAGACCAGGTTGGACGGGGCTCTGAGCAACGTGATCTAGTTGAAGATGTCTCTGCTCATTGCAGGGAAGGTTGGACTAGATGGCCTTTAAAGGTCCCTTCCAACCCAAAATATTCTATGATTCTACACATGCCTGCACTGACCGCCACGGCCGTGCCTACCCAGCCGTGAGCAGAGCTGGCATACACAGCTCCAGTCCGTGCCTGAGCGGATGCCCAGCAAATAAACGTTTCCTGGTGAAAATCCTGCAAGTCCGGTGGGGAGGACCCCACACTGACAACATTTGGTGGCAAAGTCACGCCAGCAAAGCGGGGGCGGGCAGGGCTCAGGCTCGGAGCAACGTCTGGTGGTTGGTGCTTGCACAGATGGCAGGTTGCAGGCAGGGGGGTGGCATGTGCCCAGATCCGTGCGGGTCATCTCACCGACATTCAGACCAAGTTCTGCCAGGGACTGACACTTTTCTGGCACAAGAGGCGTTGCACATGAGCAGTTTGCACCACCCAGCTCCCTCCGGGCTCAATATTCTAATGATACGCAGCCATGTTCCTACCATAAAGCACCAGTATTGGCATGTTAATGATGCAGGCAGCAGCTCCAACACACGCTACACCCCATAACCACGGTGATTACTCACACATTAAATAAATAGATGGATACTGGGAATTAGAAATGGCCAGTTGTCCCATTAATGTGTAACAATTTCCATATCATTCTTCCCTGAGGACAGTCTCTAATTGCTTCCTGAATGATCCTAGTTCTCCTCTTCATGACTTTGCCTCCCAGGCCCACAGAGGCAATTAATTACAGAGGTGGAAAATGCATCCCTGTGTTCGCTCGGATTGATTTAACTTGTGTTCAGGTCTCCTGGTATCCCAGTGGAACCTTTCCTGGGCTGTGCTTGTTTTGAGGGGCCACTGGTGGTGGTTGGAGCTGGCTGAAGCTGATGTTTTTCACTCAAGGTCTCAGCAGTCTGAGTGGAGAAGGGACCTTCATTGCATCTAGTTCCTGTTGGCTGGAGATGCAGCCTCTAGTCTGAGAGTCATTGAGGTGTTTGCCACCAGTGGAAGGAAAAAGCCCCAAAAGTTCATCTTCTTTCCTTTCTGCAATGGAAAGTACTTCACTATAGAAGTTTTTAATCTTTACCAAGGTCTAGAAATATCTCTGTGAAGATTAAGTCTTTGCTGGTCTTAAATTGGCCCATTTAATGGCCACGTGCATATCATTATTGCTAACAGCGAGCAATCAGTTGAACTCTTCAGAGGACATCCAAGGAGAACACACATTACATGAGATTGTAGACAAGTCTATAGCTATTAAAGATGAAACAAGATCAAGCCGTAGCCAGATAAAGTCAGAGTGGTAATTTTTTCTAACATTTTTCTAACAAGATGTTTAATTAGCTACTGGACCAACTGACTATTGGAAGTGTTGCATTCCCCACCACTTATTTTCATAAGCCAGGAGGGATGGCATCTCTGAAAGACCTGAACTGAAAATGAAATTGTTGGCTTGTACCAGGTGTAATTACTGCTGGAAATTTCTTGGCTTGCCCGGAAGGTAAAATTTTTGAATTCTCTCTATTTCTTAGCCAACAGTCAGAACCAAATGGAAGACAGAGAGCGCATCACAGGGAGATCCACCATCTCACACCCGACCTGCTCTGACCTGTGGGGAGATCAGCACATGGCATTTAGCCAGCTCCATGTCTCCTCAGGGCTCAGCTGTGGCTGATGCGACTATTTCTGCCAAAGCCTTCAAAACGGAGAGGCAATTCCACCTTCTGTAGCAACAATGTTGAGGAAGAAACCACTTTGCCAAAGCAGAAGTCCTGGCACTTCATCCCAACGTGGGTGCTCCACAGAGCCTACACGCAGCAATGCCAAACCAGGACAGTTGAGTGGAAGCATTTCATCCAAGTGGCAATAAGTGCTGGGCACCACAGATAAGCTTCTTCAATGAGACATTTCAGCCTTGTCCCAACCGAGCTCATCATAAAGTTGTAATCATAGAATCATAGAGTGGTTCAGGTTGGAAGGGACCTTAAAGCCCATCCAGTCTGACTGAGCCCAGCAGTAAGTCTTTGTTGTGTTAACATGAAGGGAGCATCAGGAATTCCAGAACACAGCTTTGTGTTGAGTCATAGAATCGTGGAATGGTTTGGGTTGCAAGGGACCTTAAAGCCCATCCAGTCCCACCCTCCTGCCCTCAGCAGGAAGACCTCCCACCAGACCAGGTTGCTCAAAGTCCTGTTCAACCTCACCTTGAACCCTTCCAGGGATGGGGCAGAAGGAGACTAAGGCAGATTTGGTGGAGACAGATGGTCCTCTCCAGCCAAGGCTTGGGTGCCACTCAACCACATCTGAATGGTCCAGTGCCCTTTGAACTTTCAAAGACATTTGTGAGAGTTTTTGATGCTAAATGAAGGCAAACTCAGAAACCAAACACTGCTGGCTGACCACTGTGTCCTCTTCTGGCCTCTGACAGTGAGCCAGGACTAGCTCTGGTGGGACCTCAGATGGTCCATCACTGGGAGCCAAGGAGGTTGAGGGGTGGCTCGAGGGTTGATGCCTCCAGCAGGGTTAGGGACAGGGTGAGCAGGGGCTGCAAATATCATCCCGTGAGCCCCACATCTGCTAGTGTGGTGTTTCCCACCCTGGGCCTTGAGCCTGGTTTCAGACCAACAAAAGGGGCCTCCTGAAGGCTGGGACCACGATGGTGAGGGCACTGCTGGGTGATGAAGACAACGTACAGCGAAGAGCAGGGAACCACTCCACCCGAAATGAGAGTCCATCCATCAAAATGAAGGATGGGGCAGGGACTCTCATCCTTCAACACCACATTAATCACAGGTTTCTGCAGCCCCTTCAGCACAGCCTTGCAGAGCCTGGCTTACAGAGGGCTTTTTCAAGAGATGAGGTGAGTCAGCATCAGGGCTTTTTGTTTTTTCCTCCAAACCGTATGGCTGAGGGACAGGTGAAGTTGTGGGAGGGGAAGAGGAACAACAGCAATAAGCACTTTGGCTCTAGGGCTGTCCCAGGTCTATCACTGTCCTTGATAAATTACGCAGACTCTGTGCTTTGCTTTTCAAATCAGGAGCTGCTTCTCCAATTCCCACTCAAAAAAGAAGCTTTCAGTAGGTGATAGGTTTTGTTCATAAACTCAAAGTTAATGAGCTGCAATTTTTACTTTTTTTCCCTAGTTTGCAAGGCTATATCTGAGACACCCCGGGGAGAGCAAAGCGGAGAAACACCAGCGGTGCCTTGCTAAGCAGCTCCACAAACTGGCAGCTTCTGAGACACCCGAGATCTTGATGTCAAAAATAACACACGTCAAGAGTCATCATGGGAGATGAAACTCCCATGCAAGAGCTAGGGAAACTCGAAGTTCAGTGGGACTCACAAGGGGGCTGGCCTAGAAGGAGCTCAGTAAAGTCATCCTCAACACACAGACTCATAAAGCAAAGCCAGAATTGGCATCCAAGAGGACAGGCACCCCTTGGATCTACGCAGGGCAGAAGCACCAGACACTGGACCTTCACGAAGGTCTCAGGCTTGGGACAATGAGCAATATCCCATGGGAAGCTCATGGGAAGCCCAGAAATGCCTAAGGGGAAAAATCAGGACCAGAACCAACAGCAGTTCCTAAGCTGTAGCTGCATTTTTGGAGAATAAGGGAGCTCAGCTTTGCATTGAGCTGCTTGGTCTCGAGGCCAGAGCACACCCCCAACCATCACAGCTGTTTTGCCTCCTGAGCACCTTCCACATGGACCAGAAAAATATCCAGCAAATGTTCTTTGAGACCCTTGCTATCTTCCAGCTGTATCGCATGTCGTCAGTGCAAGACCAACGTCCCCACTGGAAGAAGGATCACTCCATTTCATGCCCCCTTTCTGAAGGTCACCCAAGGACATCGACCAGGGTGGAGAGAAACCCACCTCTCCCCTATACCAGCATCTTTTCCAGAATGTACAAAGCTCCTCTATCCCATCAGACGCTCTGAGGACCAACACTTTATCACTCCTGGTAATCACAAACTGTAAAGTACATTTCCATGGTCCATTCAACATATGGACCTCCCTCCAGAGACTGCCAGCAAGGAGATCAATTAGCAGCAATTAGGCTGATGTCTTTAGCAGAAAGATTGTCCTTGTTATGTGTTGGGTTGGACAGAAAGAGCCAAAGCCTAATCCCAGCCCCACGGGAACTGCTTGTTACAATGCTTCTCCCACAGCTTGCTGGTTTCTGAAGGTTTCGGTGCCTTCTCCACCCCACAGTTGTTGATGGCAGTCCAAGAGCTCGGAGCATTTCTGGAGAGCTGCAGTCATTGTTGTTTTTTTGGCTGAATCTAAACGCATGAATATTAATGCGTTTCATGTTTGACTTGAGGTTTACACTATCAGAAGCTGCTATTTTTCCTCCTCTCAGTGTGTTTCCCTGCCTCTGCATTGTTATTCCAGATATAGAAATATTTCTCAGCCTCCTTAAAAAATAATATTGACACTCTGCAGGGTTCCTGCTCTTCCCCGAGCCAAGAAGCAGCGAGTTGCCACGGGCATGCTCGGAGCACACACGCCGCGTTGGCCGTGGACCAGAACGAGCCAGCATCGCTCCATTTCATCTGGGAAATGCTGTGGAGGGGTTTTGGCATAGGGACATCACCTAACCCCACCTGCAACCCTGGAAGGACCATAGCATGGAAACCCTAAGCCGCATCTCTGTGTTTGGCTCAGTGGAGCTCTGGGGTGAGAGGTGGTGGTGGGTCCTGCAGCTGATGGTGTAGGACAGGGAAGGTGATCCCTTTCAGGACACCAGTCTGAGGACTTCCTCTTCACGAGTTGCCTTTTTGCCATCTCTAGCCCTCCAAGCACTTTTGTTTCTTTAATTTTATATCGCTCCTTCTGCAGCCTGTCCCTGATTTTGGCTTCTCCGGGGAAGCAGGTCCCCAGGCTCACTCTCTGCCTGCTGCAAAACTGTTTTGCCATTTCAGTCGCTTTAAATAATTTTCTCCGTCTCTCCCTCCGGTCTTCCAGAGAGACCTCAGCAGCTGCAGCTTGACACCGTTTTGCCCGAATGTTTTGAAGCTGCTTGGTGCCTGCTGGACTCTCTGTGACACATTCAGGGTGGCTTCCCCGGGTCCTGACGGTGCCATGTGCCCCAGCGAGGGAACACCCAGCCATGGCCATCTCATGCCACGGTCCCTGCAGGGGGACAGGCTGCTGCTCCGTTTTCCTGCTACAAACACCAACAGAGACAGTTCAGCTTGTTCTCCTGTGTACAATTGTGGTGGCATCCCCAAGGGAAGGGTAAGGATGGCTCCACTGGGGAATAAGAAATCAGGCAGATGTCTGAGATGGATGCGCAGCAGCTCATGTTTTTTTCCCAGTGTGTGCTGTATCTTCTCCTTTTCCCAGTCTGGTTGCAACCCCCACTGGGTCCCCTCCGTCCTCCTTGGAGGCTCCCAGTGCTGGTGGCTACGGTCACCCTAGGGACTCGGCGAAGAGCAGGAAAAACACAGTCAAAAAAGCGGAGACATTTTGCAGGAGCAGAAATCCCCTTTTCCAGCTCCCCCAGGAAAACGTGGCAGGAGCAGAGCAAAGTGGAACACGACCAGTGTGCAACGGCACGTTCTCAGCCCCCGCATCCAGCCACCCACCGCGGCACAGGACCCGGCTCCCAGCCCTCGGCAGAGCCGGTCAATCTGCTGCGGCTGCCTCCCCAGCTGGAATCTGTCAGTCCGTCTGTCAGGCGTGAGGTTTGATGCGCTGGGACGTGAGGGGCTCAGGGGGGGCGGCCGGCAGAGAGCCTGGCACGAGGCACCGACCCACGCCAATTAAAGCGAGGGACGTGAAGCATATTGTGCCAGGGAGAGATTCCCTGCGAGATCTGAGCTGACCAAACAAATAAGCCAAACCCCAGAGACGGTTGGAGGCAGGGTCCAGGCTGCAAGAACAGAACCGCTTTCATGAGACAGGGGCTACACAGCAGAGAAAAGCTGAGGTGGCCATGAGAATGGTTTGGATGGGGAGATCTCACCTTTTTGGACACAGTCTCTAGACCACTTGCAGGGCTGGGACTTACCAGGTGCAGGTTTGCCCTGATGCTGCCACAGTCTGTAGAGGGCACTGGTCACCCAAAGGCTCCTGTGGGCTTTTGGGAGTCTCCCTTTTAGGTTCCTGGGTGGATTTTTTTCATTAGGGTTTTTGACAGCCGTGCTGCAATGCCTGAATGTCCAGCTGAGGGGCACACCATCCCCCTGTGCAAGGGTGGAGGTGACCAGTCTGAGGTCAGCAAGGAGGAGGGACTGGGCAAACGGGGAGAAAAGGAGTGCAGAGTACATCCCAAAGAAAGAAGAGAAGCACCAGTGTGCCCCAGTGCCTCTTCTCCAAGGAATCCCAGATGCAAAAGGGTGTCTGTTGCCTAAGCAGACAGCCATGGAGGCAGCCCGGGGACTAAGGCTAGCACAGCTCTACCATAACCTTGTTTCCATCTCCTGGTCTCTTGTAGGGCTCCAAAGCAGGACCTGGACATGTTGTTGGCTGGAATCTCCAGAGCTGGTGGAAGGATCTCAGCCCTGGGGCTGGCTGGAGAAATGAGGCATTAAGTGGAGTGAGTTGCTGGAGTGTAAATATCTTTGTATTACATCCTTGAGCTATTTCCTGTGCAGTGAATGAAGAATCATAGAATCATTATGGTTGGAAGAGTCCTTTAAGATCATCAAATCCAACTGTTAACCCAACACTGCCAAGTTACCACTAAACCATGTCCCTCAGCACCACATCTACACGTCTTCTAAATATCTCTGGGGATCGTGGCTCCACCACTGCCATGGGCAGCCTGTTCCCAGGCTTGATAACCCTTTTGGTGAAGAAATTTTTCCTACTATCCATCCTAAAACTGCCCTGGTGCAACTTGAGGCTGTTTCATCTTTGTTCCTTGGGAGAAGAGGCCGATCCCCACCTCTCTCCAACCTCCTTTCAGAGGTTGTCATGAATGATGACAGGACACCTCTGAAGTGTACCTGCAGCTCCCCCAGCTGGGAAGCAGTCTGAGTGCTTCAGGTATTTGATTCCAGCCCAGGAGAAACACCAAAACCATCCTGTCCAGCCCTAAAATCATTGCTCTCAGGCCCAGGAGTATCCTGGGCTCTGTGCTCCTCCATGTGTCCACCCAGGGTCTGCTGTCCTATGAGAACACCACTGTCACATGCATGCACAGTGGTATGTAGGCACAGCTTGGGAATTGGCATGGGCATGTCCAGAAGAGACATAGTCATATGTCCCCAGCTAAGCATATTGTCCAGAAAGCTACTGAGAAGCTACTTCTGATCTAGACCCTGATGACCCATGAGTGTAATTAAAAATGTTGCTTCCAACATACATTATTTTCACTTGACAAGCATGAATTTCATTTTCCATCACTTCTCCCATCCACCTGTCTTGGCAAAGTGCTTCCCAAGCTCCCAGGAGCATTTTTCGGTCATGACTCATCAAAATAAGCGATAGGAGCTCTGAAGTTTGCCACCTTCCTGCTCACCCACCTCCAGCTCATTAATAAACAAGACGTCGCGCTGCTGCCAGGCAAAGTGTGATCAAAGGTGATCACGGACCTCGATGATCGCCACAAGTGCCACGGTCTCGTTTGCAGCCTCTGCAGGAGGAACCCTGGAGCCCATTTCCATGGTAAAGCAGCAGGTAGGGGATGGGGCAGCAGCCTGGTGCTCAACGTGCCACGGGCAGTGGGGTTGCCTTGGTTGCAAACTCAGCGGCAGAGCGATGAGCTGGGTCTATTCTCAGTGCAGTCGTGCTCATTTGCAAAAATAAAAGTACAGGAGGAGCCCCAGGCCCCGATGAGTTGGTGTTGGAGGCAGAAACCAGGAAGGGTGGGAGCAGGACCCTGGGAGAAGGGCAGAACATGGGGGACACCTCCAGCCATCTCCAAGAGGGACTCCTCCAGCAGCGGAGATGGAAAGATCTTCCCCAAAGGGGATTTTCCCCCCCCACACACCTACCCCCAGCCCTGAGGGGGAGAGAAGCTGCTACAGGGACTGGAAGGATCCAGAGAAAAGCATCCTTGTAAACTATGTATTTGATTGCTGAGTACAGGATCCAGCGTTTCAATTATGTATGACAAAATAAGGCATAATAGTTGCATTTACAAGCAGCAGTTTGTCATATGGGTTGCAGATGAAATATTTAGAAGCAAAATAAGTGCCTTTTTTGTCTGGATACGATTCCTGGCCTTCCCCCTCACATGCAGGTTTGCAAATGCTGTGCCAGGAGCTGGTAAAAACATTAAAAAACCCTGAATGGGCTCCCAGTTTGTAGCTAAACTGTACATAAAATATTATTTCCCGTTTGTACTTGATGGCTTGTGGTAGCACATTTCCCCATGGGACTGCAAAATGGTTATAGGGCTGGTGGTGCTCAGGAAGGAGGAAAGGGGAAGGGAAGGAGGATTGGGCCCTGTGGAAAATGGTCCAGAACCCACCACCAGCTCTGCCAAACAGATCCCCAAAGGCTGGAGAGGCAGAGAGCTACAAAAGGCAGGGATTCAGAAGAGGGAAGGGGTAAGAGTTTCTTTCCCCAGTGCTACCAGTACCCAGCTGGGGTTTGATGCATCGGAAACTGAGCGCTGTGATCTCACCTGCGGGCAAGAGCATCCCCAGCTCCTCATCCCTCCCAGCGGGAAGGTGCTTTGCACATGGAGCTGTAAGACCCATAAACAGGAATAAGCAGCACATTAGAGAAGATGAATCTTGTCCAGGCCTATACGATCCGTCTCCCAGAGCGTGCTCCATGTGAAATTTCATTAGCTTCCGGAGGGGAGTTGCTCTGCTTATAATAATTGATAATTATCCCAAGTGATGCATGGCTTAGTGGTGTTGAGTGATTGTTTCCCTCCGCACCAGTGGCTTCATCATTTCGCCTGGTTTAAGACTTGCTTTTATGCTCTCATCCTTTTTAAGGGAGACTTTGGGGAGAGTAATTCAGACTTTTATGGCCTCCATTCAGCACAGACTACAGCGATGCTCTATCCCACCGCTGAGATCTGCTCGGCAAGGTTTCCCTAGCCATCCCACAAAGAGCTGAGGAGCCCATGTAGGAGTGAAGGTCATTGATGTATGGCAAAAGCCATCTGTCACCTTCTATTTGCCCCAGGGTCAAGCCCAGAAGCCCTCCCTGATGTCCACAGAGGAGAGGAACACAGCACAGGCTCATAAGGCTGTGAATCCCTCCATGCATTAAATTCCCAAAGAAACAGTAGACCGAGTCCTTGTGTCCTATCCTAGACTATCTAGAGGGACACACCGCAAGGCAGAGCCAATGATAGCAAGACCAGTCAGCTAGGAAATCAGATCGATGAAGAAGAAGGGACCAGATTTCTAGGTCAGATGTGGAAATGTGCCTCAGGAGTCCCTGAGCCCTCCGTGAGGTGGGACGGCCCTGGTTCTACGAGCTCTCACCAGGGCCACACGATTCATACCTGCCCCAAATGCCAACCTGGGATCAGCGATTCAAGATCACTTGATAAGACCAGGAAATCATTCGCATTGTTGGGATCACCTGAGGGAGCTTCTCAGCTTCAATTTGTCTGCTCTTGTCAAGGTCCCACCAAGGCAAACTTAAATGCATAAATTAAATCCAGCTCAGTCCCTCTTCTCCCAAGCCCCAGTGCAAATAGAATAAATCAGTTTCATTTAGAAGATCAAACCAGGCATCACTCACAGACGGGTTTAAAAATAAACTCCTTCACTGCATGCATTAAAAAAGCAACAAGCAATTTATCTTCCCCATCGCTCTTCAATATGTTTATTGTGAGCTGGGCTGGCAGTTATGAAGAGCACTGTGGCTCTCCCAGCACCTTGGCCATGTAGAACTCCTTCCACCCTGGTGGCCCAGGTTTGACAATAGGAAGCCACATCTCCCTGGCAGGTAGACCTCCTCCTGGCCTGCTCTGCCTGGGCTTCAGGGTTTCTTTTGGTGGTGCATGTGTTTGTACAACCTCAGTGCTGCAAAGCCCAAGGTTTAGATTTAGAGAGAGATGAAGCTTCCCCAGGTGATGCTCAGCGAAGGAAACGGCTAGCTCTGCTCCCTCATGGGGCTGGACCTGGGGAAAGGGCCATGAGCATGGTGGTGACAGCAGGGTGAGCAGCTCACAGCACAGGGTGGACCAGCTGCTTAGGAAAGAGGTTGAAGGTGAAGACATAGTGTTTTCCAAATTTGGAACACTTCACCCCTACCCTCACCCCCTTTAGTCTTGAAATCACCACGACCTCCCCTATGAACCCAAATGACAGATGTCCCACCACCTCTTGAGGTCAGCCCTGCTCTTACTCCTTGTGGGAAGGGAGGAACGAGCCCTGATGTGATACCCCAGACCCCCAAAACGCAGGGAGCTCAGCCCCTCTACAAGCAGAAGGATGGGGCCAAAAGCCTCCACAGACCCAGGTGACAATCACCTCCCCAATTCATGAGCCACCTCCTCACCTCGCAGCACCCCACATCCAAGGTGGAGGAGTCCCCCCTGTGGCAGCAAGGACAGGAGTCAGAGACATAAATTTGGGCAAAAACCCATGAACCCTCCGGGGAGCAATTGTAGAACAAGACACCTGGATGTGCCTGGTTGTGAACTTGTCCCATGCCTTGGCCACCACATCGGTGGCAAGGGGGGACCCGAGCACAGGGAGCTCAGCAGAGGTTGGCTCCATGCAAAGCGGGGACTTCTGATTTGTTTTTAATGACATTGTTTACTGCTAGCAAAATTTCCCGGAGCCAAAACTTGTCTTTCCTAATAATAAACAAGCAAATAACAATGAGAGGGAGAAGGAAGCACATTTTTAAGCCATCAGAGTTTGATTTGATTGATCCTGGTAATAAACCCCAGCAAAAAGGAGTTGTTAAGCTGGAACGGAGGTTGTAGATCTCCATCAATAATTTAAGTAGGGAAGCAGGAATGAGAGCACTGCATTTGGGCATGCAAAAGCCCCACCAGATGCAATGCCGAAACAAGGCTGGAAAAATGCAGAAAGGGCAAAGTGAAGGTTTCCTCGGTGCTGGGGAACCTACAAGCTGGGAGGGTACTTGGTGGTCACAGCACTGGATGCCACAGCATCCCAGTCCCAACTGAGAAGATGGGGCAGGCGCAGAGGCCGAAGGCTTTTTCTGCACAAGAGGCAGCTGAAACCATCCTGGCTGTATCTGGTCATCCTGCTCTGCCATCATTTCACATTTTCTTTCCCTACTTTCCTCCCAGAGCCAGGGATCAGAGATCTTCCTCCCACCAGCCCCAGCCCTTGCCTTGTGCATCACCCAGCCCACGCACAACCGAGACGACAGAGGAGGGGCTGCAGAGCCAACCCCGATGCAAGGTCTCCAGGCATGGCAACCAGGCTGCAGCATCCTCAGAGCCTTCCTCTCACATGGAATAGGGGCCACGGGGAGGGGGGAGCCTGGCCTTGCTCTCGCCGTTCACCTTTCTGCAGGGGGCCCTTCATACAAACAGCACTTTATAAACAGGGGATGTGGGAAGCAGAGCTGCTCTTTACAAACCGCAGGGAAAGAGGCAAGATGAAAGCTTAATCCTTTAAAGGCTGGCTGGGTAACGGGGAAGGCAATAGACTGTGCTGGGAACACTCCATCAGGCTGATTCTTATTTAAAATAGCAAATGGAAGACATCTCTGCTACTGTAGGATTTAAAGGCAATAAGGCGTGACTAATACCCCCTTGCCGAGCTCAAGCAACAGCACTTCACCAGCCATGCAGATTGGAGATGCTGTAAGTGCCTCTCTAATTTTCTCCCCCCACAAAGAAAGTGGTGTTTCATGCACTTGCAGAAGAGATGCTCCCAGCCTCGTGCTGCTGGTGAATGGGACTCACAGCCCAAGGTACAGACCAAGACAGACCCTCACCTTGCTGTTCGCTCCACACCCATTCAAGCAGCTCACCACCTCCACAGCTTTCCAGCTTGTGTTGGCCCATCTCCCTTTCCCCCTGGAAGCACAAGTCTGCTCAAGGGCTGCAGAGCACATGTGAACTTGCTGTGGGACATCCTCCACAGAGCTCCTGGGGCTGCTGCAGTCCATCTAGATGTGGCCACCTTAGAGCTGTAGCATCCTTGAAGCAGGTTGTGGTAGGGTAGGACCATGGGATGATGGAGAACAAGGGCTACCAACCTGTCCTCTGCTCAGTTGACCTGTTCACAAAAGCAGAGACATATCCATAGGCTGATTCTCCACCAGGGCATGGTCCAGGCTGTGCATACACATAGAGGTCCCTGCATGGCCAAGGACGTGCTGGGCACAACTGGTAGATCATGGGCTGCCCAAGCCCTTTCTCTCATCTTCCTGGCCCTCTGTAAGACTGCAGCCATGGCCACCTGCCTCCTCCAGCTGCCACAGGGCTGACTCCTCTGGGAAAAGGTTGTTTTATATATCCAGTGAGTTTTCTGAGAGACCTGGCAGCAAACAATGCTTGCATCAGTGAGAAAGGGAGATGAGAGGAGATGGAGAAATGTCCTGTATTGACTGGTACCTCCATTAAAGCACCACTGGCCTTGAGCAAGCATCCTTGGTCATGGGAGCATGCAACTCATACGTGTCCCCAGAGCAGTGGGGAAATAGATGCTGGGAGACACGCTTGATGTGCACGGACCCCCCATGTCTGCCTTACCTGCTCCCACAGCCGCTGAGCCAGAGGGATGGCTTGAAAATCAGTGTCACTGTAAAACATGCTGATGTCTTCAAGCCATCGAGCAAATCGAATGTACAACGTGCCAGCCGCCGTTTGATGGATTTCCACTGCCTTCACTTCTTGCAAATTGCCTGGGAAAAAAAAGTGATATTTCCCCAACTGATTTTTTATTTGGAATCAGCTGGTGTTGGTGCTCAGGTGTTCACAAGCACTTCACTGCAGATGTCCAACGTGACATCCCTGCTAGAGGTTTCCAAAAGCCAGGCTGACACCCAGGGCTGAGTTCACGGGTGCAGAGGATACTTTTGCTGAGAGGCACTTCGAAGCTTTGGGAATTTACTGGTTATTCAGAGGGTGCTTTGTCACTTCATGGTGTACAGAGGTTCACACATGGTCTCTCCTGCTGTCCACCCTTGCACAGCTCCATCTCCTGTTTGCCTCAGTACTCCAGACCGGTGAGGAGTGAGCTCCCACGTGGGGGTACATCATTCTCTAGAGCCCAGACCAGAACACAAATTTTTGCAAGCAGTTTGGAAGAGGGATTGAATGAATGAGGGAAATAACCCTCCAGATCCTCTCTGGTGTGCACCTGCCTTGAGTGGCCTCCTTAGGTCCTACCTGGGAGATGAGGACCAGGAATCTCCTTGTCTTGTGCCAGGGACAGGAAGGAAGCTGGAAACACCATTCGGACAGGGAAAGGGAGATCAACTTGGACCCATCCATCAGACAGCAGTGAACACCAGACCCCCAGATCTAATCTTACGTGCCTGTCCCATCGATGACACAGTCCCCCTGCACAGTTTCCCACCTCTAGTGATCAAACTTCATCCATCAGTCGTAAGACCCTCAGTCCCCATGCGCTGTCCACAGCGTGGGATGCTTCAGTCTCTCCTCTTCCTTCACAAGTGCCCTGAAACCTTCTGGCAAGTGGCCCAGGGCTTTCTCCATCCCTACAAGTGATTAGTTACTCCTCATTTGCAAGCAATGGAGACTGTGGGAACATCCCATCTCACATTAGGGACCAGGGTGAGCATGGGACAGAAGTTAAAGGAGAAAAAGTTTGTACCACCCTGCCAGGATTTGGGCATCACTCACATGAGCAGCACGGGCTGCAGCTGGGCACTGGGGAGAAGCAGGGTATCTTGTCCTCCCCCTGGGCTTTTTGGCTGCATGTGGTTGCAAACTGGATGCCTCCAAGGACATTCCATTCCCTGCCAGCTCTGCAAGATCTACCCATTTAATTGCATTACCCATCCCTGGACTTGGGGAGAGGCACACGTTGTCCAATCTCCCCTTCCTCCCAGCACAGACACAGCTGGAACGTTGTACAAAGCCCTGGGATGGCAATCACCCCGGCAAGGGATGGTGTGTGATGGCATCTGTGTCACTGCTCCCAAGCTGCAGCGGAAGCCCAGCCCACGGAAATCTGAAATTCAGAGCCACTCTGCTTTCCAGGAACAGCTGTGTCTCTGTCACCAGCATGAATTATGGTTAATGATAAGTTATGCTTATTAAGTATGTCAATAATTTACCCTCTTACAGACAGGAAGGACGTGTTTTATCTCTGGTTTGGAGACTGCTGCAAGTCCAATAAAACAGAGGATAAGTCAGCCAAAAAAAGTGTGATGCCTGACACGAGCTGTGGAGCAAAACATCCCCATGGTGTAAAGTGAGTTCCTCCAGAGAGATGTAGAAAATCCCCTCTGCCCCTACCCCAGACCCCCATCTCCCTGGGGACCCACCAGTCCCTGTATGATGCTGTTCCCGAAGAGTGCACAAGGTGAAAGGGGCAGAGACAGCCATCCTCAGCACGAGAAAGATGCAGCATGGAGTTACACAGGACTTTCTATAAGGACATGAAGTGATAGGATGAGGGGTAATGGCTTCAAACTGGAAGAGGGGAGATGGAGATGAGATGTGGGGAAGAACTTGTTTGGTGTGAGGGTGGTGAGAGCCTG
>JAOXJM010000011.1:1724292-1736180 GCA_026413425.1 Tringa solitaria | reverse complement strand
TGAACCCCTCCAGGGATGGGGCAGCCCCAGCTTCTCTGGGCAACCTGGGCCAGGCCCTCACCACCCTCACAGCAAAGGATTTCTTCCTGATATGCCTTCCAGCCTGGCCTTGAAGGTTGTGTAAGGCACTGGTAGTGCCAAGAGGTCTTCGCTTCAAGCATCCCAAGCTGCAGTTCATCCAAAGCCTGAAAATCCTCACAGACAACCCACGTGCTCCTTCTTTTCTCTACCAGAACTTGCTCCAAGCATCAGCGAGCAAAATACAGCTCCTGCAAGCTCCCATCTTGCCCTTGGGAAGTTCCTGCATCCCTCCACCCACGGGGATGTAGGGCAGCTCAGCTCTTCAAACACCATCATTGTGACCCTACGTTTAATCCAGGATCTAATCTCTGTGTATCTCTGCTCCCCTGGACCTGAAGACACACAAGTGTATTTATTAATCCATCTCTGCCATGCCAAGCCCAGCTGTAGTCTCCCTGACACAGGGACCTGTTTCTGGCACCAAGAACACACCACTGTCTGGGGGACACTGAGGTGCCAGCAGTCCGGTGTTACTCACCCACACCCTGGGCTGATGTCCTTCTGGTGGACCAGGGGGCTTCACTGAGGTCCCTGAGCATGGCAGAGGCACCAGAGCCTCTGCACCATGTCAGTCTCCCATAAGCTGGATGGAAGAGATGGAGAAAAAAGCACGGCCCTACTGTCCCCTGGCTTCAGGTGCCCATCAGTTCCCCCAGCAACATCTGATGAACTCTAGGGGCTTCCTCAAGGGAAAGGTGTTTTTTTCTGAAAATGTTGTAGAAAAGGTCACTTCCTTTAAAACAAGCTTTTCTCAAGGGCACAGAAACGCCATTTCAGCAAAAAGCCCTGGGTGCTGATGTTGAGCTGCAGGTCAGAGCCCAAGAGGAACCCCCCCAATTCTCCTGTCCCTGAGGTCACAGGCCACAGCTAAAAAAGAAGGGTCCAAAACTTTCTTCCAGTTTTTTCATTTTTATAATGATGAAGTATGAAGAGACACTGCCAACTGAATTAGCATGGACTGGTCACCAGTGCCCGGGGTGAGATTTCACCTTGAAGACACCAACAAGCTCCACGTCCCCACGATATTTCTCTCCTTTATGACAAAAGTCTGAAGTAAATACAACCTTGGGGAAAAAAATAATAATAATCCTGATTTTCTCCAATGTGGAGCAGCACATTTTACGAGTGGCCAGAAGTCAGGCTTTTCCAGCCCTCCCATGCTCATCATCAATTAGCAATTACACCACTAAAGCTTTATTTAAAGTTTGGCTTGCTTTTAAAGCCAGCCGGGGTGCTTTTTCTCTTCTCTTATTTTGATTAGTAAATAAATACCCCAGGCTCCAGGAGCTGTTAGCGATGACATTTGGGAGTAATCCTGAGTGATTTACCTGTCAAGAGCCACCCGGCTTGTTTGGACGTGCTTGGGCTTGGCTGCCATCGGCATCGCGGCACGGATGGGGCTGTTTGCTTTCCGAAGGCGTTTTTGAGCAGAGTAAATGGATGGTGGCTGCCTCGTGCCGTGCAATTTGAGGTCATTAACTGCAGATGCAGACGCTGCCGTCGGTCTGATAGAGGACCGCGAGGCAGCACCCCGGGTCAATGGAAAATTGGGGGGAAAAGTTGGCCAAATTGCCGAAATTGTGCTCCATTTCTAGAGGAAAATTGGGGCAAAGTTCTCCTCATTTGTCTGTAATAACGAGGATTGTGTACTAGCAGCTATTTTGCGGCTCCTGGGACTTATCTCAGAGGAAACTTGAAGTACTCTCCTGCTTCTGATCCTCACTTACTCTCTTTCTGCCTCAACTCTACGTCCTTCTTGCTGATGTAGCCATGAGGTACTGATGTAGCCAAGCCTAGGAGAAGCAAAGTCCTCTGAGCAGCAAAGCTGTTTTCCCCTTCATCTTGCTGTTTTCCAATTGCATGGGAATAAAAGGAGAATGATGTGGAGGGACTTACATACTTTTTGCTAAATCTGCAAGACCCAAAGTTTTCATGATCTTCCAGACCTTTCTGGTGCCTGGGAGCTTGTTACTTTTTACCTTGGGCTTTCAGTCCTCTCCCTTTCCTCGCTGGTTGGTGTCGGCAGCGCTCGTAGATGGTGGGATGTGAACAGGGCCTTGGTTGATGTAACGACAGCACAGAACATGCTGCAGAGTTTTCCAATTCAATAAAACTCCCTGCAACCAGAAATTGGCTGCTCCTGTGCAACCCTGTCCTTGCAGGTCGCAAAACACAGCTTTCTGCCCTGTCATACTGGTGAAACTGGGTAGAAATGGAAGATAAAACCTGTAGCTGGCCTGGACTCAAAACCTTAAAAGACCTTAGACACCATCATTATTATTTAGATACCCAGCACTATGGATTCAATGGCTTAACCCTTAAATATTAAGAAAATCTGCTCCACCACAGACCTGTGTTCATGTCTGGTTTGGGAATAGAGGAGGAGTTTTGCCATGGGCAGTGCCACCAGTCCTTTATTTTCCATTGAGTCAAGAAATGCTGGCAGCCTTTGCCCTCTCAATTGGCAATACCTCGTTAAGCCCCAAAATTAAGAAGGTATTTGTGCATTTTCAGCTTCACCACTATTCTCCCAGAGACCAACTCTGACACATACGACCTGACACCTGAAGTTTTAAGCTCTGTTACAAAAGGATGTGAAGCACATTATTGGCGAGTTAAAAAAAAAAACAAACCCAAAGCCAAACAAACATACCCCCAAAATGCTGCCAGCTCTGTCTGGAAATCCACCAGTGTGTGCGGGCATCCCTCCCTCTAGTGACTAAACCCTGGATGTACAATCCTCTCCTTCGGGTTACAGACGTTCTCCTCCCAAAGCTGAAATTAAAGATCCAACATCCCCAGCCTGCCCAAGGAGTCATGGCACAGAGGACAAACGCAGATGAGGGAGATGTGACAGGTCCCCACCCAGGGACGAGATGGGGATGCTGCAGAAATGTGCCACGAGGGCTCCTCTGTGCTCCTATTACTCATATATTGCCTTATTTCTATCCCCAGTTTTATTTATTAAGAGGAGGTCATAGTCCCACTGCAGAGCAACCCATAGCCAAGACTGTGATGGGACAGGACCACGTCCTGGCTGGTGTGGACCAGCCAAAGGGACATGGTGGATGGGTACCTGGAGAAGAGGAGCTGTGGGTTCCTGGTCCCAGAACTCAGGTTGGACCTCCAGACCCAGAGACTGTCTCCTGGTCCCTAGTGCCATTGGAGACCTGGAGACCAAAAAACATACCTTCACCATAGATCCTCCATTTGAACAGCTTCAGTCGTACAGCAGAGACTTAAGCTGGAGCCTTCGCTTAATGTCCTTCTCCCCACATCTCCATATCCCTCCTGGAGCCCAAGCAGGGCTAGAAATCAGGTGGAAAACCATATCCCACCACTTCCCACCGCAAGCAGCCCCAGGAACCCACAGCCAGGCTGCTCCATCCGAGCTACACACTTCCAGGGAAGGGATCAGGGAGGAAAGCGCTGATGGAACCATCGCCAGCAGCACAGAACTTGTTGCCCTCACACGTTGACCTTTGAGAATTGCCAACCTGGTCCTGGAAAACCTCTGCCTTTGTTATTCATCAGACACCAGCCCATCTCTAGTCCCAGGCTTCCTTGGACAATAAAAATAAACAGGTTTAACACATCCACCCCATCTCTGCAGCCACCCAGGCACTGCCATGGGGCTCAAGGAAAATGTTGAACTGAACATTAACACGTGGCCTATTTTAAAGCAAGTTTTTGGTGGAGCCCCTCAAAAGCTACCCTTGTCAGAGCTCAGGAAAACACCAAGGACAGAATAAAGTAAACCAGCCCTGGTGGGGGAATTCATACATGGGCAGAGGGGAAACTGTAGAATTAAATAATTTCTCATCTCAAGCTTTGGACTAATATTCCAGGTCACTGTTGAGTCAGGGAGAAAGGAAAAGGTTACAGGACAGGAAGAATGAGGGTGGATCACACATCCTTGTTGTTTGCTCTAACAGATTTTGGTCCTGGAGACAACCTCTTGCTGAATCTTTTAATAAGCTTAGCTCTTCCCCTTCTTTCCATGGGTAAGGGGCTTCCAGCCCTGCAGCAAAGCAAAATTGAATCACAAAGCTCTCAGGGCAACCCAGGAACTCAGTCCCTGGGGCAGCCTCTGCTGTCTGAAAACCTTGCTCAACCTCCTCCCCACAGACAGCAGTGATGCCATTCACACACAGTGCTCCAAGGACTGGAAGGGTTTTGAGGCAATTTGCCCAAATTCCAGGGCGGTGGGGTAGACTTGTCATCAATCAGGACGTGTCCAAGGTGTCTGGAGCCAGTCATCCAGGCTAAAGAACCCAAGAGCCTGGTCTTCTTGTGCTGCAAAGCTGCTTGCTGGGATCAGCTCTGTGAAATCCACAGTGAAATACTTCACAGTCCAAATTTCACAAAAAATCTGAACTGAAGTCACATGCTTAAAACTTTCCCCAGCAAAAAAAAAACCACACCAGCCAAACAGGTTTAGATCCAGAGACATGTTTCACACACAGAAGTTTCTGCTCCCCGTGGGAGGTATTGATTTTTACTGTAAGAGGTACAACCACATGGCAAGCCCTCCGCACAAAGCTTTGCGTAGGAAATGTCGACAGCGGGTCTTGTGCCAGCTGAAGTCCTCTTTGGGTCAGATGAGGCTGGATCTGTCACAGGGTCACGGATGGTAACAGTCCCATGGGAGGTGCAGGATGGGCAGAGGAACAGCTCGGCCACAGCAGCAGCATCTGGGGAAGCTGCTGAATCCAGGCACAGCAGAGCTCCACAATTACTTGTTTTACCCCAAACTTAAAAAGCAGAAAAATCAGCTATTTTTACCATCACTCTTCACTGGCCAAACTAACCAGGGAAACTACGGGAGGGGACAGCTCCTAAGGAAATCTAAGTGCAGATGGGGGCTGTCACAAGAGATTTCTGTGGGTGCCTCTACCTGCAATGAATGAAATGGAGTCGTAACTCACGCTTGAACTGCTGTTGGAGGTGTGTGGGTGTTAAACTGTGCGTACCTCGCTCCAACGTGTGTTGTTTTGGGGAGGCAAACCTCCCACCGTCCGTGTGAACGGATCAGCCTGGGATGCTGCAGCTGGTGGAGGAGAATCAAGATCAAGATGGGGCTTTGAATCCTGCCGTGCCTCTCTGGGGAGGCAAAGAGCAGCTGTGGCCTCCTCCTCATCAGGACTGAAAGAGCCAAGGTCCCCCTTGAGCATGAAGCACCAGTTTTATTATTGCACAGACTAGGGACAAATAAGCAGATTTCCACATGGCTCAAGTCCCAGCATCAACCATGGATAAAGCCATCCTGGAGCTCTCTACAGAGACGAGCGATTTAGAAAACTGGGGCAAAACCATATTGAAACAGGGCACTTGAAGTAGGAGGTTTCCAAAGAGCACAAACATCGTGTTGTCAAGGGCTCAGCTGAGAGGTGAATGAGTTGAGGACCCAAAGATGGGGACATCCAGCCTTGAGCAGCTTTGCTAGCTCCTGACTCCTAAAAACTATCTTCTACCTGGACAACCGATAGAAATTGCCACCAGCAAAGCAATTGCCTTTCCAGCAGCTGGATCAGACCTTACGGAGACATCAGCCACCCTCTATCATCACACTCACTGTAGCTAATCAGTCAAGTTTTGTGAGGAAGAACAGATCAATATTTTAGTTCTCTATGGCCAGCTTGACACAAGCAAGACAACTTTATGATTCTGACAAGATTTCCATCTGCCTTGGGAGACATTTGCTGTCGGAGAAGAGCTCTCCATTTGCCATCTGCAGCAGGGGAGGAGGGAAAGGCTTTCATCCTTTAAACACGAGGGTGGATGGGGACAGGGTTGCAAAGGAAAACTAACACTGGTGTCAACCGAGAGCATCGAGGGGAGAGAGGCACCATGTAGACAATCAGCCTCACTTGGAGTTGATTTGTTGGACCATCTGGGGATCAAGAAACCCTCCTGAGCTTTGTTTCGGAGCCCCACGGGCCCCAGAGCAGATGCATGGTTAAGGTCCACTGAGATCATCCTCTCTTGGCCAGGCGGTGTCTGTTTGGGATCCCAGCCCTGCTCCTGTGGCCAGGGAGGCTGCTCTGTGCTGGCTGCAGGCATCACAGACCTGCAATGGGGCAAGAAAAAGTCGCTCTGCAAACATCTAACAGAAAAGATCATCTCAGCCCACAGTCCCTGCATCCAGATGTCCTCAGTGGCACTCACAGCATGGGCACAGCTCTGCCAGGGCACCAGTGGTGTCAGCTCCCCCCTCCAGCTCCACATCACCTCCTCATCCATCCCAGCACAGCATCTGGGCTTGCTCAGACCCCAGCTATGTAACCCAGCCCTGGGTAATAAACATCATCCTTCCCAACCCCAAGGCAACATCACAGTGTTCACAATCACCTATATTAAACCAGTAACTTGTGCTAACATTACCACTCCCAGCGGAGGTTTGCTACAGACCATAATCACCTCAAAGCAATGCCACATGGGCTTAAATGATGCTATAACATGAATTATTTAAGAAGGTCTAATGGGCTGGGAAGTTTAAATATGAAGAAGTTGTTATCCGTGACTATTACTGGCTGTAAAAATGTTTATGCTGCTTCATATCATATTAGTGGCTATATAGTAATTTGCTAAAAGTAAAAGAATATCAACATTTGGAAGTGCTGTTTAAACAGAAGATCTAATGCTGATGGGATTGGGGCTGTCACAACACGCAGCTCAAAGGAGGCTGCTCTGCTAAAGGGCTTCCCAAATGCAGTTGGGATCCCCAGGAGGGTCAGTGCAGGCAGCTGGGTCTAGGGAGGAAGAGAAAATAGAAGCATAAATAACAACAAGACACTCAGTCTCTGCTTTTTTGCAGTAGGTGATGTTAGTAGTTCCCTCTGTGCCTGTTGGGTCCCCACAACCCAGACCAGGGCTTGTACTCAGCATCATGCAAAAACACCTAAAACCTCTGAACTTAGCCAATTGAGACCAAGCGTGGCCATGGCACAGTGCTGAGGCATGAGGACCCATAAGCTCCAGTCCCCAAATACCTGGGGACACCCACAGCAGGCTGGAATCATAGATGGCTGCTCTGGTCTATGCATGGGTCCATCCCAGCACAGGGCATCCCTCTCCCCATTGCATTAAAAGCCTTCAAGGGGCTGCCAAGCCTGGGGTGAACCACACCACACACACACAGCAGACCCAATTTTTGGCAAACCAGTATTTCAGGGAGCCTCAAGAGACAAGACGTGCTCCTAAGAAACCTGATAGGAAATCCACTTATTCCAGGCAGCACAGATGCACTGGCTTTTCCTGCTGCTACAGCAAAGTTAGAGACCTCCTCCTCTTCCCCCAGAACTAATGACCAAACACAATTTAAAAAAAAATAAAAAAAAAAAGAAAGAGCCATCACTTCTCTCCAAGTGACTGGGGCATGATGCTCTAAGTGTAGTATAGGTTTGCTTTTTTTTTTTTTAAATTTCCATAGCATAACTTATTACCTAGAATTTTTAGTGAACTCATTTCTCTTTGAGAAGCGTGCTGGATGTTTGTTCATTCCCCTCTACCTCCAAGCAATCAGTTCTTTTAATGATCTCGCATTTATGTGCCACGTCACACCCAAGTGGGTCCAACAATACTTCACAAATCTGTGCTCCATCCCACATACAGCCCTCTGCCCAGCGCTGAAACGTAGCCAAAGAAACAAATGAGGGAGGGGGGGAACCCCCACACGCGCTTCTCAAACGATGGAAAAAGCCACTACTTGCTTCTATTTTCATCTGATTAAGGACGGAGCGCTATGTTTCCCCACAAGAGGAGATATGAATCTCCTGTCCCCAAATAGCCCAACAGCACAGAGCTGCAAAATGACTCTGTGTTAGAAGAGGCTAATGCAGAACAAGCCAATAATGGACAAACTTTATCACCCGGCGACGGTGGCAGGTCACATTAGCATGCAGCAACACCTGCCTGTGATGGAGGAAACCCAAAGCAGCTCGGGAGGTAATGGATCAGCCTAATTCTGCCTGCAGCGTTATTGTACATCACACTTGAGATGCAATCTGCCTCCATCACCGGCAATTCAGCAGGGGAAGCAGTGGGCTAGCAGTGTTTTCCCCCCTGAGCCACGTCACCTCCCTCTGCAGGGTCCCCTCATGTCACACTAACTCCATGGGTTGTGCTGAGTTCAAAAACAAGTGTTACCACAGGGACGGAAATCAATGGCTCTTGTTTATATTTATAATTAGCTCAGTAGGTTCTGAACAGACCTTATAGCCCCTCCCAGTGTCTAAAGGGGCTCCAGGAAAGCTGGGGAGGGACTTTCTACAAGGGCATGTAGTGATTGGATGAAGGGTATCAGTTTTAAACTGAAAGAGGAGAGATTTGGATGAGATCTCAGGAAGCAATTCTTTGGTGTGAGGGTGGTGAGACCCCAGCCCAGGTTGCCCAGAGAAGCTGTGGCTGCCCCATCCCTGGAGGGGTTCAAGGCCAAGTTGGAGGGGGCTTGGGGCAACCTGGTGTGGTGGGAGGTGTCCTTGCCCAGGGCAGGGGGATGGATCTAAATGATCTTTAAGGTCCCTTCTAACTCAAACCATTCTATAAAGTTTTCTCTGCTGGTCTGGGAAGCCTTTTCTGGTGACTCCCAGACAGAAGAGGTGATGTTGTAAAATCCAAGAGTTTTCCCTGTGCCCCAAAGGGTAGAGGAGAAGCTCTTCTCCAGGCTAAAACCTACTAAAAATCCACCAGTTTTCCTGAAGTTATAAAACCTGCAGGTTTCCCACTTCTGCCTGACACACTGACAGTCAGCACAATTTACAGGGGAAGCAGTAAATGAAATAAGATGATCTTCAGAGTTTATTCGCTACTGCTTCCCCCATAAAACACAGCTTAAATTTCATTTCACCTGTGTTCTTGCTTAAATGAAGCCTCATCTTCAGCTTCGATCTGCCTAACAACCCTTTTTCCACTTATTTTTTTTACTACCTTAAACATTTCTCTCGCCTTCACTTATATGATGCCAGTAAAAATGCTGGAGAAGCACCTTCAGGGAAAACTTTTCTCCAATGAAACAGGTTGATTTGAATCAACCAGAAGCTGCAGGCATTTCTGCACGAGCTCACCCGCACCCCACCTCTGCCAGAGCACTTTCAGGGGAAGGTTTAATCAGAAATTCACTTAAGAAACCACTCCAATTTGACAGATGAGGTCTCAAACACTTGCACCACAGGTGGTCACGAGCAGGGCTGGGTCGCACCAAGCAGAGGATGGGCAGGAAACAAGACCTGTGTTCCAGGATCTGCAGCTCCAGCATTTTCTTGCTGAAAACATCCAGATGAAATGGGGTTTTGCTCCCTGTGGCCATGACCTGGTTCCCAGGTTACAACCTGCACACAAATCCACTTCCAACCCACCAAAACCCAAAAAACCATTCACTTGGGCTCACCCCATTCATCTTCATGGCCACTTACACCATTACAGGTTGGCTCAGCCTCATCCTTCTGGTGGGACCATATTTCTCACACCATATCTCTGCTAATGATCTCACAGGTGTACTGCTGCCTGCAGGGAACCATTAGCAAACAGCCCTAATTACAGCACAGATGCCACATGCCACCTGGGGCTAGCTACCAAAAAAAAAAATATTCTGGCAGCAACCAAAGCAGGCAGGGCACCCTCCAAAGACAGGCAAGCTTTTGGAAGCATGAGGATATAACCAGGAGCGTGTTTATTCCGCAAGATTTGGCCAGCGGCACACTGGGGAAAACTGCTCTTTGCCAGGCTAGGAGGAAAAGGCAGAAAAAGAGATTTCATAGAACGGTTTGGGTTGGAAAGGACCTTAAAGACCATTTAGTTCTAGTTCCAACCCCCCTGCCCTGGGCAGGGACACCTCCCACCACACCAGGTTGCTCCAAGCCCACTCCAACCTGACCTTGAACCCCTCCAGGGATGGGGTAGCCACAGCTTCTCTGGGCAACCTGGCCCAGGGTCTCACAGTGAAGAATTTCTTCCTGATACCTAATCTAAGCTTCCCCTTTTCCAGTTTGAAGCCCTTAGCTCTCATCCTACCACTACACGCCCTTGTAGAAAGTCTCTCGCCATCCCTCCTCTAAGCCCCTTCAGATACTGGAAGGGGCTGTAAGGTCTCCCTGGAGTCTTTTCTCCAGGGCTGCTGCAGAAGAACAGATCCCTGGGGATTTGGAGGCTCAAGCCTGTGATTTTCCTTCACCTACATGAATGGTAGAAGCTCCTTCTTTACTCCTATCACCAAAACCCTTTTCCCCATCAAACATCCCACCCTTTCCCCAAGACATCACCCCATTTCACCAGGGGACCCTGGTATGTTCGTTCAGGCCACCTCCATCTCCCACCCAAGCAGGAATAGTCACCCACATCACCACCCCTCCCTAGACAACCATCCTCCCTTAACACCCCACTTTTCTCTAGGACTCACCTCCACCACACCTGGGTTTATGGATTTATTGCATTTTTCACCTCCTGCTTGCAAACTTCAGCCCAAACATTAAGCCCATCCAACTTTAAGCAGTGCTTTGCCTTTTGTTATCGTTATCTGCAATGTTTCTCTGCTTTATGGTGACACAAACAAAGCCTCTTATCTCATTTGCAGCTACGCTGGCACTCTGATGCAGAGCCAGCCCTGCCTGGAGCTCACACCCCCCTGCCTTGGATTAATCTTCATCTGTTTATTGACAAATATACATATTTCATTTGCTCTGTATCACTCTCCCATCTGTTGTTTGATGAGAACCCATGGGTTAAGTACTCAGAGGCAAGCAGATGCACCTCCACGTAAGCAAGTGACAGCAGGACACTGTGCAAGCACACCTAAGTCCACGTCCTTCACACCCACTGCTCAGAAACCCTACTCCAGCCCTTGAGGAATTGCTCTGGCAGATCATCACAACTGCTGTCCCCTGGTGGGACACCACGCCTGAGCTCCAAATCAGCATTAAAGAGTTCCTTGGAGCCTTGCTAAGAGCTTGAAGCAGCACCTAACTCCCATGGGAAATGCTTCCACCTGAGAAAGCTGTGGATGGCTGCAGGATGGTGTCTACTCCTGGAATGTTGTCATGTTCTTGCACCTTTTTATTACCTTTTAAGAGAACCAAGGAAGTCCAGGAAGAAGGATTTTTGCTTCTTACATGTTTTTTTTTGTTTGTTTTTCTAACACAGTTTTTTTTGCCCTCCACAAAAAAAAAAATAAATCAAGATTTTCTGCAAAAAGCTAGTTTTTCCAGGAAAAAAAAAAACCCAAGACCCAAACAGATAATCAGCCCTGACCCCAAGCTCTTGTTGTTTTTCTCTACCATAAGTGCCAAATAAACCCAGTCTTGCCCAAGCCAGATGATGCACCAGATATTATCTCATCTAACCTGTTGTTGCCATGACCAACAATCAATAGCTGTATAAAACATCAGCCTTTTTCAGAAAGGTCTTACCATCCCCTTGTGCTAAAAAAACCTGATTTTTCTGGTCCATCTTTCATCATTTACCGCACAAGTAACAAATATTGGATTTTCATAAAGTCAGAATCCTGCAACAAATGAATGTCCAAAAGTCCAAGGTTATCCTCAAAGGCCTAGAAACAAAATGCATCAGTGAGCTGGCCTCGCTGGAAACATCTGCAGTATTCAGAAAGCCTCAGAGAAAGAGTTACTGAGGTACTAGAGCTGAATCCATAATACTGGGTGAATTTACTGCCCCCCAATCTCTATACAAAGAGAAGCACCTGGATTTACACTTCCAGTTATGACAAGTCATCTAAAAAAGAAAGCCAGCTTCTAACGTTTCAGTAGTCTGTGACTCTTCAATTCTCCAGGAAAACATCAATGAGATGCTTGGGG
>JAOXJM010000011.1:1634658-1658437 GCA_026413425.1 Tringa solitaria | reverse complement strand
GTCAAACCCTTCCCCCTCCTCCTAGGGCTCCCCTCCCTCATCCAGAGTCCCCCCCCAGCTTTCCTGGAGCCCCATGAGGGACTGTAAGGGGCTCGAAGGTCTCTCCGGAGCCTTCTCTTCTCCAGGCTGAACCCCCCAAGTCTCTCAGTCCCCCCTCCCAGCAGAGGGGCTCTAGCCCTCCCAGCATCTCCATGGTCTCCTGTGGCCCCCCTCCAACAGGTCCGTGTCCTTCATTTTCTTGTCCTCAAGGACATAACCATGAGTGTGTGTGTAGATGTGGATCTTAACACACAACCTCCCTAATGCCGGCTGCTCTCCCTCCCTGGTCAAGGGCTCACCAGAAAGACCACATCCAGGCTCTCTGGCGCAGTCCCCAAAGCCTTCTTTTTCAAGATGTAGTCCACCCAGAGCTGCTGGGGCTGGCCACAGGGCAGCTCGCCCTCCAGCTGGCGGATCTGCAGGAAGCTCTTGCTTGCCGAGAAGAAGGGGTTGAGGGATGCGTAGGCATCTTGGTAGGTGCCACTGTTCTGGTTGTTAAGCGTCCTGTTGGGTTGAGCCTGAGTGATGGAGGTAGAAATCAGGGTGGTGGAGCCGTCCAGCAGCCCACGAGGTGCTGGTCCTAGTGCCAGGCATCACTGATGTCAATCTCTCTGGCTTGGAGAGTTGTCCAGCCCCCTATTACTGGAGAAAGCACCAAAGGGACTCCCAAGGGGTGGGAGATGGGTCACTTACATGCAGGCTGACTGTGTCACTCCAGTCAGAGGTCTCCAGCTCGAAAGAGACTCTCCCTGATCTGTCTGTCAGGAAGGTATGAGTCTTAGATTTTCCTTGGTGCCTAACGAAGAGCAAGAGCTCCTTATGTGGCAGCACGGTGCCATCAGCTCCCGTCAGCAGCATCTGAAGATGGAAGGTGAGATGCCCCAGGTTGGGCTGCAGGCATGGGGCAAAGGGCAGGGGTGGGGGAACAGGGCTGGGGGGGTCAGCAGGGGCAGGACAGGGTGCAGGGGAACCCTGCAGGGTGCAGGGACACCACCCCCCCCCATTACCATCCCACTGTAGGGGATGCCGGGCTTGTAGAAATCACGGGTGTTTTTGAAGATGACAGTGATGGTTTCACGTAAAATCTCGCAGCTCTTGGTGTTTTTCTGCTCCAGCCCTGTGGAGAGGGAGTGGGGAGCTGAGGGTGTTGCAGGGACACAGGGTACAGGTTCCAGTGCTGCCAGATCCCCTGCCACAGTGCAGAAAAGGTCCCTGGACATTTTGGCCTTTCCCTCTGCATCCGGCAGCTTTGACCACAGTCTGCACCTCCTACAAGAGGAGCAAAACCTCTACAGCATGTTTTAGACCTAAAACCAGGATGCAGCTGACTTCAGAAAATGCTCACCAAAGCACGATGGTGTAGGGCCACCTCAGTGCCAGTGAGCCCAGGGACAACCCCTAGTCTCCTTTTTTTTTCCTGAAGGCAAGCTGCTGGCAGTCATTTCTGGGGTGACTGAGGTGGTGGGTGAGGGATTAGCTGGAAGGAGGAAGCCCCACCACTGGACTGGGTGAAACCCCTGCTCTGCGTTGCAAGGACTCGACTCGCTGCTGGCTGTAGCGTCAGGAGAGTTGTTGGATCTTGGGAAGGCATTTCTGCCTCCCGACTGTCTCTCTGGTCAGAGTTAGAAGTATTGCCTGGCCGACCTGGCTCACATCCCCACCCGGACCTGCTCCCTGCACGCGTGCACCCCTAAACCACAGCGTTGCTTTGAGGCTTCCCTGGAGAAGACCAGTACCCTTGGGCCACGCCACGTGCATTTGGGTGCACGCAGGGATGAACCCAAACCCATGCAGCCGCAGTGATGCCCCTTCCCAAGCAGGAGAACACCGCCATCCCTACCTGTCCCATCCTCCACCAGCGATGCCTGGACTTGGAATCGCTTCCCATATTTGAATCTGGTCATGTTGAAGGCAGCCAATGAAACCTCTGTTGAAAAGCAGCCGTTCTTCTCAGTCTGGAGGGAGAGAGTTGCCCCCGTTAGCAGCAGTCCCAGTCTGGGGCTGTCCCAGTGGTACCCGCACTCCCTCGTTGTCCTCACCTGCCCGCTAACCTTGATGCAGGCCTCCACACGTTCGAACCAGGCCCCTCGTGCCTGCTGGCACAAGGTGGCCTGGACTTTCCCCTGGACAGGCTTCCCATAGGTGTACCTGTTGGGTGGAGGGTGGTGAGGGTGTGCCTGATGGACCACGTCACGTTGGATCCATCCCCTCCCTCTTCCCAGCACAGCCTGTTTTGAGCTCACCGTCCACAAATCTCCACCTGGACATTCTTGTCCTCCATCACCACGACGGGGAGACCAATGGTCACCTCAAACTTGGGCAGCACTAATGGAGAAGCAAAGGGAGAGAGGGTTGTTCCTCCCAGGACAAGGACGACGGTGCATGGGTGGCCAGAGGGGGCCAACACATGCTGCTCACAGGGACATGCCAAGGTGGGGATGTCCCCCCACCCCGTGCATGGTCCTTGCGTACCGTATTCCTCCACGCTGAAGGAGTGGCTCTTCCCCTCCACCTCAATGATGTACGTGCCCAGGGCTGGCTCCGCAGCCAGCGGGAGGGACAGGTCCACGATGCCCTGCCGCGGGCTCACCTCCTGCCACTGGGCGATGCGGTTCCGACTGGGATCCTGCACACGGGGACACGCAGCCTCAGCACCCCCAGGGAGCCCAGCACCCGGTGACAAAACAGCTCATGGCTGCCTTAGGTGTCTTCTCTCCCAGCCATGCTGCCTTCCCAGCCCACACCACCCAGGAGCCTCCCTCCGTCTCTCAGACTGACCTTCAGGACCACGAGGGGCAGCTGCAAGGCAAAGAGAAGATGGTTAGAGGAGAAATTCAAAGCCTTCCTTGGGGTCTCATCAGAGTGGGAACACCTCAGGAGCCATGGAGAGTAAGGATTATTTGTGAGATGCTGTGAACTCCCAGCCCTTCAATTTGCTGTGGGGTTGATTTTGAGCCTGTGTGAGGCTCCAGCTGGGGTGAGCCAAGGGCACTGCCAGCACGACAGGGGGAGGTGGCATCTGCTAGTGCCTTCACAAGATGCCAGCAACCATTCCATCTGGGGACCTCCTGCACTTCCAGAGACCCAGATGATGGCCCAGGGGTGCCCAGAGACTGAGCTCGCCTGTCATCCCGGTGTCTGATGGCTTGATGGATATCAAGGGCGCTTTGCCTCCTTCCCATTCACCATCGCTACATCCCTAACCAAACGTTTAAGTGGGTGTGTTCCCATCTCACACACGCAATCCTGCTTTCTCTTTCCTTAGCCTGCTGAAGCCTGTGTGAGCAGCACCGGGCATCCCTGCCCCTGGGGAGCGCAGCCACCCAGGCAGAGCTGGCTGGGGCAGGATTCCCAAGGGGAAAGGCGCTGGCTGACTCCCACACCTCTCTCACGGCTCTCTGAGACTGTAGGAGGGCAGTGTAGAGGAGCCCTGTCACCTTCCCCCCTTCCCCAGCCTTTCTCTCACCTTCTTATTGCTGGGAGTGAAGTCTTTATCCATAGAGACAATTCGAAACTTCACTGGAAAGGGCAAACGGGGATACAGGAGTGAGTGGTGGGTGCATCAGCAGGGAGGAGGGTTCCCCATGGAGAAGGTGGATGGAAACCCACCCTGAGCCCCGCAATGGGGCACTGCCCCCCATTCAGCACAGCCTCCAGCGCTGCTGTCGCATCCTGGCATTGCCCTGGGCCAGTGCTGGGGGTCTCAGTGCCTCCCAGGATGAGCCCTCCTCTTTCCATGCAGAGCAGGAGAAAGGCTGAGCTTCCTGCACCCCTCTCCCACCAGGTTCTTCAGCCTGGAGCAGGGTGTCCATCCTGCCGCCCTCACCTTGCTGTCCAGGCTTGTAGACAGCCTTGTCTGTCTGTATGAACATCCCAGGCTTCAGGGCTCTCAGCATCACCTGCTTCTTCTCGGAGACATCCAGAGAATCTCCCTGGATGGAGACGTGCAGGTCTATGATTTCCTCCTTCCCTTTGTTGGGGGCTGGAGCCTGCCAGGGGGAAACACCAGGCACCGGGTGAGGACAAGGGATATGCCATGGCCAGGATGCTCTGCTGACTCTGAGTGACCCAGAGCACTCCTCACCCACAGGGGACACCTTCCCCAAGCCAGGGACTGGGAAGAAATGTCCCCCCAACACCCTGCCCTAGTCTGCAGGGCTGCTCCTGGGTGGTTATTTCAGCTCCGAATAACTGGGCTGAGCCTAGAGTCATTTTGCCTGCATGGGGGGTGAGATCCTACCAGGAGATGGGGAAGTCATGCCTGCTCCCATCCTCCTCCAGCTGCAGAGCTTAGGGCTGTGCAGCAGCATGGGGACTGCAGCCTGGAGACAGTGGTGTGTCCAGGGTGTCCCACTCCACGCTTACGCCTGTGCCTAGGGTGACACTCACGGGGAAGGTGACGTTCAGGTACAGATGAGGCTCCTGGACCTCCCTCTCCAGCAGGGTGATGTTATGGGTCCTGTCTGGTCTCTGCAGCTGGATGGTCACCTGGACAGGCTTGTGGAGTCCACTGAGATGGACCCAGAGCATCGCTGTGTAGGGGTGGTAGAACACAGCTGGGGACGTGACCACATAGCTCCTGGCAAGGAGAAGTGCTGGCATGAGAGGCATCTGGATGAGGCACATCCCAGTAGAGACTCCAAGGAGGTCTTGAAAAGCTCCTGGGTGCACAGAAACCTGTGCAGGGGTGCAGGGCCACCTCCCCCAACCTCCCCACTCTGCTTCTGGGCTCCCCTTGACTTGCCAGCTCAGGAAGGCAAAGGCTCTGCTCATACAAGGGCTGCAAGTGAGGCAGCACCTACAATAAACCACCCCAGAGACACCAGTCCCCGGGCACCAAGTCCTTGATGCTCACGGGCAGGGACAACCCACCAGCCTGAGCACTTCCACCCTGGCCAACAATCAGACTCACAGGAAGGATCAGATCCCACCACATTCTGCCAAGGAGCCAAGACTAAATGCCCACCAGGCACAGATAGACAGACAGACACAGAGAGGGCTTACGGTGCTGCAGATGCTCCAACTGTGAGGTGCAGCATGAGGAGCAGCAGGATTGGCAGGACAGCCGGGGACCTCATGGCTCCAGCTGTAAGTAGAGGCTGGGGATGGCCACAGCCTCCTTTCCCCAGGTGCTGGATTGCTGTAGATCTGAGTCTGCTCCTCTACAGGCTCTGGAATGAGATCTTTGCTTTCTGCCCAGTGAGCAAACATGGGTTGGCAGAGGGATCCAATGTGGACCAAGGTAATGTTTACTGTCTGCCCACAGCCTCACAGGTTCAAGGCTCTGATGGATTTTTGCAATTTAAGGTGAGGTTCCCATAGGCTATAGAGGTTCGAAACCAGGGGGCAGGACCCACCCACGTACTGGTTTTGCTGGGAAATGATGGCAGTAACGAAATGAAAGTAAGCAGCACCACCATGAGAAGAGCCTGTGAGCTGGTAGTGATTTCTCAGAAGGGCTTGTTTCCAGGTGTTTCAAATTTAGCCAAACAGCAGCTATTTGGGCTGATAGCAGGTCTCAAGCTGTGTTTTTGCCCAGTTTTTTCCAATTTCATCAAATTAGTTGTGGGCACAGGAGCTGGACAGCGTTGGGCTGTTGTGCCAGGTCCACCCACTCTCATTCCTCCGTGCACTGCACCCGGGAGCTGGACTTTGCCCAGGACATGAGCTGAGCTGCCTCCTTCTGTCCTGGTGGGAACTGGGGAGAGTTGAGGCACCTCCAAGATAGCCACAGTGTCCTGAGTGCATCCCCTTCCCTTTGGGGACACGGGACACATCGTGAGAAGCCACAAAGGGGGCTGACCCCTTTCCCATGGGCTCTGGGATGACCACAGCTGCTGTCCCCACACCTGCCCTGCTCAAGTATTGGTGGATACAGCCCTATGCCCACCTCCCTGCCCTTCGGGAGCAGCCCCACACGGTGTCGGTGTCCATAGGAGGCTGGTCCCCACCACCCTCGTGGACGTGAGAGGCGAGCATGGCCCCGCACCCATCCCGCTACCCGAGGGGTGGGTCAGTGCCCCGCTGGGCATCTCGGGGGTGGTTCAGCACCGAGCCCTTCCAAGCACGGGGCAGGATGCAGAGGGGCCAAGGGGAGATTGATTTGGCCCAGATTTGTGATGGGAAGAGCAGAGCTTAACCCCGTGGCTGTGAAACGCCACTGTGCCTGGACTGACGGACACATTTCACGTGTCTGTCCCAGGCTGGCGAAGCGAGGGGCAGGGCATGTTATTTACAGAATCACAGAGTCACCTAGGTTGGAAGGGACCTTTTAAGATCATCTAGTCCAACCAATTAAGCACACCAAAAAAAAAAAAAACCCAAACCACCAAACCCAACAAAAACAATCAAAAAACACACACAAAACACCACCCAACACTAATCCACTAATTTAGGGCGATGTAAGAGCATGGTTCGTGAGCACAGCATCCTGACTCATCCTTCCTGGGAGGAAGAGGAGGGGGAGGCAGGGCTGGAGGGCTCCTACCTTCAGCATGCTGTCGAAGCCTGTCTGGAGGTGGTAGCAGAAGCAATCCTTCCAGCTATCCCCTGGCACATCAAAACAGTTAATGGATGGAGCGAGTGCTTCAAAACTTTTTAACTTGCAGTAGGGTGAATCAGGGTTTTCAAAAGGATATCTGTCTTCATAAAACCTCAGGAATGAGTTAAAGACCTAAACCAAACACAGGAACTTTGGGTGAGAAAGACATGAAACGCTGCTCCTGGGCCAACTCCAACCACCTTTTTTGCCCCTGGCATCGCCCTGCAACTTCTGCACCTTCCTGGGCATTGGAGTGCTGCTGCCCTGCCACCAGTCCCATCCCCTCTGCTGGGACCCACCACCGTCCCATCTCTCTTCTCCCCAGGAGCTGGGGATGCTTCTCACCTCCCACACCCTGTTCACAAGATTTCCACCCCAGGAGGCACCACAGAGCAAGTGTGCAGCTCAGCCACCCCCAGCCAGCAATGCACAATGTCCCCTGCAGAGCCCCAAAGTCTGTGAGTGGTGGCAGGGTCTCAGGGGAACTCCTGGACACCCAGCAGTCATCCTGTAGGGGCAGCTCCCCCAGGGTCCCTACCATCCTCCCCTAAAACAGATAATGGTGGAAAGACACTGCTGTCCCCGTGCTCCAGCAGCAAGTCCAGCCCAGCCCAGCCCAGGACTGAGGTTACTCCAGACACACTGTGCTGGATTTGAGCTTGCCCTCGAGCCTTGATCCATGGCGTAGAGGGTGCACAGTGACCCTGGGGCAGCCTGCACCTTCACATGGAGTCATGAGCCCACCAGAGCCCTCTGCTCCAAGAAGGACAGATTCACCCGGGGAGGGGAAGCCTTTGGGTTAGGGGAGAGAGGAGCTGGCCCCAGGAAGCACCTCTGTACCACAGCCTGATCCCAAATGCCAGCAGAGGATGGAGAGTAAGGACTTGCATTCAAAGCCAGGAGATGGTTTGCAGCAGCAACAGGAATGGGAGAGGAAGGGAAACCTTCCCCCCAAAAAGAGAGTCTGGGACCAGCCAGGTGCAGGACACGAGGAAAGGCTTTGCCAAAGGGCGAGGCTCAGTGCCTACATCTCCCCACTGAGCCCTCCAGCAGTTCCCCCGACTCTGGCAACCTCCACTCACCTTGTTGGGGAAGCAGTTGGCCAAGTTGAGCTCAATGCTGTCAGGCACTGTCTTGCTGTTGGGCAGCACCACGTAGCCCACCACCTTGGCCTTGGGCATCAGCTCAGGGCCGATGGGCAGCTCCAGGGAGAAGGAGCATCTCAGCCCTGGGCCATGGGAAAGGAGGGGAGATGAGGACCAGGCATGGAGAGCAGAGCCCTGCACAGCCCATCCACGCCTCAGGACCTACCAGCCACCACAGGCAGCTCTTTCCTAAGGGTTGTGGTGACAGTCCCCTTGGCCAACACTTACAGAGGAGGAGATGGCAACTCTAAAACCAATGCTGAGCAGACAACCAGCATGAGCAGATGAAGAGAGGCAGTGGAGGACACTCAGGGAGAGACTTTTAGAGATGCGTTCTGCAGGAGGGATGGAAATGATGCCCCAAGACCTGACAGCTCCAGGGCCTATCTCTGAGTCCTGAACCCAAGGTTATGTGCTCAGGCTGGCTGGAAATGGCTTCTGCTGGAGGAGAAGGCTTAACCCCACACCCCAGGCAGGCTCATTCTTCTCCCCTGAGCTCTTCCCTTCATGCAGTCGCCCATCTCTTCCCAGGTGAAGACTCACCAGAAAGACCCAATAAGAAAAACACAGCCGCCCTGGTAGCTCCCCAGGGCACTAATCAAGCACACTAATAGTCTCAGAGTGGTGGAGAATGGGGAAGGAGAGGTGGACGATGGATATCTGGGGGTGGGATGCTGGAAGGGGAAGGAACTCCTGATCAGCCTTCAGGACCCAAGGGATTTCTCCAGCAGTCAGCAGTAGAGGAAAAATGGCACCAAAACAAGTAAGGGCACAGGTGGCCAATCATCTGGTGATGCCCAAATGATGCACCCAGCCATCATCAGCCCAAGCACCCCGAGATGGGGACACATTTCCAGGGCCGCCAACTATGTGCCTTCTCCCCCTCCTGCTGCCCTCACCTGGCCCCTGAACTCAACACAGATCCCCACAGATCCCTGCAGGGAAGTATCTTTGTGGCACAGCATGGCCTCATCCCTTCCCTGGAAAGGTTTCCTGGAAAGGTACCTGTCAGGAGGGAGTGGGAAGGGGAGAGGATGAGGAGGCTGCGGGGTGAGCATCATCCTGGGAGCAGCCAGCCTTGCTGCCGGGGCTGCTCTCCAACTCACCGCCCACAAATGTCCAGTGGGATCATATCCTTCACCATCCCAACACGGGACAGATGGATCAGCACTTCAAAGCGGGGCAGCCCTGGGGGAAAACGAGTTGGGAATGGGATTGTGCCCATTCCTTCCTTCAGGAGTTTCTAGCCATGTGGTGGCTCCCAAAAAACCCTTGTGGAGCCCAGCCTTCACCCCCGCGTACTGTAGTTGTCCACTCTGAAGAAGTGTTTCTTCCCCATCACCTTGATGTCGTACATGCCCAGGGTCAGATCTGCTGCTAGCGGGAAGGACAGGTCCACGATGCCCTGCTGTAGGCTCACCTTCTGCCACTGCACCACGTGGTTCCCACTGGGATCCTGCACATGGGGACACACGGCATCAGCCCTGGCTTCCAGGGTGTGTTGTGGGGGTAGGGGGCTGACAACCTCAAGGACTCAAGTCATAGAATCACAGAATGGTTTGAGTTTGAAGAGACCTTAAAGACTACTCAGTGCAGGGAACCTCCCTGGATGGAGACATGAAGATCTGCAACCTCGTGAATCCCTGCTGGAGGGGTAGAAATCTGCTCCCGGGGAAAGAGCAAGTAGAAATGGGTGCAAAGCCTTTATGTTGGATGCCAGCAAGTCATCATACTTGTCCCCAATGGTCACCACCCCATGTTGTCACCATGTTGCCCTATGAAGGCACCAGGAAACTGGTGTGCATGGGAAGAGGACGCAGATACAACCCACAAATCTCTGTATGAGCCTCATGTCCCTCCACTCTTCAGTTCAGTCGTCACCCATCCAGGATGGACCCCATGTCCCCTCCTAGTCCCCCAGTATGGCTCTGGCAACAGGTAGGGGATGGATACCCCTTCCTAAGGTCCACAGCCCCTCCATGGGGCTGTGACTCATGTTGGAAAAGCGGGGCCAGTCCAGCTGGACAATGTCGTTGCCCTGCACCTCCAGGGTGACGTTGGGGATGCCATGGCTGCTCACCAGGTGGAGGGTCACCCGCACGGGCTCCTCTAGGTCCATGAGGTGGACGTGCACTTTGCCCTGGTGTGGGTAGCAGAGCATGGAGGGTAAGAGCACCATGTAGCATCTGGGGAGGGGACACCTCGCTAGAGGACGAGAACAGGGACCCCCACACACACCAAATCCCAGTGTTCCCCTCCACTCCAGAGTCTCAAGGTGGGGGATGCTTGGGTTTTTTCCAGCCCTGGATGCTCTCTTCAGGGCTGTGCCACCCAGCCTTCCCCCCATCTGCTCAGAGAGGTTGACCAGTGCACAGTCTAGAGTTGAGCTCCCTTTGCCTAAACACTTCAGGAAACAGCTGTGGGGTCCATCTGCAGATGGAGGAAAGTCTCTGCTCTCATGTGTGAGGTTGCACCTGCACCAAAGAAGCCCAGAGACACCATTACCAGGTGCAAAGTCCTCTATGGGGACAACCCACCACCCCAACCAGCAACCGCTTTCATAGCAAGGATCGTCACACCACTTGAGACCACCCACCATCCCACCAGGCATGGACAGGCAGACACAGAGAGGGCTTATGGCTCTGCAGATGCTCCAGCTGTGAGGTGTAGGACACAAAGCAGTAGGGAAGGCAGGGAAGCTGCAGACCCCATGCTTGAGGGACCACATGGAAGCAAGGTGGTCCCGGAGCCCCCACGCTGGGTCTTCCTCCTCTCCTCAACCTTTTACCTCCCCACTGGCAGCAAGCAAAAGCCAGCGAGATTGCTGGCTGGGACCCAGCCATGCAGCTAGGACAATGTTTAACCACTCAACCCAAGGTTTGCAGGGTTCAAGGCTCTGGGCAGCCAAACCACACCCACGGTGGTGGGACTGCCAAGCCAGCTCAGAGCTGACCGATTAAGGGAGCCCTGACAGGAGGGAAGGGAATAAGAGTTTTCTAGGAAATTAGATGCTTCACGTGCGTGCTGCCTTTCACCACCTCCATGTGACAGTTTCTGATCCAGTGAGTTGTTACTCATGGGAAGTCTCTTTCCTGTTGCTAATGTTTTTGCCCAGTGGTATTTGTCTATGTCGATGATCTCACAGTTTTGCAGAATTTCCTCCAGGATGAGCCAGCCACTCCTGAGAGCAGAAATGATGCCAAACTGGCACACTGTGAACTTTTTTGGCCAGTTCGCACATCTTATTTGAAGATGGGAGGTGGCGCCTGCCCACCCTGCTCCCAGCACTGGGGACAGACATGCAGTGGATTTCTTCCTGCCCTACTGTCACCCCAGGGTGGTTGGGACAGGAGCTCCTGGGCTGGGAAGGAACCAGCAGATGCCCGAAGCCCTGCCTGGCCGGAGGGAACAGACCAGGGGAGACAGTAGCTGGTGGATGGGTCTGGTTGTGCCATGGTCCAGAGGCTATGGAGAGGTTCCTCCTGCTCCAGGTGGGCACAATCCATACGCCTTTGCCCTTCAATATTTCTGGGCTTTATTGGTGCTCCTCTGTGCACTTACTGCTCATCCTTATGGCAGGGAGAGGTCCACCCTGGTGTAACTCTCACCCTGCCGCATGTTCCTCCCCCCGGAGCTGTACCCCATGGAGAAGCTGTGGTGTCAATAGGGATGCTCTACCTGCACTGATCCGGGCATCTCATACAGCCATAAGGAGATAGATCCGCCTCCCCACGCTCCCTGAGGCTCAGGTAGGACACCATACACACATGCACCACCAGGTGTGAACCCTTTAATCTTGCACCCTCGTCTCATAGTTCAGCATCGAGGATGCTCTTCCCATTGTGGCAATACCCCCTGTATCTCCTGTCCCCCCCAGCCACACGCTGTGCTCCAGACCTCTCCCCAGAGGTAGCTGCATCTGACTGGTGTTGCCAGCTTGCAGGAGCCTCTGGAAGAAGGAAGCCAGCAAGTCCATGGGTGAACCCCACTGTGAGTCATGCCATCAGGGGTGGGAAAATGGTGAGGTGAACCCCCAGCCCCAGCCCTGGCACCTCCCTCCCCTCACCCCGGGCACAGACAGGAGCCATCCTGCCGGGCAGAGCAGGCAGACCGGGCTTGCTGCCCGGGGCCCAACACAGCACCAGGTTTGGGGGAGACAGGCAATGCCCCAGGGAAGAGGCACATAGTCACAGCAAGGGGTTTCTGGGGGCACCTCATACTGATTTCAAGGTGCTGCCCAGTCCCCATCCCTCTGCTTCCCCTTCCACCTTGCTGAGGCGGTGGCAGGTCTGGTGGGCACATCTGCAGGGGACAGGGTGGCTGTGCCACCTCCCTCATGTCCCTGAGGGTTTCTGCCTAATTTCTGGTTGGGGTTGTGTCCTCCTGGTGCTCCAGGCTGCCTGTCTCCCTGCCAGCACTGGCCCCAGCACGCTGGTCCCCACAGTGACTTGCAGACATCTCAGCGAGGACATCAGCCATGGCCTGGCGGACAGTCTCTGTCAGTTCAGGGACATCCTTTGGGCTCAGGCCCCGGGTTTCTACCTTGGGGAGGACTTGGATGGTGCATGTCCCTGGAGAGAGAAGGGAAAGGCCAGGGATGCTGTGAGATGAACCCACCAGGAACCAGGTCTTACCACCAGCTGCCTCCCCACACCTCAGTGTCCCACAAAGAGACCTCCAAGTCCAACGTGCTTCAGCCCCACTGCCAGCCCTGCCTTCTGGCACCAGGGCTTCTTGTCCATCCCTTACCAGAGGTGAATTTCTTATCCTTGGAGCTGAAGAAGTCCCGGTACGGGGAGATCACAACGGGGAAAATCGGAACCTGTAGGAGACGGAGGGTCAGGAATGTTCTCCATACAGACCCCCTCCCCAGGTGGGACTCCAGTTCCTCCTGTGCTCCAGGCTTCAGCAGATCCTGGTCTTCTCCCTGGGTCTGCCCCTGCAGGGTGCCTGTCCCTGGGGACTACAGACCCCAAAAGACCCTCATGTCCCCCATCCTGCTGCCCCAGAGTGCACTCCACCCCACTCCATCGAGGGCAAGTGGAGGGGAAGGATGGGCTTACCTGAGCCTGCACAGCCAAGTGGAAAGCCCCACGCTTGAAGGGCAGCATGGACTTTTCCTGGTTCCTGGTGCCTTCAGGGAAAATCAACACTCGGAGCTACACAGGAGAACAAGATACGTGAGCATGGACCCTGACCAGAGTGCCCTGGGACCTGCCATGTCAGTCCTCCCCAACTTCCCCCTGCTGCCAGCCCCCCTCACATTCTCACGCCGCATGGTCCTGGCCGTCTGAGAGATGACATTGATTGCTTCTTCTCTTTTGTGGCGGTTGATGAAGATCATGCCGCTGAGCCAGCAGGCCCACCCCACAGTGCCCATGTACAGGAGCTCCTTCTTGACGATGGGTACACAATGGTCAGGAATGACCTCCACAATGCCTGGAGGATGGATGGGAGAGGAAAGGATCCATCCCTACCCAATGGCACCCAGAACCAACCAGCCCTGTGGCTGTAGTGACCTGGCATGGTCTTCCATTGTCCCGGCACACCCATAGCCCTGAGATTCTGTCCCACCACCTCTTCTGACCTATGCCTACCTCACTGCCCTGGACAAATCCTGGTGCTGACCTTGCCAGGAACCCCCAGGGTGAGTCTGGTCCACCCCTGCAGCACCCCAAAGGTTGCCCATGCAGATGAGCCCCCCTCTCCCTTGCACATACCCATGAGGTCAAGGGAAGCTTGGTGGTTGCAAACTATCACGTAGGGCTCCTTGATGTTCAGATGCTCAGAGCCTTGCACCTTCATCTTGATGCCATAGAAGTGTTTGAGGGGCTGGATCGCAGCACGCAGGAGCCTAGGGCAGAGGAACACATGTGGGAGAAGATCAATGCAGGGAAGGGGGGCTGCTTGATTTTTTCCAGCCCTTCACAGTCACTCAGGGAGCAGGGTGCAAGGTTGGCCAGGCTAGATCTACTCTACACGAGCAAATAGTGCGTCCCAAGGTGGATCTGTGTTCAGTTGCAGCGATGCTTTGCTTTTCCAGGCACATTTGTAGCCTGCATAGCTCAGAGCTAACTCTGTTACCCTCCCCAGGGGGAGACCGGCTGCTGCCTCAGTAGCAGAAAGTCTGCATTGTTGCTGCTGATGAAGAAGAGCAACCAGCTAAAGCTGGTGAGAGAAAAAGCAAACCAGGCCTTTTGATGTCCAGGGATGATGGGAAAGAAAGAAGAGCAACGATGGGATGTCTGCCTGCAGCCAAGGTGCAAACCATCACATCCCAATGAGGACAACTGCCCCTGGCCAGGTGAGTGTCACCCTGAGGCTCCCCCACGTGCACAGCTGGATCAGGGTGTGTGGACTGGAAACCCACACCAGGATCAGACACCAGGATCACAGTCTGGGTTGCAGCCCAGAGGTGCTGAACTGTAGATGGATGAGCACTGAAGTAGGATATGCAGAGGAACAGTTTCGAGACAGGTCGATGTGGGCGTCTCCAGGGATGTACTTGCAAATGACCGAAAAAGCAGGGCTGCAGGCACCAAGCTTTGCACTGCTGGTGGAGGGAGAAGAGAGCAGGGAAGGGAAAACCAACTCAGCTTCATTCATTAGAGGAAATCACAAAGAGCAGCTTCACCCGACCTGCAGTGTCAGGAAGAGATGGAGGTTTCATCTATGCAGATGGAAGAGGGAACAAGGAAGGGGGTGTCACCATGGGTTGGACAGGAAGGGTGACATTAGGATGGCTGTGCTGATGAAGGGTGATGCTCAGTATGAGAATAACGAGAGGAATGGAAGGAGGATGGAGCAACAGGGATTGCAGCACCCTGGTAATAAAATGCTGGCATGTTTTTGGTGTTGAAATGGAGCACTCAGACCCAAAGCACGAAGAGCATCCGTGCCACGGTCCACACATCTGGCAGCCATTGGTCCCAGGGAGCCCAGAGGGGACAGGGGAGGGGACAGGGCTGTCAGAAATAGCTCAGCACCAGGTAGGGAGGAGAAGAACTTCGGGAGGAGAGAGCAAAGGCCAGCACAGAGGGAGAGGGAGGCACGATGCATGGACGGTCCATTGCATCAGAAGCCCACCCATCCCTTGGAAGACACAGACTCAAAGGTCCCTGTATCTGCAGGGAAGCAAAACACTCGTGGCAATGCCCCAAAGCCAGGACTAATGACAGGAATGCACTCCAAGCCTGAGGCTTTGGGATTTGGAGGCTGAGGAGGAGACGGGACGGGGCGGGCGTGCTGCTGGGGTGCCGGTGGGATGAGATAAGGCAGCGTGAGTCACCGCTGCCTCACACCAGGTACTTCCACTGAGCCGGAAGCGTTTGCACCAGGGCTTGGAGCACCTCCGGAGGCGTGCGTGTGTGCACAGTGTTTCTGCACAGAAAAGGCGAGGGAGAGAGGCTACACCACCGACTGATGACATCAAACCAATGTCCACACTCCTGCCAAGGGCCCGAAATCCATCAGCACAGATACGTGATGGCTTGAGCGCAGCAAATACTCAAACATTTTTCACTCTGATGTAATTATATCCTTTCTGGTATGCTGTCATGCCCACGAATCCAGTAAAAAGATTGCGACACCCTTGAAAGCAACAAGACCTTCCTCTTGTGTTGCACAGTGATGTTATCTCGGCTGACACCACCCCTGAGCACAGCTGACAACACCAGCGCGTGATTCGCCAGGACGTGACTGTGCCATGCCCGGTGGCTGATGGCACTGAGACATCCCAAAGTCCCCAGGGAGACTGCAATCGGTTTGCGTTTGCATCCTGCTTATGGTTGTACCTCCAATCTTTGCCAAAACCCCCCTATTGCCCACCCAACTGATGACCCCAATGTTGCGATGGCCAAGGATAATCCCTTCCATGCTACTTCATCCTCCATGGACCACTAGTCCCAACCCAATTGGCCACCTCTGTGGTGGTGTAACCCTCCCTGGGCATGGCCAGTACCTCTTCACCACACCACAAGACGCCAGTGCACCCTTAATTGCCACATGGACATGCCACAGCCTTTGCTGTGGCCCGAGGGCTCAACCACTGGCCGTAACACGGCCGTGGGTATGCCCAGAGCAGGAGAGACCATGTGTCCACAAGAACACATGAGCTCCTCTGCTGCAGCCAAGCCCCAGCCATCTCCACATCAGAAGCACATCTCCAGGCCATACTCACTTCATATTCTCTGCAGAGCGTCCCCGAAAAGCCGCAAAGGGGGAGAGGAGGCTGGCCACGGCCAAGATCCAGCAGTTGAAGAAGGCAACCTTGCAGAAGTAGTGGAAGGTGGCATTGTACCAGTAAAGCAGGAGGGCTGCCAAGGGGAGGAGGAGCAGCAGCCCATGGAGCAGGACAACTTCCATCATGCTGCCCTGGTGGAAAGATGCTGCGGAGCTCAGCCCGCGTCCCCAGGAGCAGGACAAGTGGAGCAGGGGATGCCGAGGAGCCCAGCAGGTGACTCAGGTGGATCAGCAGAGAATTGCGTGGGTGTTTGGGGCTGGTCCAGGGGAAGGTGCTGTGTGTTGAGGATAGACTGGCTCAGACGGGAGGCAAACTACCCCACTGAGGGTGGAGAGTGGTGGTGAGTCAACGCCGGGGACCCTGGGTCACCCAAAGTGTCACTGCTGATAAGTGCCCTCCTGGGTTGTTGAAAGCCATTGCCGTGCCCCTGACTTGATGAGATCAGATCTGTTGGCCACAGAAGCATCCATGCTCTGGGTGTCTCTCCTGGCCACAGGGACCCCAACCCTGGGAAAGAGGGATCTCAGTGTGTAGGGACAGCAGGAGCTGGTTCTGGTCCATGCCCACCACTCTGGCAAGGCTTAGCACAATTCCCTGTTGGCATCGTGGCTAATCCCAAAACCTCACCATGCTGAGTATCAGATTATTGGAAGATCTCTCCCTGCCTGGGTCCACAGCAGGCACATGGTGTCAGGGCTCCCCATCTCCCCGCTCCCCCCAGTCTGGGTTGCAGGACCTCCTCTGCCCTTCCCCTCTCAAGGCCGAGCACCTCTCACCAAGGTCTGGGTGATGCCACAGTGGTCTGAGCCCTGCCAGCCCCTCCAGCTCCCACCCTGGGCTGAAGGAGATTCCAGCCCTCACCCCAGCCAGGGGCTGCATTGCATTAGGTGTTTACATAGGTGCAGTTAACACTCACAGGGCTGTAATTAGCCTCTCCTTCCGCTCTGTTGCTTTCGCACTGGACACACAGGATACAAGCCAACTCTGGGTTGCCACGAGGAAACTCGCTGTTAAAAAGCAAGTACTCATCATTGCAGAGATAACTCTGGCCTGGTCTCAGCCACCAGAAGCATCTCCCAGCCTGGCTGTTCCTCGTCCCAAACCCTGCCAGGGATGTCCATGTGCTGCTGCTCACACCCATCAATTCATCTCTGACCCTTGAGGCAGGAACCTGCGAGCAGAGAGTTCCACTTGTGCCTTCCCATAGCAATCTCACCCGGGCTCTGGGGCAAACAGTCCCATCACTCCACACTGGGGAGAGGATTCACATCACCTGGGTGGAATCCAGCAGCCCTGTCCCTCGTCTGACATGACCTACCCTCAGGAGAACCACTCTGCATCTCCCCTGCTGCACTCCCCTCCATGGCCATGCCTGATCTTTCCACCCACACCTTCTCCCTGCTGATGTGGGTGCAAGTAGATGCTGGTGGACTCCTGGTTGTGTGATGCTCTCCGTGCTGCCAGCTGAAGGGTGCCCCAGTTCAACCACTGTGACCCAGAGAAGGCTCCAGGGATTACTTCCACCACGGGTGTTGCAATCCCCGTTGCTTCATCCTCCCATTCCTCTTATTATCCTCATATTCAAGCTAAGATTGGGCCATATCTTGAGCCCAGCCTTCCTGTCCACCCCATCACCAGGTGACTCCTCTCCTCCTTCTTCCTTTTCTGTCTCTACAGATAAGGAAACCCTTGTGTAGCAGCCTGGTTTCCCATCAAACTCTGCTTTGCTTTTAGATGATCTCCTCCCCTTCTGCTCTGCCGATCCCGTCTCGCAGCCTGCCAGGGTGCTCCCAGCTGGAGGAGACGTGTCTTCATGCTGCAACCCAACGTGACTCTATAGCTCCACGCTGAGAAGCTTCTCCTCCAGCTTCATCAGGACCCAGGCTGAGCTTTGCTGCAGGGGCAGATCTGCCGGTGCCAGAGCCCACCTCAGTCCTGCACTTGGGGAGGATAAACTGTCCTTTCCATAGTGACCCCAGAACAGAGACAGTGCAGTCCTCATGCCCAATGGGGGCAGAAAGAGGAGATTTAAGGCACAACTGCCTGGACACCATCTTTCTGCATGGCCTGAGCTCCAGGTGACCACAAACCTGAAGTCTCCTGTCAGGAGCTCTGCTCTTGAGGCAAAGCCTCCTAACAACTGGCCTGTAACCCTATGGGGGTCAGAGCAGGGCCGTCACCCCTAAGTGTGGTTGGGGAAGGTAGCAGAGGTGAGGGGTAGCTTCCAGCACCCATCTGCCCTCACTTCCTTCTTCTTCCTGATGAGCAGAGGGGACGCTGAATCCTGGGGAACTCCACAACCACCCCTTTTCAGGCTGCTGCTCCAACTGCATCCCCACAAGGAGGGAGCTGCAGGCCAGATCCAGCTCTCCCAATGCTGTGTTCAGCCCAGCAGCCCCCCCATATTGCCCCAGCACCCTCAACAGGCACTGATATACGCCCCCCAACCAGGTGCAAGAGCCTCACCACCCCCCTCAAGCCTCCAGCTTGGAGCCATCCCTGCATTCAGGCAGGAAGCCAGAAGCCTGGGTAATTACAGATGCTTAATTAGTGACAGCAGGGTGCTTCCTTAACAAAGCAAATTAATTACAGGCAATGTGCTGCATTGAGATCTGAAGGCACTAATGAAGACCAGGACCACCTGGGCTGGCATCACCCTCCTCCTCTTCCCCACCCACCCATGGGGACACAGCTCAGCTCGTGCCACAGAGTCCTCATGGCTTGGCAGAGACATGTTGTCCAGCCAGGGTTAGGATGTCCCCACAAACTTTGTGGGGGTGAGCCCTCTGCAGAGCGTGGAGATGAAGTCTGTCCCCATTTGGGGTCACGCCGTCACCTGGGGTTTGGTGACAGGCTTCGTGACAACCCCTGCCTTCGGGGTGGCTCGTGGGGGAGGAAGCCCAAAAGTAGGGGCATCATGGAGCGCCCCAGCACCTGGAGGATCTTCTGGGGTCGAGGAGGAGAAACCGCCTTGGGAAGCATGGAGCTCACAGCCTCTCCTGCACCATGTCGTAGTACTCTGCGGGGAGAAAAGGGGAGGTGGAGGATGTGCAATGTCCACCCCCAAGATCCGATTGATGGAGGGAGCGGGGAGGCCTCAGCCTTTGACCAGGAGCTGCCTGGTTGATGCATGTTTGGGTGGTGTTTTCTGTGTGGTTTTTGTTTGTTTTTGTTGGGTTTGGTGGGGGTTTTTTTGTTGGGTTTTTTTTGGTTCGTTTAATTAGTTGGACTGGATGATCTTAAAAGGTCCCTTCCAACCTAGGTGATTCTGTGATTCTATGTTTGAGGGCAAGATGTCCCTCATTGAGGGACAAGGGGAGAACATCTCCTTACCTGATGCTGGTGGGATGTTGGCTCCCACGGTCCCCGTGGCGCTGGGGGGTGGAGGTGGGGGCACCGCAGGGCTGGAGAGGGGCAAGGAGAGGAGTAAGTGCCAGCCTGGCATTGCCTCTTGTGTCCCAGCTTGGGCTGGAAGTCCTGCTACAGCAGGGGCCACAGGGACAATCACACAGCCCCGCAGCACCCTCGTTACTCACAGCTCCCCATCCTCGGCTAACGAGCCTGTGCCCAGGTACCGCACAGCCCCCTGTCCCCGATCCCACATCGGGACCGGCCATGCCAGGATGGGAGTGGGACCAGGGTAGGGGATGTAGTGATGGTGGAACACCACAGCCTCCTCTTCCTCTTCAGTCTGCGGAGGTCCCGCCATCGCCTGCGGGGAGGAACAAAAGGGCAGGGCTGTGCCGAGCCCCTCTCTGCAGCTTGGGGCACAGCTCCCCAAAGAGCCAGCGAGAGATTTCCCACGGAGCCACGCTTGGCTGCGATGCCGCCGGCACGGAACAGCTCTCCCGGGGTCCGGCTGGGTGGGCTCGATCCCACACAAAGCCCCGCGGTCGGCTAGCCTGGGAACCCGGCTGCTGGGCAGACGGGGAGGTGGCAGCCCCACGGCCAGGACCTCAAAACGCTGCTGGGAAGAGCTCGTTTGATGCAGATGTTGAGATGCGACGGGCAGAGTCTGGTCATGGGTGAACTGGTGGGCGCTGGGCGGGCAGCACGAGGGGGGGGCCATGCCTAGAGATGCCAGCTGGCAGCGAGCGAGGCAGCTGCCCGCAGCCCAGCTCTCACCCCCGCCAAGAAAGCAGCATTTGTTTCCCCCCATGGAGATGAAATGTTTAATATGATTTGTATTCGACATGGACTTTTAAATCAGATTTAATGACTAGTGCTCAGCCGCCGCAGCCCAGGGCTGCACCCTGCCCGGACCGCAGCACGCAGGGAGGGTCCTGGCTCTTCCCAGCTGGGTTAAGTCACTTCCAAGAAGCCTGGATGTGATCTGTGCTGGCAGAGCTGGGGGGGAAACCAGCACAAAGAGCCCCAAAACCCCAAGGAACTGCAGAGCCTGGAATGAGATGGGCTGAGACCACCCAGCTTCTGCGCCTGGAGGGGTCCCACACTGTGCCAAAGCAGGACACAGGCATCCTGCTCTTCTGAGCAGCTCTGGACAGGTCTCTTTGCCCCCCTCTTTGGTGTTTTTGGTCCTATGGTCCCTTTGCAGCATCCCTGACCCTTACCTGGGCAGTGGCTGGGGATGGCCCAAATCCAAAGGATGCCAGAGCAGACACAACCAGGCTGTTCATCACCACCTGGTGCATTTGGAAGTTTTGAATCATCATCAACTCGATTAAATCTGCCGGAGAGTAAGAGGCTCTGCATCAGAGAGAGATCAGAGCAAGGGCACAAGAAACATAGCCATGGGATGAATGCCTGGGATGGGATGGGGCGGCACCATGGCTTGTCCCTGTGCCCAAGTGGTGGGACCTATGCCAGACTCCCCCCACCCCAATTTGAAAGGCCCATGTGGCATTTAAAAATTATTTTGGTTGGGTAAAGCTTTAAAATAGCCATATTCCAGCCTTTTCTTATTTGCAAATGTGATTAAACATCTGGTCTGGCTTGCTGAAGGCTGCTCACAAAAGGTGATTAGTGGTGCTGGAGGCATCAGACTTTCCTCCCATTCAGAGGAGAATTGCTGTGGTCCTGGCAGTGCTCAGCGGCTTGGCACGGCTCTGACTTGGCACCGGGCAGCAGAGCTGGTGTCCTGGGGGTGGCACCACGTGGGGACCACACCAGGGTCAGCACTGCTTGGCACCACGTCATGCAGGGGGACGCTCAGGGACCCCCCTCCGAGGAGGCAGGAGCTGGGGCTGGACCCATCTCCATTCCCAGGAGCAAGCACCTACGGAGCTGGGTGCAGGAGAGGAGTGGGATGGGGATGCTCGGTGCCTCCCCAACCCCTACCTGGCTCTGCACGAGGAGCTGGGACCCGGAGTGGCCGTGCACGTACGTGTTCACATCCCAGTCCCCTTGGCTGCTTGCCCAAGCCACAAGGTGGCCACTGAGGGCAATTTGGCTGCAGGGGAAGCGCAGTGTCTGGCCCTGCATCCCCATCAAAACAGCCCCAGTTTTCCGCAGGCATGAAATTCCTCTGCAAAATCCCTGCAAACCTGCTGGAGGGGCTGCCCCCGAGATCCTGCTGGGTTTGTGCACCAGATCCTTGAGCCCCCCTGGGAAAAAAGGGGTTTGGGCATCCCTGTGTCCCACATGCCAGATCCCAAAATGCTTTCATGGCTGCAGGGACGGGCTCCCAGGGCACCCAGGAGGGAGCCAGCCCTTCAGCGAGGAATGTTACAGGACAGCCCAGGAGGTGGCTGGAGCCATGAGGAGGGAGTGGGACAGCAGCCAGGCATTGAACCAGGAGGAGAAGGCACGCGAAGGGCTGGCGACTCTTAATGCATCCCACCCGTCCCACTGGAAAAGCAGCCAGCTGCGAGGGGCCAGGCTGGGGTCTCCCTTCTCTTCCCACACCGATTTTCAGCGTGCCCTTTCCTCCATGTGTTTTTAAAGACAGCTCAATCTTCCCCCTCCCTCCCTGCAACGCTGCATGGCTTCACCCACAGCGTGTCCTGGCGACCACCAGCTCCCCTGTCTCTGCTCCCTCAGCCTGAATTGCTGGATCCTGGGTTGCACAAGGTTGGGGGAAGCCCCTATAGACAGTCAGTCTTTGCTCCCACCTCCACATTCCACAGGCTCTGGGGCTGGCATGTGTCTCACTCCAGTCCCACCTGGGAGCCCCTATCACCCTGGCTTTCCCTAGTGATGCTCCTTGCGCCCACATGAAATGGGGTTTTGGAGAACAGAGAGAAGCAGAGTTAAAAAAACAGCCCCAAACCATTCCAAGAGAGCATCCCAGTGTGGCTAAAGCCAGCCCAGACTTCAAGGGTGGTAAAACCGCCAAAAATTGCATCCCATGGGCCAAAGCAGCCATCAAAGCGTGGAATAAAGATGCAGAGGGTGGACACAGCCCCTCTGCCTCCCCCTCATCCTAAAAAGGCTGGGGGGAAAAAAGAAGAGGATGAAGTTAAGCTGGTTTTAATGCTGACCTCTATGATATCTACCATCACGCACCTCCCCGGATGTCTGGGGGTCTGGCGGGGGGAGCCACGGTCCCAGGAAGTTGCTGGAGGATCACCACCGGCTGCTGGGGCACCGGCGTGGCCCCACCAGATCTTCTGGGTTGGAGCTGAAAGGCAGGAGGGGAAGGAAAACCACAGGGATCTCCCAGAATTGCTTTAATTTAGTGCCCCATTAGTGGGGCAGCGGGGGAGGAGAGGGGCAGGGAAGAGAGGGGAGAGGGGCAGGGAGGAGAAGCAACACTGGCCCCAGGGGAAGCAGGGCTGAGAGCCTCGGAGGAGGGGGTGGCTTACATTTTTCCCCCATTTTCCCAGGAGTGCAGCCCTGCAAACCTGGATGAATTGCACTCCTGGCAAGTCCCAACCCCTGGGGACATGTCCCAGTGCAGAAGTGGCCTTACTGGTGACCGGGGTCTGCAGGGAGGCTTTGTGCAAAGAGCAGCTTTGTAGCCTCAATCCCAGTGCCCACCCAGAACCAGCCCCTCTCTCCTCTCACACCATCCTGTCCCATTTTCCCTACCTGACCCTTGTGAGCCCCATAAAGCCAGAGACAGAGCTGCTTTCCAGCGCTTACCCTGTGTGGGATGATGTAGGTCCCTGCCGGGGTGCCCCCCCAGGCCCCATGGGGTGCCCCCACCTCCATGGCTGGGGCAGGTGATGGGGTGAACGGGGCTGCTGCCAGTGGCAGGGCTTGTTGCTATAGCTGCTGGGGCTAAACAAACCCTTCCCCGAAGGTTTGGCCAGCAGAGGAATGTCCTCAGGCTGGTTTTCCCTGTGGTGTATCCCCAGGATAACCCCCCCACTGCAATGGGCTGTGGGGCAGGGATGGCTTGTGTCGTCGTCCCCCCCCCCCCCCATGGCATTTCTGAGCCCGCGGGACAACCTGCCGTGTAGGGAATTGAGCTGGGAGCAAGGAGCTGCAGGGTTTTCCAAGCCCTGCTACTGGTCCCAGTGTCAGGGGGGACCTGGTCCCAGCGCTGGGGCTGCTGGCAGCATCTCACAGTGTGGGGATTTGGGGGCTTTCCTAAAATCCCAGGTCCCAGCACCCTGTGGTCTCCGCAGGTCCCATCCGTCGCGGGCGGTGGGACGCAGGGCTGCTCCTGCCCTGTGCTTGTGCTCTTGGTGCCTCTGGTTCCCAGTTTGAGGGGCTGCAGGAGATATCTGGAGATACCCAGCCCAAACGCAGCCACCCCAGGACAGAGCAAAGGTTGCTCAGCCTGGGGGGCAAGAGGGAAAACCTGCGATGACAACTCCCTGCTACCATCTCCTGGGCTTCAGCTCTGGGACAGGTTGGTGCTGGTCTCTTCTCACAAGCAATTAGCAATAGAACAAGAGGGAATGG
>JAOXJM010000011.1:1609674-1625674 GCA_026413425.1 Tringa solitaria | reverse complement strand
AAGGAAAGGAAAGGAAAGGAAAGGAAAGGAAAGGAAAGGAAAGGAAAGGAAAGGGGAAAACGGGGGAAGGGGAAAGGAGGAAAGAAAGAAAAAAAAAGAGAGACGGGGAAAGAGCAGGGAACACAAGCAGGATCAGGACAGTGCCAGAGGCTTTGAGGGCTTTACAAGGAGAGTGATGGCATCAGGCCCCTTCCCAGATGGGGAAACTGAGGCACAGCAAGGAGCTGCCTGCCCTGAAGCAAGCTCCAAAGGGAGCACTGCACATTACCTGCTCCGCTGCTCCAGTAGTCATGCTGCCTTGCCATAAATAATAAAAACCAGCAGCTTTGCAGCTAAAAGGGGCTGCGGCACCTCTGGCCAGTCCAGACCTTTCCTTACTACAATGCGTTTTCTCAGTCCGGTGCCCAGCAGCCATCACCAAAATGTATTTTGCAGACCGGGAATTTCCTCATAAATCTTGTGCTCAGCAAGAAAAAGAAACTAAATCTCCTGGGGGAGGTGAAGGACCCCCAGGGGAGAGGCTGCACGATGGCCAGGACAGGGCAGGGAAGGACGGGACTCAGCCAAGTGATGCTTTAACCTCCCAGATTTTCCTCCAATCCTTGGGTCCGCTTGCCCACCCTCATCTCTCTCTTTCTCCAGCTTTTGTATCCCTGGCCTCACACCTAAAACCATCAGCAACCCAATCCCATCTCCTTGGCCCAAAAACCCTACCCCAGGCAGTCCCCATCTCTGGATGCTGCAGCCCCAACTGCATCCCTCCGTGGGGAGGGATGGATGGATGGATGGATGGATGGATGGATGGATGGATGGATGGATGGGAATGGGCATGGATGGGGATGGGCATGGATGCTTGGGAATGGGCATGCAAAATTCAGCTTCAATCTCCCGTCTCTCCAGCTGGAAGCTGAAGAGGCAAACCCCAAAAGTGTGAATTCCTGGGCAGATTCTCTCCCAGGGCGCTGAGCCACCACATCCCTTGCATTTTTGGGAGCTGCGGGGTCGGGGTGAACTCTTTGGTGTTTCAGCACTTCTGCTCAAAAACCCAAGAGGTTTAAGGAGGTCAGTGTGCCCGTTTTGCAGCATCTCCCCAAAGAGATGGGGAAAAGGAGAAAAGGAACTCCAACAGCCATTACCGATGCCTCTGATTAAAATCCACCGCCCTGAACGTGAGCAAAATCCAGCTGGCAAGGGATGGATTAGACGTGCCCAAATAGGTGGGTGGGTTTTTTTCAAATCTCTAATTACATGGTTTCCTTGCTCAGGCTTTGAACGTGCTCGCCTCTGCCCTGCTGATGGGGTCGGCCCCTCCGTCTTTAAGCTCAGCTCCTCTGCGTGGAGCTTGCGTCTTGGCGGAGCGGTGCCCTTAAGCATCACACGCTTTCAGAGGGAATTAAAAATAATTGCAATGGTTCTTTATGGTGTTTACAAGGCAAACAGTAGAAAGCTAAGGAAATGTCAGCGTCCAAAAGCACCGTTACGTAGATAGGCTCTCCTGGGACTGGCTGCAGCAGAAATAGTGGATATTGGCTGGTACCCTGCCTGCTCAGGTCTTTTAATGCCCGGCATCCCACTGTCTGCCCTTTCCTCCCTCCCAAGGTGCGAGCGACGCATCCCGACTGCTCCGTCATCCTCTATTTCCAAGAGCAAGAAGCTGAATGTCTGGAGATTATCAGGAGTGAAAGGCAAACGTCAGCCCCCCCAGGATCCCCTGGGCAGCGAGGTGAGTGCGAGCTCAAGCTGCCCGCCATCTACAGAGCTCACCTTCCTCGGGAGGAAGAGGGGGGATCTGCTAAGGGTGTCTTTGGAGGATGATCCATGGCAGGGGGGGTGCTGAAGAGCAGGTATTTCCAGGAAAATGGAGAGCAGCACTGAGGTGAAGGCTGAGGCCAAGAGGGAACGGCCTCAAGTTACACCAGGGCAGGTTTAGGATGGAAATTAGGAAAAATTTCTTCACAGAAAGGGTTATCAAACACTGAAACAGGCTGCTCAGGGCAGTGGTGCAGCCACCATCCCTGGAGGGATTTAAAAGCCGGGCAGACGTGGTGCTGAGGGACATGGGTCAGTGGTGGTTTGGGCAGTGTTGGGTTGATGGTTGGACTTGATGATCTGAAAGGTCCCTTCCAACCTGGACCATTCAAAACACTCCTGGAGAGCCCCAAAATTGTTGCTGCAAGGAGAGAGGGGGGCTGAGATTTCACCCAGGGAGCATGGGGGGGCTGAGGGTTACAAATAACCACAAAGGCTGAGTCCCCCCAGATTTAAGGCTTATGGCAATGAAATAATGGCGAGGTCCATGCCCCAAAAAGAGCCTCGTGCCCCACTCCCGTCCCCCCTGCACCGATGCTCTGGGGCCAGGCAGGGCGATGCAGACTCTTGGCCATCACCACCCATGTCGCACGGTGCGTGTCACCACTTCATACCTTCCTAATTCAGTTAGTTTTAATGCTAAACATGTTTTGAGCAACTTAATTTTTACATATCTGGGACTTTTAAACCAATCAACTAATTGAAAAACAGTTTTGAAGTGCTGCTTTTGGACTTTTTTTTTTTAATTACATTTCAATTTCCATCCAGAAGCAGCTTGGCTCAAATTCTGGGTAGAAATTATCACCTAGTGAATAAGAAATGCGTCATTCAATGGATTTCATCTAATACAAATGTAAAAACGAAACATCTCAATAAATGCATGTTAAGGTGCATAATTGCTTAAGTAACTGTGCAGAGATATATCATCCAGCTTAGACGAGAAAAGCCAAGTTGATTGGAAAAAGTCCATTTTGCAGCCCAGATCGTGCCAGCCAGGGGGAAGGAATCTCACTGTAGGAAAATGAGCAAGAAGCATGAATGCATAATTAAAATCCGTATTTAATCCTGGGTTTCCTGCTTGCCTGCCGCCTCCACTGCCCACCTGAACTGAATTTATCCCTTCTCTCTTGCTTCCTTGTGCCCGCGTGGGGAGGGTCCCGCAGAGCACGTGGCTCTGGAGGGGATGGCTCAGGTGCCCTGGACACGGTGGCAAATTAGTGTGCAAGAGCAGGACAGGGACCTCTCTGACCCTAAAACTGGTCAGAGACCCCGATTGCGATGCCACTGTTCGCAGCATTTTCTGCTCTGAAATAGTCAGGAAGAAATAACCCACTGGGGAGGCTGAAATGATCACTTTTGGAGGTCTCCAGGTACCAGTCAGAGCAGCAAGAAATAGGGAGGTGGCCCCGGCAGGTCTGCCTATAATCGACCAGTAGAAATCCTGAGCAGGAACTTCCCATCAAACTGTATTTTGAGGGGAAAAAATGGTCTTTTCTGCCACGTGAAGGAGAAGATCGCAAAGATAACGTTGATCTCAGGCATGTTTCAGCCCTTCGCTGGGAAAAACTGGACTAAAGCAGGGTGTTTTGGGTCAGTCCAAACCAAACACCTTGGGCTGCTGGGCCACGCTGGCTGGGAACCTGGGGACAAGGGACAGTGAGAGGACGTGGTGGCCCCTGGGGACCAACCATGCAGGGACACTGAGGGCACAGCTCCTGCCTGTGAGCTGGGCAATGAGACACGGTGCCAGGCCCTTTGCTCATGTTTTTTCACCCTGTTCCCCCCAGATGTTGCCTCCATCACCTCTTCTCCATGGGAGAGTTGTCCCCATTTTGCACGCCGCTAAGAAATGGGGCTTTTTTAAATACTGCACCAGCCCAGGAGAGAGAAACAGAGCGGGAAGGGAGATTTAAACCTTTTCTCCCCATCCGAATGGAGGGGTGACTTTATTCCCTGGGAAAGCACTACAGACCTGGGTGAATCCCAGCTCAATCTCTGTGCCGTGGGTCCTCTGGCTCCCAACCAGGTGGTCCCACAGCACTCACTGTGCTGGAAGAGCTCGTTCAGACAGCAAGAGATGCATTTATATAGAGAGGGATGGCTCTGCCGTACAAATACATCCAGAGATTTTACTCAGACCCCAAGAAATGAAGCAACCGCTCTCAGCACCAGCCCCAGCAGTTGTGTTCAGTTCCCCTGTCCTCTAGAGAAGAAATTAAGACGTACCTTGACATTGTAATGACAGCCCTGCAAATCCCTCCAAGCCTGGCCAGATACCTACAGACGGCTTTGCCGAAAATCAGAGAAAACTAATTAGACTTGTCTGAGTCCACATTCCCTGGCAGGGAATAGACGTGGCTGCAGGTCAATAATGTATATCTACAAGGTTAATAATGTACATGTGCGAGGAGGGGAGCTGTCCTGGAAGTGTGATGTCTGTGTCTTATCCCCTTGTGCTGCAGCACTAATTCTTCAGGGCCCCGCATCTGCTCGGCCGTGCTCGTTTCCAAGGCAATTGGAGAGTCATTTACAGATGAACTTAGTGCTAGACAGGGAAGCAAAACATGTTTAAGTTAATTGCTCTCCAGCAAGTCCTGCGGTGCTTTCTCCTGTCCTCCTCCTCTGGGATGGAGAGATGTCCCACAGCTGCTGGGGGCAGAAATCCAGCATAAACCTGTATTATTTTAGATGCCACCAGGAAAGTCCCAGCCCTTCCCACACCCTCATCTCCTGGGGTCTCCCCACAGCAGCTCCAGCTCTGATGTAGCCCCAGGAAATACCAGGTCCCATCTCGCCGTGGGGCTAAAAGGAGATCTCAGCGCCGGGGGAGGTTGTTCCCAGAACTGGAGCTGGGATGCTCCTAATTCCTGAGGGGGTACGGCATGGTCCCGTAGATCGGGTGACGGCTCTCTGCTCTCCCGTTACACCCCCACAGACGTGCCCGGGCACCGGGGGGCTGTGTCTCTGTGTGTGTGTGTCCCCAGCACGTCCCTTCCAAGCGGCACCAACCGTCCCCTCCCTCCCCAGGCTGCCTGACCGAGTGGGATGGAGTGAGCTGCTGGTCGGCCCTGCCTGTTGGACAGTCCCGAGCCGTCACCTGCCCCGACATCCTCCACGTCTTCAAGAAGTCCAAAGGTGCAGTGCTCTGAATCCATCCCCTGGGACCGAGGGCTGAGCTGCACCCACCCCTGCCTGCCTGGGGTCCTTCTGCCACCCCAGACCTTCCCCTCCAGTCCCACAGCTCCTGCCCCCTCCAAAAGCTTGGCATATATTGCAATCCAAGCAGGGGATGGGCAAAAGCAGGGTTCTGCCACACCAGGGGAGTCCCAAAACCCTTTCATCACCCAGTACCAAGCATTCCCTGTGGGTAGAGCACTTGAGGACCTCATCCTCCAACTGGGTGACACCAGGAGAGTCCCTGAGCTGTTCAGTGCCCTCCTTTCTCCATCCACACACCAGCCTAATGCTCTTGACGTGCTCGGTACCGCTCCAAGCCACGAGGATGAAAAATGCAGCGTAAGATCATGATTATTTCAAGGCCGGGCACTCTACTGGGATGGGTGCTGCTGCCGGGGGAGCCGCTGCCTCTATCCATCTCGGGGGCAGCGGAGTGTGAAGGAGAGCCCCTGACCTGCTCCCGCGGCATCCAAGCCCTTCCTCGGCTGGGCAAAGGCAACAGAGGGTTGGTAAATAGTTGCTTTAGGGCAGAAACAGCTCAGGAGCGGCTTGATGAAGCCCTTGCAGGATGAAAAAGCCCCCTTTTAGCTTTAATTCCCTCCCGCCGTGAGGATTCATGCTTGCTTTCACATCCTGACCTAAAATGCCCTGGCACCTCCAGGCACAGCACCGGAGGGCAGAGATGTGATCCGGATGGGAGGGATGGGGCGGTCAGGCCACTCGGGTACCAGGCTGCTGTCACAACCAGGATGCTGGTGCTGGGATCTGGGCTTCCTCCCCACGAGCACAGTGCTACCCCCAGACTTTTTGGGGGTGCAGATGTTGAGGCGATGCCCGTGGCTCTCCTGATGTCCCTTCTTGTTGCTGTAGTGCTGATCCGGAGGAACTGCACCGAGTTGGGATGGAGCTTCCCCAGCCCCCCCTACTACAATGCCTGCGAGCTGGAGACCATCGGCAGCAACAACGACACCGAGGCCAAGGCAAGTTGGTCCCCCAGGGCCATGGGGCGCCCTCCCCTGCATCACTCTGCCCCACGTTGGGCAATGAAACATGAAGATGAAGGTGTCTCCTTGGCTTCATCCTTGTTGCTGGGCTGCCTGGAGGGATCTGAGCTTGGCTGGGTGCAAGGGCTGGACCATCACCCTGCCTGTCGCAGACCACCCCCTCCCAGACCGTGCTGCCTCACTCTGCTGGTTCTTTCCCTTCCAGAAAGGCTATTTTGTCACCATGAAGATTCTTTATACCTGTGGCTACTCCACATCCCTGGCAGCCCTCTTCCTGGCCATCGGCATCTTCTCCTGCTTCAGGTAGGGCTCAGCGCTGGCTGCACTGTGGGCTGGAGGAAAGTGTGAGAATCATTGGATGCTCTCAGTCTCTCCCCTCACAGAGCAGCCAGGGTAACCAGGGCTAACCAGAGAGGCACGAGAAAAACAGCAACGTTGTCCTTTCCTGCTGAGACAAAGACTTTAAACCCTCAGGTTGCCCTTTCCAGCTTTGTTTTTGCAGACCTCGCTGTGCTGCGGAAGGATGCTCTCCGGAGGTGGCTGGAGGATGTGTCCCAGCACACCTCGTCCCCAGGCAGCAGCTCCGAGCACAGCACAACCTTGTCCTTCATGATTTCAGAGCAGGAAAACCTTTGTGCTTGACCACCACCAAGACGTGATTCCCTGAGCTGAGGTCCAGCCAGGGAAGCGGCTCCCAAAGGAGAAGCTTCTCTGCTCATCTGCTCTCCCTGCTCCTCCCTGGGCACAGCACATCTCTTCCTCCCATAGGAAGCTTCATTGCACCAGGAACTCCATCCACATCCACTTCTTCACCTCCTTCATACTGCGTGGGGCTGCCGTGTTCATCAAGGATGCCGTCCTCTTCTCAGATGAGTCTGTCGACCACTGCACGATGTCAACGGTAAGACGCCAAGCCCCAACCCAGACATGGTGCAGGAGCTGATCTGGAGGGGTCAGGGTGGGTTTGTGGTGGAGTTAGCACTGAAAAGAGGAGAGAGAAAGAAGCTGTGAACCTGGGGAGGAAAGGTTGGCTTGGGTGGACTTCAGGAGGTTCACAACAGCATCTTTGCATGGGCCCTGCCTGCAGTGAACACGTTCCGCCCTCAAAGCTCTCCCTGGTCTCAGAGGGTCTCCCAGCAGGGCTAAAGCTCTGCACGGCCCCATGTACATGCAAACAGAAGTGGCACCTCCGGTTGTGCAGATTTGGGGGTGTCAACACAAGTAGAAACCCCTGTGTGCAGCTCAGATACAGCACTGTGGACACCACAGACACACATTTCTAAAGGTCCTGCAATAACAGCCCGTCCATCTGTCCATGCTGCACAGGCAGAGCAGAAAATCCCTGGGGCTGCACCGAAAGGCCATCACAGGTCTCCTGGACCAGATGGACAGAGAAGCTGCCCAACCTTTGTGCCCCCAGGACATGGCCTGACAACAGCCCACACTCCTGAGCCTTTCCCCCTCCTCATCCTCACAGGTGAACTGCAAAGCAGCCATCGCCTTCTTCCAGTACTCCGTCCTGGCCAACTTCTACTGGCTGCTGGTGGAGGGCATGTACCTGCAAACCCTGCTGCTGCTCACCTTCACCTCCGACAAGAGGTACATCTGGTGGTACATCCTCATCGGCTGGGGTGAGTGCGGGGCCCCCCAGCACGCCCACCCCCCTCCAGTGAGGTCCTATTGACACAGACCGGGGTAGGCACCACTTTGGGGGATTGCCTGCTCTGAGGCCCACCTGGCCAGGCATCCACAGGCACGATGGTCCCCATGGCTGCTCACAGCATAGCCCCCCACCCCAGCATCTCTCTGCATAGCCTCATGCTTGGTCAGCCAGCATGGTCCTTGCCCTCGTGGCATGTGTGCAAAATCACTCAAAAACTCCTGCTAACGCTAACCAAAGAGCCTTCGCAGCAGCATCTGCTGCCCACCCATCCTGAATGTGGTCAGGATGGGACAGAGACAGGTCCTTCCTTCTTCCCACATCCATCCAGGGCTGGAAACACCCGTCCCGGGCGCCCAGGTTAGATGTCAGAGCACAGAGAGTGGCAGGTGGGTGGCCAGGAGGTGACACAAAACATCACCATCAGTGGGCACACTCTGCTTTTGAAACCTGGAGAAAGGAGAAAGGCTGCCACCTTCCTGCAACCTCCAGGGCCTCATACCTCACCTAGACACATGTTTCTGGGGACAAGGGATGGAGGGGAGGTACAGGGGCTTCCCAGAGGCCCAGGGTGACTCCACATCCCTGCCTGGGTCCTGTCCTTGCAGGCGTCCCCATGCTGACAGTCTGCGTCTGGGTGGTCACCAGGCTGCAGTACGACAACCATGGGTAAGATCAGCCACCACGCTTCTTTCTCCAGGCCAGCTTGACCATACGTCCCCCATGCAAGTCATGGGGGATGAACCTCTTGCATGGGAGGTTCAGGAGGGGAGAAGTGGGGCAGTGCTTTGTTTTAAAGCTATTTCTATTTTCTAGTGGGGCCCACGCTGTGGTGGGGTCCTATTGCAAGAGGTGTTGTGCAAATGGGGTAGGGGGCTGGAAGGGGGGGGGAAGTGGGGTGAGGGAAAGGAGGGTGTGAGGGGTTTTCTCTCACAAAAGCTGAGTGTGGGAAGGGGCCTGGATGCTGAGGTGTCAATGGCCAACTCTTAACCCTTTGCTCCACCAGGTTCGTGCGCACGGCCAGAGGTCCTGGGCCACCAGATGTGCAATGGCTGCATGGCGGGGAGGGAGGTGGGGGATGCTTTTGAGAGCTGGCCCCCCCAGCCTTTGAGGGGTTAACCTTCATCTCCTGGAGAAGGAACGAAACCCCCTCTGTCCCCTGCCTTTCCTTCTGGCCTCCAGTTGGCCACGTGTCTCCACCAGTGCCTCCTTGGAAGCAGTTAAAATGGTTTCTAGCCCCCGTGAGAGCAACAGGCGGTTTCCCAGTGTATAAGACAGGCAAAGGCTGGTTTCTGAGCTGGTTTCTGGCTGGGGATGGGTGGTGGCAGCAAGTGGGTACCCACCACGTTGCCCAGAGATACCCACCCCGGGGCTTCCCGGAGATGCTGATGCAGCCTTGCAAAACTCCCCTCCACACACACACACACACTGACCCCTGGGCAAGACGTGGCATCTGGAAAACATTATCCCAAAAATCTCCCCAGTGCCAGAGGACCCCAGGCTCCTCGGAGAAGGGCTCTGCATGGCATGCAATGGGAAAAGCCACGGGGACACCAGCCCGGTTCAATGTCGGGAAGAGCCACAGCATCCTTTGGGAGTAAACCAGCTTCCCCGGGCATCTCCTGAGAGATTTTTGGATCCCTGCCCTGGAAAGCACCCCTTCATCCCTGATACCCAGGCCGAGGGCATCGCTCCTCTTCCTCCCTCCTTGCGGGTGCCGGAGTCGGAGGATGTTTAGGACCCAGGCTGTGCAGCTCCTCCCTTTTCAGGTCTCTCCAGGGTTATTGCTTGGTGGGAGGTAGGTTCAGGGCTTGGTGGTATGAATGAAAGAGAGAGAGAGAGAGAGAGAGGAAATCTGGACTGAAAAGCTCAAACTGGAATAGCTCGCCTGTCTCCAGGCAACCGGCCTGACGCAACCACTGGAAAAAAAAAAAAGTCCCTTAAATAAAAAAAAAAAAAAACACCACACACACACACACACAGAGATTTCTGAAGCGAGACGGAGAGGAGGATGAGACAGTCTCCTGAAGGCACTGGTGACACTGCTCTGCAAACACCAAGTTGGAGACCCGAGGTGGAAGGAAGGAGCCAAGATGTCCGTGCCGCCTTCCCTCTGACTCGGTGCACGGTAAGTTTTGCTGCTGGCGTTGGCTCGGCCGTGCAGGGTCTGGGGAGGGGAGCACAGCCACCCTGGGGACACCCCACCGAACCCAACACCGCAGCTGGCTGAGAGATGCCAGGGTGCAGGAGAAGACCCCCAGCTTTTCTAACCCCATGGAAAGGGGTACCAGCAAGGACCGGGTCCCTGGGGAGCATCGGGGTGGTGGAGATGGGGACCCACCAAGTTCAGCAGTGGGGTCTGTGGCGTGGTGGGGCTGGGGGCTTGCATTGTGTGTCCCCCTCCCTGGCAAATGCAATCTTCTGCCTTGCTAAGAGCTCCTGGAGATGGCTGGCTCGGTGGCTCCCCTGCGACTGGGACAAGTTGGAAACCAGGGCAGGGTCTGAGTCTTCCTTCACGGTGAGGCTGGTGGATTTTTGCCATCAGCTGGGAGCGGTGTGGGGGGGTTACTCACCACTCTCAGGGCTGGGGAGGGGGGTGTGTGTGTGGATTTTTCTCCTCTGGCTGGGGTGTAACTGGGAAGAGTCTGGCCGGGTTTCGGGACGATCACTTGTTGCTCCCTCCATCCCCCCCTCCCCTCCCCAACCCCTCCTGGAGATTTGCAGGATCAGCCCTTGGCGAGGTTTTGTCAGACATAATGGGATGGAGCGCGGTGGCCTCGCAGGGCGTAGCTACCTTTGATTTTTGAAGCAGGCACTGCCTGCCGAGCAGAGCAGGTTTCCACCTGCTCGGGTCTGGCCCTTGCAGCTCATGTTAACACCGAGGGAAGGTGGGGAAAAAAAAACAAAAAAACCAAAAAAACACCCCAACCCCAAAAAATCATCACCTAGAACTTCTTCAGAGCCCTTTATAACAGCTCGGGGCTAATCGTTGAAATAATACCGTCAGCCCCACACCCCCTCCCAGCCCAAACGTTTGTGCACACCCCGGCATCACCCCAGCCCTACAGCCCCGCATCCTCGTCACTCCAGGCGGACTGACACCTCTCCCGCAGCCGGCACCCGCGTGGGGTGACGGAGACCCCTCCCTGTTTTCCTCGGGATGCTCCCTTGTATTATTCGGCACCGCTCAGCCCTTCGGAGCTTTTCGACATCGGGAATCGCAGTGGAAGGGGGGGGGGGTGTAAAATGGACAAAACCCAAGTGCCTTGTTCCCAGCGAGGAGCCGTGTCCAGCTGATCCCTTTGGCTTTGTCTGCGCCTTCCCGGGTATCCTATTGACACCCCACTTTTCGGTGGGAAAAAAGCCTGTTTTGGCTGCTGGGGTGTTTTTTTCTCTCCGCCAGCCATCGTTTCAGCACGCTAGGGCTGTGGCTGTTATTTGCATCCCCGATCTCCTCCGCCTTCCAGCGCCCGTTGCAGTGGTACCTCTTCACGGGGAGATCTGTACGACACACACACAAACACACAAAAAAAAAAATAATAAAGCAGAATGAGAGGGAGCCTGTTTCTCCCAGGCTCCGGGTTTGGAATAGCTCCGCAGCCATTAGGTGTTTGGAAAATGTAGCAGAGACACTGCAGGGAAAAAAAAAAAAAAAAGATAATAATAATAATAAATAAATAAAAAAAGAAAAATAATCAGCCTCAAGAGTAAGGTAACCTTTTTCTTTTGGGGGGGAGGGTGGGAGGGGTGTTTGCAACCTTAAATAATATTAAATAACAAAGTGCAGCTCAGCCCTGGGAGAAGGCAGGTCTGAGTACAGAGCTTGTGTGATGATTGCAAGGTGGGTAATTAGATGGGACAGGGAGCATGTAAAGGGGATTAGGGGATCGCCCTGGGGGGGGGCTGACCCTTCTCCCCCTTCCCTCCCCCCCCATCACTTTAACAGGGTCTCCTATGGGAGCTGAGCCTGGAGCTTGTCTCTGCTGGGGTGGGGTGTAAGCTCAGCACTGGGCAGGATGAAGCCCAGCAAAGCTGGAAAGAAGATGGTTTGGGTTTTTGTTGTTTTGCATTTTTTTGTTGTTTGTTTTTTTTTTCTGAAAATATACCCTTCTGCTTTCCACGCTGCATTTAGGGAAAAATAACTCCCTGCGCCGGTCTCCTGGGAAGAGAGCATTTCTCAGCCTGACCTGGCTCATTCCCAAGCAGTCCCAGCCCTTCACATTACCCTGGTTCCACGAGCACAGAGGTCCCTGCCTGCTCCGTCTGCTCTTCCCCTGCTGAAACGCGGCTGTGCTCGGTGTGGCAGCAGGGAAAATGAGGGAAGGAACTGGCTCTGCCAAGCCACAGGTCCTTCGGAGGCATATCTGGGGACAGGTTAGGTGTGTCACTTCCAGGATTACATCCCAAGACCTGCTAGGACCTTGGGGCAGTGTGTGGAGAAGCAACCCTAATCATCATCATCACCACCACCATTATCATCATCATCCTCACCCATGGCTCCCTTTGCATCTCAAAAGACCTTACCAGAAGATGACCAGGGTGGATGAAGTGTCTTCACCAAGAGGTTATAAACTTGCTTTTCCTGCTGCTGCTTAATCCCTTTCCCTCTAAGACTAATTATACCTGCTTTTGGCTGATGGGCTGAGAGCATTGACCCCCCCACACAAACCACCCTCCAGCTTCCCAGTTTGCAAATGCTGCCCACTCACTGGAAGACTGGTTTGTGGGAATGCCAGATATCTGGCAATGCCCATCTTCAGGTAAGATTTCCACCCGGCTGCTGGAAATCTGCTGATGGATGGGAGCTGAGCTGATCTGAAAATGATGCTGCCAGGGTCCACCTCTAAAGCAGGCAGCAACCTCCATCCTGCTTCCTTGCAAGGAGCCTGCTTGATTTTGTGCAGGGGAGGCAGGAGGGATAAGATGCAGGTAGACAGGAAGGGACAGAAGGAGTTTTTTGAAGCAGGTTCTGACTCTACTAGTGATGCTGGAGAAATACCTTAGGGGCAAGAAGTGCAAACTGGTCCCCTGTTATCTCTGCACTTCTGCTCCGCTCCTCATGTCAGGCTGGTGGATTGGCTGTAGTCAACCACTCTTCTCCCTTCTTCCCATCATTGTGCTGTTTGGGGGTTCATCTGGGGGCCATTCGGGCAGAAGGATGTGCCAGGGTGAACCCTCACCCTGTTCCAGGTCATACCTGAATGGAAAACCCCTCTTCTTTCCCCCATCTATCTGTGAATGCCATGTCCACATCCAAAGGGCTGAAGCAGCAGGAGAAGGTGCTTCCCTGCTGCTGCCCTTAACGTCCAAGCTGTCTGGGAGGTCTTCTGGGGGATAGTTTGTGGCAATAAATGGATAGGAATCTCCAGGTGCCCTCAGGATCCCATTAAGCTGTACCCCTATCTCAACCCACTGCGGGGGGCAGCTCCGTGACCACCTTTCTAAGGGCATTGCATTGTGGAGCAATCCACAGGGACAGGAACTTGGTCTCCTCCCTGAGCTTTATCGTGTATTTGGCTGGAAGTTGGGGCTGTGCATGTGTGAAGGGACAGGGTTAACGTGGGCAGCCCTGCAAGGAGGTCTGAAGGAAGAGTCACCAGACCTGGACCTGCACTCATGATGCCCAGCTTGGTCACTTCGGTGTCTTCATCTGGAAGTCCCTGGAAGAATCTAATAGCCCACACGAGTGTGGCCAGAAGGTCTCCAGGGGCACTGTGTCCAGCGGGCACTAACTGCAGGCTGGGAGCTCTGCCATGACCCCTCCAGCCTTGCATGGGCAGACCTGCTTCCATCCCTCACCAACCATGCTGAGCAGGCAGAGAGCGTTGGACCCTGATGGCACCAATTTCAGCTGGGACCTCTACCCTGGAGGGAATCCTGGCTTCAAGGTCAGGCAGATCTTCAGGTTGCTGGTGTCTTCTCCGTTTGGGTGGAAGGAGGCTGAAGGTCACTTCAGGACAGGTGAGGAGAGCTTTGGGAAGCAGGTCAGTTTTCTACAGGAGCAGATTTTGGTTGCTACAGAAAGGGATCAGGTGGCCAAATACCGGATAATATAACCCAGGGAGATGGGGTCTCCTCTGAGTCGGTGGGGTGGCCAAGGGAGTGATGTGCTCTCCGTCTCTGTAGGAACCTGTACTGCTTGGGCGGGGGGTGGCAATGGTAGGGGTCCCTAGGGTGAGGAAGAGCCCGAGCTCCCCAAAGCCCACACAGCACAGCAGCTCCTCTCCTGAGTGAGGTCATTTTTGGCAGGGGGAAAGGAGTTATTGACGTGCAGCCTCAATGAAAGGGAACCCGCAGGCTCCGGGGTGTCACGGTGTTGGCCTGGATGGGTCTTTCCTTCCTTTGTGTCTCCACTGCCCGGAGGATGGTCAGGAGCCTCCATCCACCGCTGTGCAGCAGCCAGGGTCCTCCCTTACTCCATTGCTATGGCAACCCCCTTGCTCAGGCATCTCCTCCTCCATGCCCTGCTGCCAACCTGCTGCAGACCTCCGGGAGGTGGGGTTCAACCACCCCCACCCCATCCCTGCCTTATAGCTATGCTGAGAAGGAAAGCAAAAGACATCTCTCCCTGCATCGGGTGTGCACACCGGGCATCATCCCTCCATCTCTCGCACACCTTGAGGTTTCTTCAGCCCACTGGTTTGGGCTCAGGGTCCTCCTCAACCCCTGGGTACCCCTGGCAGAGCTCGATGATGCAGGTGTAATTTACTCTAGAGCTTTCTTTTGTAGGATCAAGGGGTGCCTGCATGGTCCGCAGGGTGACACCGATGCATCCCAGGCTCCGTGGATCCCTGTGCTGATTATAGTTGGAGCACGGGACTATAAGGTGGAGAAATCTGAAGATACCAGAGGGGAAGCTCTGTACATCCCTGAAGATCCTCAGAGCTTTTTTTCCTGAAGGCCAGTGACATGAACTGCCTACTCAGGGAGAGGGAAACTGAGGCATAAAAAGGGCCGAAGTGCTTTTTGAAGGTCATTAACAGGCTGAAACATTACTTCTGCTGTGTTTATACCACTCCAGAAGTGTCATCCATGGGCTTTGTGGGCACCTCTTCATCCTGCAGAAGGGCATCCCTCAGCCTGGGCTTTGTCTCATACTGAGGCTCTTTTTTCTTCTCAGACACTAGACAAGCAGAGTAATACAGACTCTTGCAATCACTGCTGATCCTCTGCAATAAAAAAATGGCATTACAATAACCTGAATTCCACCAGGAACAGTGAAGGGAGCGGAATAACGTTCCACACACCTCTGTCCTGGCTGATAGTTTTATTTATTCTGCTTTTCCCCCTCTCATTTCTCTTCTGAGTGTTTCTCCCTTCTTTTTATTTTTTTCCTTTCTTCTCCTCCACCTCTTGCTCCCCAGCGTGTGACCTTCCAAAGCACCGTGTGCCCTTAATTTACAGCCCTGAATTTAACAGGCTGGACCTGTGCCTCCCTGGTCCAGCACATACCGACCAACGCTGCTTCGTGAATGCCTCATGTTCAAAGCTGGCCAGGGCATAGAGAGCTGCTGGAGAAGGTAGAGGTGTATAAAACTCCTCAAGCACGTAAAAAATCCCGCGGGGTAAAAGGCTGGGCCTGGCATCATTTTTTTGCAACCTCCCTTTTGACCGTGAAGAGCATCTGAATTTATTGTTCTCCACCATCGGTGTTGATACACCAAAGGTTTTCTCACGCCCCTGTATGCCTCCCCTTGCCTCCTTACCCCATCACACCTGGTTCATCAGGGGACAAAACAGGAAAATCTCCTGATCCCCTGCTCTGGTGCACGGGCAGGGACATCTGAGGGTGCGTGATGGGGTCAGGTCTTCTCCATCTGCCTCAGGGCTGGAGGAATGGCCGCATTGGGAAGCTGTGGTGAAAGATTGTGCCGCTGGACCCGATTTCTTAGAGCACAGGACAACCCATGAGCTTCACAAGGTGTGTCTGGCGTGGGAAGAGAGCAGGAGTTGCATTGCTGACCTGCAACCATGCAAAAACCAAGCCTCAGGGCATGCCAGCACCCTGAGTCTCGGCGTGGTAGGACTTCATGGAATCACAGAATCACACACCCAACCCAGTTTGACAGTCCTGTTATTTCTCCATCCTGGTTGTGTGTTTCTGCTAATCCCTTTGTGTTAGAGCTTGCAGGGTCAGTTAAGCTGTCTTCTCCAACTGAGAGGTTATCCTCCCCTTATACTCTGCTCTGGGGAGGCCCCGCTGGAGCACTGCGTCCAGTTCTGGGCTCCCCAGTTCAAGAAGGACAGGGAACTGCTGGAGAGGGTATAGCAGAGGGATATGAAGATGATGAGGGGCCTGAAGCATCTCTCTGATGAGGAAAGGCTGAGGGACTTGGGTCTTTTTAGTCTG
>JAOXJM010000011.1:1576604-1590954 GCA_026413425.1 Tringa solitaria | reverse complement strand
AACTTCTTATGTTCAAGTTTGTGCCCATTCCCTCTTGTCCTGTCACTGGGCACCACTGAGAAAAGACTGGCCCCATCCTCTGACACAATTAATATTGGGCTCATCTCTGACCCAAGCTGATGTTTAATGAGTTGAACAGATATCCAGGCGGAGCTGAGGCAAGGTGACTCAAAGAAAGGATCTTTCTGGTGCCTAGGAAGCCTTTGCCAGGCATTTCAGCCCAGCTCAGAGCACAGCAGGCTGCTCCTTGGGATGCAACCACCCTTCTCTCCACTTCCCTCTCTCCAACCCTATCTGTTGCTCTGCTGCTCAGTGGAGCCACTCTTATCTCTCCAGAATGGCCCATCCTATTCCTGTCTGGGGAGTCATCCTGATCTCTGTAACATTAGAAAGTGTCATTATTGCCTTTCTTTTTGGCTGAAGATAAGACTTTAACCCCTTCCTCTCGGGAGCAGAGCCACCCAGCACTGCAGGTTACTCATGTTTCCTACGGATCGGTGCTGTGAAACGGCCACCGACCCTGCAGGACCAAGCTCCTCTGGCTGAGGAACCTCAGCTTGGAGCACCCTGTGTTGCTTGTGCAAGTTGCAGGAGGAAAGCTGTCTGTGCCCAGCAGCGTATGGCAAAGGGGAGGCAGCTGGAGCGGTGCCGCTGGTGCTAGGGTGGTCTTTGTTGAACAACCCTGTCTAGGTTGTGAAATTGCCTGTCTAACAATGGCCAGCTGGTGCCAGGGACACCAACTGCTCAGCTCATATGGTGGTGCTCAACCTGATGGTGCTTTTTGATGGGAGGCTGAATGGGGGTCTGGGAAGAGAAGGAGCATGCGGGGTGCTCCGTTTGCAAGCGCTCCATGCATAATAACCTTTCTTGCATGTTCAATATTTCTGCAATAGACCCATTTGCAAAAAAACCCACCGAGATCCTTCGGTGCCATCCCCTGGCTTCAAGGGCTGAGCAAAAATGCCCCAGAACGTCACCGGCTGGTGTTGCCTTCTCAGCCCCTCTCTTCCCGGCAGGCTGGGTGAAGGCGTCCCGGAAGCAGAATGAGAGGATGGCCGGCCTGCCGCACATCCCGGGCCCCGAGAACCTCCGTCCCTTCACCCCTGCCTCACTGGCCGCCATCGAGCAGCGCATCGCCGAGGCAGAGGCACTCAAGATAAAGCGGCAGCAAGTTGAGCTGCCGGAGGAAGAGGAGATCAAGCCCAGCAGCGACCTGGAAGCCGGCAAGAACCTGCCCCTCATCTATGGCGACCCACCGCTGGAGCTCATCGGGACCCCTCTGGAGGATCTGGACCCTTTCTACAAGGATAAGAAGGTGAGGGGCATAGTTTAACCCATGGGTAGACTTGACAGTAGATAGAAGTCCCAAGAAAAAGACCAAAGCATGGGCCCTCCTCTTCTTTTCACCATGCCCCAGGGTCTCATCTGAGCCCATCCTGGTAATCCACAGCCCCAGACTGCTGTGGTTACTTCTCCTACAAAGCAGAGTATGTTTTTCTTGGCAAAGTCTCAAGCCTTTGGAGATCCAAAACATGCATAGATGTCCCACCTTTAGTGGCAGCACTTGATCCGTGGATATTTTGGGGGTGTACAGAGGGGCTAATCTGTCTCTCTCCTCTCTTTTCTCCACAGACATTCATAGTCCTCAACAAAGGGAAGTCCATCTTCCGCTTCTCGGCAACCCCTGCCCTCTACATGCTGGGGCCCTTCCACCCCATCCGCAGAGGAGCCATCAAAGTGCTTATCCATTCATATCCTTGCCCTCTGGGGTGCTGCCCCATTGCCAGGTCAAACCCTGATGCTCAGAATGAGAACAGCCCTGGGAGAGGTCTGAGAGGAGCGTTTCATGGTGGTGTGGTGAGAAAATCTACTGGGCTAGCCCCCACCATGGCCAGGACCCACTGCCCACCCATACCATTGCTTTGGTCCTTTCCAAAGGAGTGGGAGCTTCAAGGCTTCGGGCACCTTGGTGGCACCAAGAGCTCAGTCTTGGTTGAAGTAGGGAGGAATCAGTTTGGTTGGAGAAGGGAAGAAACCTAAGTGGTGAAGCTTCCTAGATTCAAGATCCCAAAGGTCTAGAGACACTTGGAAGGAAGTGTCCCATCTGGGAAGTGGGTGAATTGGGGAGCTCAAGGATACTTTGGGAGATAGAAGACAGAAGAACCATGGCATTGGGGTACAGGGGAGGAGGCAACTTGGGGCTTTTGGTGTGAGACAAGCAGAGACGGAAAGACAGGAAAGGACCCCCAGAGCAAGAGGGACACTAGGATGGATGGGAAGTGATCCCAGCAGAGCTCTGGTGGCAGCAGGGGTTGGTGGCCAGGAGGCAGGAGGAAAAGGAAGGGGCTGTATGTTGTAGAGGGGTCAGAGAAGTGGGGAAGGCTGTATCCTGAGTTGATGGAGAGGAAGAAACACAGGGGACAAGAAAGGAGGCAGAGCCACAGAGATGGGGAGGGGAGTAGAAAGAGAAGGTAGATGCCAGGACTAAGGGGAAAACTAAGGAGAAAGAGTGACCACTGGACTGAGCCAGGAGAGAGCTGCAGGAGGAGCAGGCCAGGGCATGGGACAAGGTGGGTGCCAGGACAGGAGGAGTTGGGGCGCTTGGCTTCGTAACCAGTGAAGGGGGGAATCTGGCAACAATCACAACATTTCTCCTTGACCAGGTTTTAAATTATTCAGCATGTTCATCATGATCACGATTTTAACCAACTGCGTGTTTATGACGCTGAGCAACCCCCCAGCGTGGTCCAAGAATGTGGAGTAAGTCCCGCAACCTCCCCCAGCCATGGGGGCCATCCCAGCTTGGCCATCCTCAGAAGGGACAGGTCCAAGGATGAGAGAGTGGTGGCGGTGGTATCCTTCAGATGAGGAGAGATGTCACTGGGAGATGCTGGTGGCCTCTTGGCCTCAAAAGGGACGTCCACGCTCTGCATTAGGCATTGCAAAGAGTGGAGTGTTTCAGAGCTGTCCAAAATCTGGTGGGGTCCCTGTGTCAGGAGACCGCTGCAGAGCAGGTCAGGTCAACAGGGATAGTCTGGAGGGGCTGAGCAGATCATAGAATACATAGATGTACCAGTCCAAGGAGCATGGACAACCAGCCCTGGGTGAGAGGAAAAAATCCAGCATTTTCTGCTGTCATTCTGCACAGTCAGATCTCAGCAGGATTTTCAGAGAGCATGGTGGTGTGGGACATCAGCAGGGATCAGAGATGTTACAGAATAAAGGAACTGGCCTTATGAGGTGAGGTGTAAACCTTCCCCAATGCCAAAGCACCCAAAGAACCCAGCAGCCCATGTCCCCCCAAACTGAGCTCCCCAGGATGGGTCCACCCACTGGAAGGGGTGGACAAAACCCCGTCCTAGCTGGCCCTTGGACCCAGGTGAACATCCCCTGAGTGACCATTCCCGTTTCAGATACACCTTCACTGGGATATACACCTTCGAGTCCCTCATCAAGATACTGTCAAGAGGCTTCTGCATCGATGACTTCACATTCCTGCGTGACCCGTGGAATTGGCTGGACTTCATGGTCATCTCCATGGCGTGAGTTTGGTGGGATGGGGGGCGGACAGAAGGTCTGACCACTGCACCCGGGGGGGACCCTGGGGAGAAACAGGGGGGTGGGTTCCATGCAGAGCCCTTGAAACCATTTCCTCTCCTGTCCTGCAGCTACATTACCGAGTTCGTGGACCTGGGGAACATCTCTGCTCTCAGGACCTTCCGTGTCCTCCGTGCCTTGAAAACTATCACCGTGATACCAGGTGAGACATAAAGAAGGGGTCTCCTCTCCTTACCTTCCCTTTCCCTGAGCTCGGGTTTTCCCACAGTTCACAGCAATTCCTTGTTCTTTTGGCAACTCTAAGAGAAAACAGAGGAAATAAGGTATTCAATATTTATGAATAATTTTCCACATAATTCAGCTTTTGGGTCAGGTCCTGATGATTTTATATCTTGAAATGAGCTGCGCTCGCTTGGTTGTTTGGCCAGGGAAAGTTCCTGATGAGCCAGATGTGGTGTTTTTTAGGGTTCCTCAAGTGGGCCTGTGCTCACATTGTATTTATGGGCTTAGCTTGGTCCTCAGAGCCATAAACTCAGTTTTGTCCCCACTGCTGACTGCTCTGGTGCCAGGGTTGAGATATTTAATGGGTGTTAGTGCAAGAGCCATATGGTGAATATTTAAAATCACCCCAGACATCCAGCCTGCGGTATTAGTGGCTGTTTCCCAAATTTTGATACCATTTCAATACCCTGCTTTGGTACCACCTAGTGCAAGCTCACAGAAATGATCGGTCAAACCCCTTGAAGAAGCATGAGATTGAACTGAAAATGATCATTTCTTGCAGTGAATAAATTCTTGTCTCTGCAGTTTTCAGATCTTTAGGGTTCGTATTTGAATGGGTTTTTTTTGCCTCCATCAAACAGGCTAAAAATTGCATTTAGGAAAACGTAAGCTGCCGCTTCTTTCTGGAATGACATCCCCCCAAGAGGCTTTGCAGAAATAGCAGTTGCAAAAATAAGCAGTTTTAGAACGTCTCTCCTCAGCAGTTTTCCAACACAGACAAGCCCTTGGAGAACAGGGTTTTACCTAAACAGTTCTGAGAGGGGGCAGAACTGGCATGATGACAGGGATAAAAATCATGTGTCTTCAGAGAACGGCCTCCACGTGAGAAAGCTCTGTGCTCAGAGCTGCTTTTAAGATCAATGTCAGGGTGTCCCAGCATCACCCATCACTCTTGTAGAACTTGGGTGACAGGAACATCATCCTCCATGTCAAAAGCTCTCTGAGAATCTGTGGGTGAGCCTCCTCTGTGGAGGAAACGGCGATGCTGGGGGGGAGAGAGATGAGTTAATCCCGATATTTAATGCAGTTGTCACTTTGTCACCTTCGTTCAGATGCTTTGGGGTTTCTCCAGCTTGAAGGGCTCAGGCTGGAGGGTCTGTCTGGGCTCCCAACCACCCATGGTACAGCAGCACGTGGACGCGTTGGACCACAGAGGCTTTTCTGGAGCTGAGAACAGTGCTTTTCCATGTGCCACAGCAAAGTGGTCTACTCAAGTGGTTCCGGCCAAAAAAAGCCCAAATTTTGGCATCTGGGAAAAACTTAAAGCCAAAAGGGATTGATGACTGCCAGGCTGGGGTGGGCTTTGGCTTGTGATACCCGGGTTCAGGTTGGCATGGGGAGGTTTGGCTGGCACTGGTCCAAGGGTGACAGCTGTGGGAGAAGGGTTTAGGCTGCCCAGCAATGTGTGGGGACAAAGGGGCAGCTGGGATGCAACGTGGGGCTCAGAGCTGGGGGTCTGAGTACATGGGATGAAGTTGGTGATACCACAAGTCCCCAACAGATCCATCACCTTTTGGGAACACCATAGCACCTTCTCCACAATTAGCAAACAAGCCATTAGCTCAGTAGTTACACCTCCCCCCCAGGGCTGAAGACAATCGTTGGGGCTTTGATCCAGTCGGTGAAGAAGCTCTCAGACGTCATGATCCTCACCGTCTTCTGTCTCAGCGTGTTTGCCCTCATCGGTCTCCAGCTCTTCATGGGCAACCTCCGACAGAAGTGTGTGCGGTGGCCTCCCCTCAATGACACCCTCATAGGGGACTTAGGGCCGGACAATGACATGTTGGCCAATGCAACACTCTACGGCAACTTCACTGATGGCATCATCGGCAACTTCACTGATGGCATGATCAGCAATTTCACCAGCAACTTCACCAGCAACAGCACCTTTGATTTCGAGGCCTACATCAACGATGAAGGTAAATGCTCATGCATGCCCTTCTCCATCGTCCCATCACCCTGGTTTGCTCCTCAGTCTTCCTCCATGCCAGACCAAGATGGTTTCCTTGCATGGATCTTCCTGCTGAGGTGCTTTGCAGGGAGAGATGTGGCTGGTGGGTGAAACAGGGGTGGTGCATAGTCACAGGATGGAAAGATGGGATCAAATCCACCTTGCCAGGGAAAATGCAGTCCACTCCTCCAGGAAGGTTTCACCATGGGATGAACCAGGGTGTCCATCTCACTTGCTAGTGAGGGCACAGTCTCCTCCTTGGGGATCAGGTGCTCCATCCAGCCAGTCACAGCAAGGGAGACCCAACCCTCCAGGAACAGATGGGATTTTGGGCAGAAAATCAGATGGAAGGATGCAGGAATGACATTTCTCAGCCATTGTTGTGTCACAGCTGGGTCCTTCTCCAAGTACCACTGTGTCCAGTGAGCATTGCAGGTAACACCATGACAGCCAAGAAGAGGGGAAGGAGGGAGATGTGGAATCAAGCACAGGTCCTTGGAGAGGTCTCCAAGTTTGCTACTTTCCTACCACTTCTTTGAAACACGTTTGACACAGAAAAGTGTGGTGGGTTTTTTTGGTTTGTTCTTTGGTTTGGAGTTTTTCTAACTCCATGAAAATGTAAAAAATCTCAGAAAACCTGCCCAGCAGAGCTGAGCAGTGGCAGGATGCTCCACGGGGATGTTTCACGTCTCGTTTAGGGCACTCAGCAGAGCTCAGCAGAAGGTCGGGTTACGTCTCAGCTGAGCTGCTTTGCCCAACTGTACAAGTAGCTCGGGCATTAATTACAGGAAGGCTTCTTGGTAGGGGTGCAAATTCAATATATAGGATCTAATGAGCACGGTGCAAATAGCAACAGCACCCTGCGGCCGTGCATTCGGGTTAACAGCTACTGGGGCCAGGCCAAAAACACATCGCCTGGCGTTTCACCAGCAGGATGTCGCCTTCACAAGCCCACACAGGTTATATAAAAGGCTGGTGGCAAGAAGCCAGGCAGAGCCAGGGATGCTTTGAGGGAGCTCCAGAAATCCCTGTGTGGCTCCTGGAAGGGCTGTGGTGTCCAGGATGGGGTCCAGCTACCCTCTACCATGTCCTGGGGTGGGTGTCTCCAGGTGCTCAGCGGTGTGTCCCTGGGGACAGGTGACCTCTGGTGGCACTTCTGGGCAGCTCTGTGGCTCTGACTCTGTCGTTTAGCTGTAAAGAGGAGATTTAAGGTCCCCTGGTCTGTGAGTGGGATGGATTTCCCCATGAGGTAGGGGCTGGTTGGGATAGGAGGAGCAGGATGATGGCCATGGAGCAGTAGCAGAGCATCTCTCCAGGCTTTTCTGGGACCCATGTAATTCCCCATGGGGGGACTCCTGCTGCTCCCTGGCGATGTCCTGTTATTTTGTACATTTTCCCAGCAAAACAGAGCAGCCCCAGTCCTTTGAGCAGGTGTTAACCCACCTTCCCAGGAGGCCTGACCCAGTCAACCTGGCTGTTTCCAGAGCTCTTTATGGCCTTGGGAGCCACCTGGTTGGGTCAGTGAAACAAAGCCATGAGATCCCTGAGCTACTGCCAAGTAGTTCAATGGAAAACAGCAAAATCAGCAGACAGAAGATGACCCAGTGCCCAATGCTGGGATTTGGGGAATTTCGCTGACAGCGAGGAGCTGCCAAGAATTTGAAAATCAATGTTTGTATTTATTCTCTTTTTTTTTTTTTTTTTTTTTTAAATCTCTTATTCTTTCCCCAAATGCAAAGCCAATTTCTACTTTCTGGAGGGAGCGCTTGATGCCCTGCTCTGTGGGAACAGCAGTGATGCTGGGTGAGTGCAGCTCACACTGGTGGCCAGGATCTCCTTTGGCTCTGTGGGAGGGCACAAGGCAGCCAGTGCAGCCTGTGGGACCACTGATGCTTGGGTTGGGACAAGGCTGGGGCTGGGAACGTGGCTTTGCAGGTGAATGGTCCAGGAATTCCAGCTGTATCAGCTTGGAGGGGATACCAGTCCAGGCATCCGACTGTATCAGCTTGGAGGGGGTATTGGTCTGGACTGTATCAGCTTGGGGTGGGAGCTGAAGCATCTCAGCACCTCCAGGGATGGAGCATTTTGCTGAGAGCTCAGGAGGGGCAGCACCAGGGGCTCACACCAGCTGCCCCCACGGCTCCTTTGGTAGGAAGTGCCCCGAAGGCTACCAGTGCATGAAGGCGGGGAGGAACCCGAACTATGGCTACACCAGCTACGATACCTTCAGCTGGGCTTTCCTGGCCCTCTTCCGCCTCATGACGCAGGACTTCTGGGAGAACCTTTTCCAGCTGGTAGGTGCCTGTGGGACCCTCATGGGTGGGCATGGGGACTCAGTGTGAATTTTTATCCTTGTGCAAATACTCCTCTTGTTTTGATGCTGCCCCTGGCATAGAACATGGAAGAAGTCAGTTGAGTGGAAAGTCATGAGACCTTGTCCCATAATGTATGGATCTGACCAGAATCAGTGGAGATGGGGCACAGTCCCACCTAGCTCCCCAACCTGAGCAATGCAGTGTGTTTTCCAGGTTTATTTATAAGCCCAGGTTTACTTCAGCTGTATCATGGAAATGGGAGATTTACAGGAGTATCCAGTATCTCTCTGGCTTGAGCTAACGGAGGGGGTAAGGGGGAAAGCCAGGTCATTTGTCCCCTGGGTTGAATCACCCTTTAGGGAGACATTGCAGACATCATGAATTTTCAGCTGCGTCCAGGAACTCTTTAGATAAAAGCAAGCCCATGTCTGAAGGCTACACCTGTCCTCTGGAAATGATGATGCCCAGATCTGGAGTTTGAAAAGGGGTGGTCTTGGCCCAAGGGGGAGACCTGAGAAGTTGGAGGCTGAGAGACATCAGCCCCTGCCACAGCAAAAACACTCTCTGGTGAAATACTGGCCCCATCTCCATACATGCTTGCAGCCCTTGGGCTACCAGATAACATGGCTGGGTTTGCTGAGACTTCTGGGTGTTTCACACAAGTCTTAACCCAATGCCATGGACTGCAGGAAGGTCAAGTGTGCAATGACCAATCCTTGGGGAGGATGGGAGCAAAATATTGTACTCCTTCCACGAAGGGGAGGGTGCCCTGCTGCAAGACCTTTCATTGGAAGCATCACCAAACCAATACCGTGCCGAGGTGGTGTGACAGCCCCTGCTTCCTCTTTCCACAGACGCTGCGTGCAGCAGGGAAAACGTACATGATCTTCTTCGTGGTGGTTATATTTCTTGGTTCCTTCTACCTCATCAACCTCATCCTGGCAGTGGTGGCCATGGCTTACGCAGAGCAAAACGATGCCACGTTGCTGGAGGAGCAGCAGAAGGAGGAGGAATTTCAGCAGCTCATGGAGCAGCTGAAGAAGCACCAAGAGGAGCAAGAGAGGATGGTTAGTGGAAAGTGTGGAAGACAAAATGAGGGACCTTAGGAATAGAGGGAGAAAAGGGGAAGCAGCAACAAGCATGGTGGTGCCTCTATTTATGTAAAATCCAAGAATAAACCCCATTTGGTCCATAGTAAACAAAGGTAATAATTAGAATCATACAATGGTTGAGGTTGGATGGGACCTTTCAGATCATCAAGTCCAACCATCAACCCAACACTGCCCAAATCACCACTGACCCATGTCCCTCAGCACCACGTCTGCCTGGCTTTTAAATCCCTCCAGGGATGGTGACTCCACCACTGCCCTGGGCAACCTGTTCCAGTGCTGAATAACCCTTTCAGTGAAGAATTTTTTCCTAATATCCATCCTGAATCTCCCCTGGTGCAACTTGAGGCCTTTTCCTCTTGTCCCATTGCCTGTTCCTTGGGAGAAGGAACAGACCCCCACCTGGCTACAATCTCCTTCAAGGGAGAATAACTGAGAATAACTATTTTGGGGGTCTCGGCTGAATCAAATAGTTGAGATACTACCCTGAGGATGGTGGAAAGGCTGAAAAGATTTATTTTCCACATGCAAAATCCAGCACAGGGAGCACTGGGAGGCAGCAGAGAGGTGCAGCGCAGAGGTGCGGGGATGTTTGAAAAGGAGGAGGTGAGACAGGAGGCATAAAAGGCCCCAGAGCTAACAATATGTCTTCCTGCAGCACGTCAAGAGCAGGAAACCTGGCAGAGAGCTTGGGCGGGCAGATTATGATCAGGGTACAAAATAAGCACTCAAGGAAGCCAGGGCAGTTGCAGCAGGGCTAAATGCGTTAGCAAACCATTCGCTTTTGGCCATGGCTGGAAAGAGAAGAGAGGGCTGGAGAGACTATGTTATCTTAGCCCCTGTCCAGTCCTTAGGAGTCGCTTTTCAGTACAATTTGCCTCTAAAAATGCAAGAAAAGGCTTCTGTGATGTCTGATACTGCAGCCCAGCCGTTTCCCATCTCTACTCATCATTTTGGGCAGTGTCAGCAAGGTCCGCAGGAGACATCCCTGCAAATCTGTTAGTCCGGGCAAAAGACCAGCTTCCTCGCATGTAGAGAGAGACACAAAACAGTGTTTTCCTCTCTCTAGAGCCTCTGTCTCTCAGTGCTTATCTGTGCCAAGCCACAACATCCTCCGAGGAAGTGGCTTTGCTCTTATCTGGCTGCTGCCTTTTGCAGGATGGGTCTCAGCAGGTCTTGCCCAAGGGATGGGGACACGAGGGCTGGGCATAAAGCTGATGCCATGTCCTGTTCCCTGAACAAATTAACCAGTGAGGTGCCCAAAGGCTTTATTATTCATTTATTGCCACCTAGAGAAATGGAGAAGTCGGAGGGAATAAGGCTGAGAGTGAGGGCAAAGCACTCCAAGAAATGGGTGTTTGGATCCATTTAATATCCAGTGCCTGAGCATGGAAATCGTGTTTCATCTCAGTGATGTGCAGCAGGAACAGAGAGGTTCCCTCTCCCCTGTGACATCCTTAATGCTACCAGAGGGTGTAGTAAACTTCAAATATTAATAGCGCTGTTGGAAAGAAAAGGAAAAAAAATAAAAGGGAAGGATTGCATGTGCAAATGAAAGTCTAATAAAACAACATTTGGGGAAAAAAAAAAATTCAAATTTTGACCCAAACATTCACAAACTCATTGCAAGTCCAAAAGTCTTGGATGATACACTTTCAGCAAGAGCCTTGAAGGGTTTGCTGCTTTTCCTTTTGGGATGAAAGGGTGTTTCAAAGATCAAAATTTCCTGCAAGACAAAAATTAGGGGGTTGCCATTTTTTTATCTTTCTGAATTACTCACCCTGCCCAAATGGTGAAGCAGCAAAAAGGGAAAAGCCTGTGACCTCAGGCATGTGTTTGGCTGCTGCAAATTGTTATCCCTCCTCACTGCTCCGGAGCATCCAAGTTTGCTGATGAGCTCACCTCTGCCCAGGTCCTGTGGCAGCACACTTTGGGAGCCACAAAGTCCTGCCCAGGATGGTCCTGGGGCTCAATTCACCCCCTCCTTAGCAATTGTGGGAGCTCCTGATGGCTACGGACCGGGGGGTGATGGAGATGTGGGTTGCTGCAGTTGCAGGAGCGGCGGTCCAGCAGCGGTTCCCTGCCCAGCAGCGCGGACGAGAATGACTGTCCCTCGGACCTCAACAGTGACCAGGACAAGCCAAAGGACTGCAACGGGCAAGTGGTCCCCAAGGTCGTCCTGGAGCGGTCTGCAACAGTGATTGATGTACGTGCTCGGCTCTGTCTCTGCCATCCTTTGAGGGTGCCCACCCCAACAAACCCCAGTGGAGGGACAGGCTAGTGACCAGCTTGTCCTACAAGGTCCTACAAGCCTTCCTGCAGCCCACCTGCAGCTCCCGTGTTGCACCCCAAGGTCTCTCCAGACCATACCCCCTTTTTTTTTTTGCCTGTTCTATCTTTAAGTGCATTAAATACCCTGCTCTACATTCACCTCCTGTGGCCTCCTCTTCTTCTAGTTCAACCCAACCAATGAGCCAGAAAAATCGGACCACAACCACCTCACCGTGGGCAACCAAGATGGGCCAGGCCTCGAGAAGAGGGTGGGGAGCGCCATCAGTGTCATCTCCAACGCTGTGGAAGGTACATTCTCCTCCAGCCTGGGTGAGGGCTGTGTGTGCTGGCTGGTTTAGACCCAATGTTGTGTGTTGGAGGGCTTGGGGTGCTCAGCACACACCAGTGACAAGTGCCTGTCCCACATCTCCAGCCCCATGTGAGGGATGACTCTGGACCTGAGGCCTCCAGTTGTGGTCAGGGCACTGCAGTGATGCTCAAGCAAGGCTTTTCAACCCAGCATCATCCTAGAGTCATCCCAGAGTCAATCAAGAGCTGTTGAGTGGCTTCCCAAGAGCCATTGTCTCAGCTTCAGCAAAAATGACCATGGGCTCAGCAATAACAGGTTCCTCAGCCCTGACCTCCCTGGGGATGGACACTGAGCCTTCCAGCCACACCAGGGCAGTTCCCTTGGGTGTCCCTGCCATCTCAGCATGGGACACCTCAAGTCCTGCCTGGGTGCTGAGAGCAGGATTGGACCCACAGTTCCCTGAATGATCTGCCTTTACTTCCCTCTCTGGTTTGGAGGGTAAGGTCTGCAACATCACTGTCTGGGCATGGGAAGACTCCTCCTTTTAGCCCCCTATGAAACTCATAGATGGTCTAAGGCTGGTTCAAGACCTCAGGAGAGGTCTCTTCTAGGGTGTTAGCACTTGGCCCACTCAGGGGAAGAAAGGAGAAGCCTACACTGATGTATTATTTTCCTTCCTGCCCTCAGAGCTGGAGGAAGCTCACCAGAAGTGCCCACCCTGGTGGTACAAATTTGCCCACACTTTCCTGGTCTGGAACTGCTGTCCTCCGTGGGTGAAGCTGAAGAAATTTGTCAAGATGGTGGTGATGGATCCCTTTGTGGACTTGGGCATCACTATCTGCATTGTGCTTAACACAGTCTTCATGGCCATGGAGCATTACCCCATGACAGAGGAGTTCGAGAATGTGCTGTCTGTGGGAAATCTGGTAAGCAGCTACGGACGTCCCGTCCTTCCTTATTTTGAGCAACAGCAGCCACACCATCCACCTTGGTGGGCACCTCCCCTCTGCTGCCATCATGTCACCAGAAAGCTGGATAAGGATTTTTTACAAGGGCATGTAGAGATAGGAGGAGGGGTGATTGCTTCAAATGGAAGAGGGGAGATTGAAATGAGATATTGAGAAGAAATTCCTTGTTGTGAGGGTGGTGAGAGCCTGGCCCAGGTTGGCCAGAGAAGCTGTGGCTGCCCCATCCCTGGAGGGGTTCAAGGCCGGGTTGGAGGGGGCTTTGAGCAACCTGGTGTGGTGGGAGGTGTCCCTGCCTAGGGCAGGGGGTGGCACTGGATGGGCTTTAAGAACCCTTCCAACCCAAACCATTCTGTGATGCTATATGTGCCTGGAAACACTTCCCAGCTGCTGCAAAAGTCCTCAGGCTGGGGGTTAGAGGGGGATGTTAGAGGTGGGTCGGGCTCCAGGACAGCTCAGATCGAGGGAAGTGATATGTTGGTGGGATCCATCACCCCCTGCTCCACCTCCTGCTGCAGCTTCTGTCTCATCTGGTGCATCTTGTCTTTGACAATGTGGCCATGACCTTGCAGAGCTGTCCTGAGCCATTTTCCACAGGGTCAGGCACAAGCTGCTACCAGCCCTGGACACCCCACAGTGATGCTGGGTGGCCATGTGGCAGAGCAGGGGCCATTCAGATGGTGGGACAAAACAGGTCCCCATGCAGCAGGAGGCAGCAGTGAAAAATAATAATAATCAGGACTTTTCCCAGTGAAATCACTGCAAATCCAGGCTGTTCCGATTTCATGAGCATATTGAGCAACCAGCTGTGGCTGCTCCTGCTTGGAGCTCTGGGTAAAGGGCTTTCAGCTGGGTGCAACCTGCTGGTGGGACAGGTCCAGGAGACTCTTGGTGGTTTTGGGAAATGCAGTTGAAGGGTGGGAAGAGCTCGCTGTCTCCTCTCCTGCTACCTTGCCCTGCTCCAATGCCTGCCGGAGCCTCTCTGTGCCCGGAGCACAGAGTGACACATGCCCGAGCCCCGGGCAGGCAGGATGACGCTGGGCACATAGCTGCTTTGTCTCTGGTTTCATTCAGGAAATACAAGGGGATTAATTGGCTGTTGCTCGAAGCACGGCCAAGCTGCAAAGACGGCTCCAAGCTGTTCCTTTCGGACCAGCAGCGGTTTCTGGCTGCCTGTACGCCCCGATGCCGGTGGGGATGATTTGCTGGGGAAGGGCCAGGAAGGGATGAGAGAAGGAGAAGCAGCTCCCACTGAGCCATGGTCTCCCCCAGCATCACCTGCCTGTGCCCGAGCTGAAAGCATCAGTGCCTGCTGCCCGTCTTGCTGCAGGCAGATGGTCAGGCTGTAAGTGGAGAGAGCAGGGGGGCAGAAAAGGCGACGTCTGTGGGTTTAAACGCAAAGGGGGATGTTGGGGAGCATCCCCTAGGGTCACAGAATCACAGAATGGTTGGGGTTAGAAGGGACCTCTGGAGACCATCCAGTTCAACCCCCTGCCAGAGCAGGTCCCACAGAAACGTGTCCAGGTGGGGTTTAAACGTCTCCAGAGAAGGAGACTCCACCACCTCTCTGGGCAGCCTCTGCCAGGGCT
>JAOXJM010000011.1:1538429-1561217 GCA_026413425.1 Tringa solitaria | reverse complement strand
CCTCACACCAAACAAGTTCTTCCCCACATCTCAGCTCCATCTCCCCTCTTTCAGTGTCAAACCATGCCCCCTTGTCCTATCACTACACGCCCTTGTAAAAAGTCGCTCCTCAGTGTTCTTGTAGGCTCCCAAAATGGGTTATTTTATGTAGGCCCCTAATAATCAGGTTATTTGAAGAGAGCAGCCAGCATTTAACCATTGGGTTAAATGGGTGATTAAAAACAATAGTATTTTGAAGGGTTTCATGCAGGGGCTGTTTCTACTGTGATCCATCCCACAAAGCGTCCCCAGGCCAGCCCAGGTGTGCACACACGGCCGTGAGCCAGAGCAGAAGGGATTTCCTACCCTTCTCTAACCAAGCGAGCGTGCCCGTGCCCCACCGAGGGGCTTGGCCCCACACACCCACGGGCCTGAACTCATTGTTTTGATTGCCTTTTTTTAGCACCAGAAACAGCCTGTCCTCTCATCCGGCTCTGCAGCTGCCAGTGCCCAGCGGAGGAGCTGCTTCCAGCTCCCTCTGAAAACAGCTCAGGCTCCTGCCTCCCCGAACACCTCGGGCAAAGCTGTTTTGGGAGAAAAACCGCTCTCTTCTGCCAAGAGCCTTCCTTGAAATCATAGAGGCTGGTTGTGACACCTTGGGATGTCTCCAGTCAATTCTAGAGCAGAATTAAGTGATACTCCTTGATGAGGAGTGTTTTCCGAGGCTGCCAGGCTGTGTCACCTCCCTGTGCTGGCATGGCATGAATTAAACCACTTTTTATTTCCCCTCTTGGCTTTATTTCAGCCCTTGGAAAGCTGATTATTGGGAAGAAACTCAAGTTTGCTCATTGATATCGCTGCACCTGGGCATCCTTCACCGTACGCTGGGGGTCAGTACATCTTTGTCACCCAGCCAGTGTCACATGGATGTCCCTTCCCGTGGCTGCTCCCATGGGGACCACTCAACCCACACAGCATCTGCCAAAGGTTTAGGAGCAGCCACCCCACGGCTCTGTCCGGATACAGTGACAGATTGTCCAGGGGCTTGGGGACATGCTTTTGGGTGACAGTCTCACATTTCCCATCTCTCCTGGTCAGATTGAAGAGCAGCCAGTGTACGAGATCAACCTCTACATGTACATCTACTTCGTCATCTTCATCATCTTCGGCGCCTTCTTCACCCTGAACCTCTTCATTGGCGTCATCATCGATAACTTCAACCAGCAGAAGAAAAAGATAAGTATTTTCTGGGCACTGGTCCAGGACAGAATCGTGGACTGGCAGGGGTTGGAAGGGACCTTTGGAGATCATCTAGTCCAAAGCAGGACGGAGGGGACCAGGAGGGCTGTGGGGTGAAGAGACCAGGGCTCAGATGGACCCCAGGGTCCCTCTGGAACCTGAATTGCTGTTATCCATTAGTGAGCAAGGAAAGCCAGGAAAACAACACCCAGGGATTTGTGTCCTGGCCATAGCATTTATAGAGGATGTCATTTATGGATACAGAGGGAGGAGGTGAAGGGGGCTGTGGTTTCTCTCACCTGTGTCCCAGCAGGCACAGCTGTACGCCTGTGCTGTCACTATTATTTTCTTTTCCTACCCCGTGACCCTTTCTCATCATTTTTCCATGCATCGAGGAGAGACTCAACTTCTGCTTTCAAACGAGCAGCAGGGGACCAATGCCCCTGGGCTGCCGGAGGGGGGAGCAAGTGGAGGGGGAGTAACACAGAGCACATCGTTTGTGCTGAGCGAGCTCTGAAGCCCCCTGAGATACTGTCTGGGTCCCAGCAGGACCCAGCCAGCAAGTAGGGGGTGATCCCTGGCAGGGTGTGGGGTGCCCCACTCTCTGCAGTGGTCTGGAAGGCAGCATCTCACCCCTTCAGGAGGAAACCACAGCCCTGGGGTGAGCACCCATGGGTGCTGTGAATGAGGGGAAGCAGCAGAGAAAGGGGCAAGCAGGGAGGAAGAAGGTTTAACTGAGTCAGTGCAGTGAGTAGAGTCTGGTAGAAGCTTGGCTGGAGATGCTTGGAGAGAAGGAGCACGGTCAGAGACACTTGGTGGGAAGAGGTGAGACCCCAAGACTAACTGAGGTGATTCCCTTTATACTTTGGAGGCAAAGACATCTTCATGACGGAAGAGCAGAAGAAATACTATAACGCCATGAAGAAGCTGGGCTCCAAGAAGCCGCAGAAGCCCATCCCCAGGCCATCGGTACGTTGGGTTAATCACCCTGGGAGAGCTCTTCAAGCCACCAGCTGTCCCAAAATGAATCAGAAGGGTCTAGGGAAGGGCATTTGCCAGGGCAAAGAGCCAAATCCTGGTTCCTTATCGCCACTCTTCAGACAGGATCTTGCCAAGAGACAGAGCTTCAGAAGATGTTCACATCTGGCGATGCCCTTTGGGTCTGCTCTTCAGCCCTGAGTCGGCTGGCAGGGGCAAGGCGGGGGAGGGTGGGAAGGGGGAGGGGGTGTCACTTTTGCAAGGATTAGGGATTTCTCCTATCTCAGCTCCCAGCTCCTCTCCGGAAGGGAGTTGGAAAGCTCAGCTTGGGGAAAGCTCAGTTTTCAACACTCCTAGAAGGGACACTGGCCCAGCCAATACATACATAGTTGTGACTTGGGTTTAGTTGTGATAGACCTGCTCAAGTGAGGCCTTGTCCATCTGTTTATTTTCTCCCTGATGTATCAGCTATGGATATCATTAGACAGCAACTGTCCCCTGTGCCCACGCCTCCTGGCCGTGGTGTCACTAGATGGGTTTCATCCTGCAAGGTCCTGGGTATCCTCCTCTCATAGTTTTTGTGGCTATGAGACCCGTGTACTGGCCACGACTCTGAGATTTTCTATGCTCTTCTAAATACAGTTCCTTCTTCTCTTTCTGTTGTGTCTCTTGTTTTGTGTGTGTGTGTGTCTGTTCCCACCTGACCTCTGGTTCTCCACCATCACCCACGTGGCCCTTACGACAGAACAAGTTTCAAGGGATGGTATTTGACTTTGTTACCAAGCAGGTGTTTGACATAACCATCATGATCCTGATTTGCCTGAACATGGTGACCATGATGGTCGAAACTGATGATCAAAGTGAACTCAAAACATCTGTCCTCTACAAGATAAACCTGGTCTTCATCGTCATCTTCACTGGAGAGTGTGTGCTCAAAATGTTTGCCTTGCGTTACTACTACTTCACTATCGGCTGGAACATCTTTGACTTTGTGGTGGTCATCCTCTCCATCTTAGGTGAGTCCTGCTTGTTCCACCAGTTCCTCGGGGGTCCCTCTGGATAATGAAGAGTGGAAATGGTCTAGCTGATCCACAGCCACCAAGTTGTCACTGCCCACCCCCTTACACCTACCCTTTGAGCAGAACCAAGAACAGGACCCTGAGACAAGATGGATGTGAGGCCACCCCATGCCACCAGGCTGGATAAGGGGTTGGGGATGTGTCTCACTCCTCCTTGGTGTTGAGTTCTCCTTGTCTCTGAAACAGAGAAACCAGCATTTAACCTCTGGGTCTGTGCTCAGAGTTTATTTTTTAATATGTTCCCTTTGCCACCAGAGAAGAGACCTGTGTGCTATCAGGGGTGGCCTCCTCTCCCTCTATCTGCCCAACTCTGGCAGGAGATAAAGGAGCTCCGTCTCACCTCCCCGTGTTGGCTGCAGAGCATGGCAAACTCACCTCTCCTTCATCCCTTCACAGGTATCGTTCTCTCAGACATCATAGAGAAGTACTTTGTATCACCCACCCTCTTCAGGGTCATCAGGCTGGCAAGGATTGGCCGTGTCCTTCGGCTGATCCGAGGGGCCAAAGGCATCCGGACGCTCCTCTTTGCCCTGATGATGTCCCTGCCTGCCCTGTTCAACATCGGCCTCCTGCTTTTCCTCGTCATGTTCATCTACTCCATCTTCGGGATGTCCAACTTTGCCTACGTAAAGAAGGAGGCAGGGATTGATGATATCTTCAACTTTGAAACTTTCGGGAACAGCATCATCTGCCTCTTCCAGATCACCACGTCAGCTGGATGGGATGGCCTCCTCAGCCCCATCCTGAACAGCGGTCCCCCTGACTGTGATCCTGACCTGGAAAACCCTGGCAGTTCAGTAAAAGGGGACTGTGGCAATCCCTCCATCGGCATCTTCTTCTTCTGCAGCTACATCATCATTTCCTTTCTCATTGTGGTGAACATGTACATTGCCATCATCTTGGAGAACTTCAATGTGGCCACAGAGGAGAGCAGCGAACCCCTCTGTGAAGATGATTTTGAAATGTTTTATGAAACTTGGGAGAAGTTTGACCCAGATGCCACCCAGTTCATTGCATACAGCACCTTATCTGACTTTGTAGACACCTTACAGGAGCCACTCAAAATTCCCAAGCCAAATAAGATCAAGCTAATCACCATGGATCTACCAATGGTTGCTGGGGACAAAATCCACTGTCTGGATATCCTCTTTGCCCTGACTAAGGAAGTGCTGGGAGACTCGGGAGAGATGGATGCCTTGAAGGCCACGATGGAGGAGAAGTTCATGGCTGCAAACCCCTCAAAAGTTTCCTATGAACCCATCACCACCACTCTGAAAAGGAAACACGAGGAAGTCTGTGCCACAAAGATCCAGAGGGCTTTCCGGAGGTACCTCCTGAGGCGCTCAGTGAAGCAGGCGTCCTACATGTACAGGCACAGTAAGGACGAGGAGGCCCTGCAAGAGGATGCGCCCGAGAAGGAAGGTCTGATTGCCACCAAAATGCACGAGATGTATGGGAACAGTGGGACAGAAGTGGAGACAGCCCCTGCCTTTGATCTTGCACCCGTTCCCAGCTCAGAGACTCAAGATGCTCCCGGCGAAGCAGAAGGGTGGGATAAGGAATGTGTTGTGAAAGAGTCACTGGTATAACAGAAAGAGGCTTCTGCCTCTCACCCGGCCTGAAAAGACTTCATTTGTATCTCCTTCTCAAGAGCTCTTCCATATACAGATGAACAGATCTTAGATATCGAGCTAATTTCAGATAATTCAAGCAGACACCTTAACTTTTGAAGCAGGATCTCTCAGTGATCCTGGTTTTTACAGCTCGCCGCACTTGCAAAGAGTTTAATATTTTTATTATGAGAATTAAATGTGAATTCTATTGTTGGTGAAAGAGAAACATTTTAGTTCTGAAATGATCTCATCATGGTAACGATGTTTTTCAGACGTTAACAAATGAGGATGGCTGTCCTTTTATTTAAAGTAATTATTTATTAATGTTATTTCACAATTAAGAGATTTTCTTGTATATTATTCTTCCGGAGTGCAGACAAGTAGCCAGTGAAAGATGAGCCAAGTGAAATAATATTAAAAATAATTACAGAAAAGGCAAGGTTTTCTGAACAAAAATCTCCAATGTCTTAAATTAGCACCTTTCTTTTGAATATTTGAATAAGCTTTATGGATTTTTTTTTTGTTATATACAGAGAAAGTGCAATTATGTCTTAAAGATTTGTTTGCGTAGCCAAAACAAAGCATCTGCAGATATGTTCTCAGGGTTAACTATCAGGTTTTAAAGGTCTCTGAATATGCATTGAAATCATAAATCATTCAGGTCTCTACGGTACGAATGTAAATGGTATTTATATTCATGTTTCTTCTCCGTTTTCCCATTTCATCTAGATTTTGTGGCAGGAAAGCAATGGCCAAAGGTAGGGTTTGGAGAATGTCCTCTGAGAATCCCCAGTCCCTGCAACATAACGCTGCAGGGTTTCTTCAAGCCCCGTAGCAAGTGGAAATGTCCTGATGGAGGCTCTTGATTGGTGTTAATTAACGAGACGCATCCCCGGGTATCGGAGCGAGTCTTTGAACGGTCGTCGTAATGAGCTGCTTCAACGGGGTCCCTTAAATCCCATCGGCGACCCAGCACCAGGGGCCTTAATGCAATGAATGTCCCACCGGGGTGTAAAATCCCAAAATCCTCGGGCAGAGCATCCTTCCCTTGGCTGGGGCTCCAGAGATGACCCTGCGGCATCTGCTGGGGCCAGACGAGTCCTCACCAGGAGCCCTCCCAGCAGAGGAGGGTTCTCCCAGGGAGGGGGGAAGGGTTTTAACTGCTCTTTACGCGGGTGGGGAAAAGGCAAGTAATTCAAGAAAAATGTGCAAAAGGCTCTGAGTTCATCTCTGGACCGCCTCCTGCCTTCAAAAGGGAGAAAAAAACCAAACCCTCTTGTGATCAAACCAAACATGAACCAAAAACCTCTTCCAGTTAAAACAAGGGCTGCTTATTGAAGCCAAAGGGTCTGTCTTTTTTTTATTATTATTATTAATTATTATGATGATGATAATTTTTTTTTTTTTTTCCTTGGGCTGATTTTGGCGCTGAGCCGTTACGGATGCCCCACGCTCAGGCTGGCCGGGAGCAGTGCTGAGCTTCTGCTTGCGTCCGCGTGCTGTCGGCCAGGGGGCAGAGCCGGGGGTCGCTCTGCCTGTCCCGTCGCGTCGTGCCTGTCCTTTCTGTGTCGCGTAGGGTGCTGCTCCCGGGGACAGGAGCCTGAGCCCCTTTCCACGGCGTTTGTGTGGCGGGGGTAGGGGGAGCATCCCCGGTTCCGGCGGTTTCCCAGCCCGGGTTGTGGTTCACAATCGATGCTGCTTGTACGTACGTGTCGTCGGTGGTGGAAAAAAAAATGCCAAAGAGCAGGATCCGTGTGCGCTAACGGCATTTTTCTTTGTACATTTCTTAAAATAAACAACCGTAAACGGTCTATGATTACGATGCCAAATGCGTTGGTGTGTGTTAGAGGGAGAAATGTCTACCCTGCCCCTGGGATGGGTAAACGCCCCCTCCCTTTGCTCCAGGGTAGGTATGGGGAGCCTTTTTCATGGCTTTGGGTGGACCTGCCATCCTCAGCAGGACCTGGTATTCCCCTCCTGCACAAGAGACCCCCTGGGCTGCCTCCAACCCAGCCCAGACCTTCTCCTCTGCTCATGAGCCCAGAGAAGCTGTGACCGTACCATCCCTGGAGGGGTTCAGGCCAGGTTGGAGGGGGCTTGGAGCAACCTGGTGTGGTGGGAGGTGTCCCTGCCCAGGGCAGGGGGGTTGAAACTTGATGATTTTTAAGGTCCCTTCCAACTCTAACCATTCTATGATTCTTTGAACAAGTTCCCCTGGAGCCCTTGACACCTCACAGCAATGAGCTCCATCTCTAGGAGCCACAGGAGACGCTGCTGCACGTTCAACCAAGGAGAGATGTGAGCTTGGAGGAGGTGCAGACCCCCATGCCAGGCTCTGTGAAGCCAAACCTGCCCCACCAGCCACGCAGGAGCAGTTCAGCATCGTGGGGAGAAGGCAGCAGTGGGCAATGGAGGTTTCTACATCAACCTGTGGTTGAAGGAGGAGCCACCTCCAGGATCCGCTGACGTCCCCGAGGGCCACGGCATGGCCTCACCGTTGTGTTTTCGCTCTGGCTGGAACAGCTTGTCCCAAGGATGGCGTAATTCAAGTTGAGCATCATGGCACCCACGCAGGCAGGAGCCTGGAGAACGGAGGTGGTGTGACCCCCTGTCCCTGTCCTCCCACAGCGGGGGAAAGGACAGCAGTGAAACCCAAGCCCCAATGAATAGGAATGGGTTGGGGAAAGGCACAGCTGCCTGGCAGTGGCTCTGGGGAGCCAGGGTGGCCCAGGAGAAGAGACACAGGGACACAAGACCCTCCCAGTGAGACCTTCAGGTCTCCTTACATCCCATGCTATGGGGCACTGCAAGCACAGGGGGCTTCAAGGATTGACCGAGCCCCTCTGGACCAGGTCTGTGCCTGTTTGAAGGTGCCAAGGAGCCTGTAGGCCAGGCTGTGGGGTAATTTGGCCACTGTCACTGCAAACCCTCTTTAGTTTGTGCCCTGCTCCTGGTTTTGCTCCACGGGGCTTTGCCAAGCAGCCCCAGCGTCCCCACCTCACTCAGTGCAGCTCCCATCTCCCACCCCAGGGCTTGATGGAAATCCCTCCACTGCCCACCGAGCTCATGGACACCCCCGATGGCTTTTGCATTGCCGGGATGTCATGGCCAGGCTGTGCTTTTCCAGCAAGACCAGGGGTGCCAGCAGCAAGGACCAACATACAGCACCATGCACGGCATGATGTGCCTACTCTACCAGGAGAAGACACCTCTCCCATCATCTCTCTTCCTCTCCTGGGGCCAGCTTTTCTCTGGAAACCTTTAGTTCTCCTTTTTCTTGCTTCACGTCCCCTCACACACAAGGTGAGGCTCAGTCTGGTTCCCAGCAGCCGCCGGATGCTCAGAACCAGTAAAAAACCCACCAAACCTGCAGAAGGTGAAGGTCTGGGGAGGCCCCAGGCAGAGCCATCAGGACTCTGGGGACCAACACAACTGGCAAAAGTACCCAAAGGTGTTTTACACATGGATTTACAGTTCAGTGCTCACCCGCAGCTGGTGAAGGGCTGCGGCCGGAGGGCATGGCATGGAGGGAAACCATATTTCTGCATCAGAGCAGAGGGGGACAGAGCTCACCTTGGGGTGCCACCTTGGGGTGCCACCTTGCACTTCCCCAGGGAGTGGTTATCTCCAAAGGACTCATGGAGAAGAGTTTCATGGAAATCAGGGTGTGAAGGAGCAGGCATGGTTGGCACGCAGGGAGGTGACACCTCACTTTGGTCATCTCTCTCCTCTTCTAGATTTCACCCTTTCCTGGAAGAGCAGCTGTGGGGACTTGACTCTCTGGGATGTTGGGGATGAGAACTGGGGGGGACCGACCCAACTTCACTCCTCAATGAGCAGAGTTTAGAAGCCCCACAGACATGTCCTCATCGCACCCTGCTCCTGCTCCAACTCTTGCCACTGGGCCAGCATCACCTCCTGCATCCATCATCCGAGAGCTAAACTGGGGTGGACCTGCCCACGCTGCTATGGAGCTGGGGTACAACCCTGGGGGTAACCCCCATCCTTTACTCCCCCTTGAGGGATGTGACAGCACCAGTGGTCACCTCTCACTCCCTGGGCACATCCCCTGGGTTCAGCCCAGGTTTTGCAGCCCTGAGTGCTTTGCAGGTGGGCTCATCTCCACCACCAGTGGTGGCCACCTCCATCAAAGGTGGCCACCACAACGAGCAGAGCCTGGGGACACGAGGTTTGGAGGGTGCCCAGGGTGCAGGCACCGGCCACCCCAGCGTCTGCGCCGCATTCAAAACCAGCCCCGAGGGGAAAGTCCCCATCGAAGAGGATTTACATGAGCAGGAAAGGGGCCGTCTCACGTAGCGGCAGCTTCGCCATTTTTAGGTTGGGAGACCAAGCCGGTCGGAGCAGCCACTGCGTCCTGCAGAGGCAAGGGCTGGCCAACTGGATGTTTCCACGCCATTTGAGGTGAAAGATGGCTGATTTCTGCACCAGGCTCTGGGTGCTCCAGGCCAACCTCTGGCTGATGGCCCTGGTCACGGGTAGGTGTCAAACAGGGGCTTGGAAAACGTGCACCCAGGGGATGCGCCCGGGCTCGGTGCCGTGAGGGGCTTCGCACAGGGGTGGCTTTAAATGCATTAGATTTAAACTTTGTGACTGTCATCCTCCATCCCCCGGAGCCAGGATGGACCCACGCGGGGTCAGGGCTCAACATCTGCCTCGGGTTTGGGGTTTTGCTTCCCCTTGGGGTGCAGGGATGGAACGCGTCTGTCTCGCCCCCAACACGGAGCTTTCCGGGGTGGGCGGGTGGCCTCGGTGCCTGCCCAGCTGTGGTTGCAGGTGTCAGGAAAGAGAGGGTTGGATATTTTTATTTTCCCCATTTAGTGCTCTTAGAGGCCTAAGGATGGGGCCAGCACATCACCAGGGCCATGGCCAACCCATGTCCCTGTGCTCTGTGGGGTTCAGTGCACGGGAGCGGAGGAGAAATGGGAGGAAAAAGGCTTTTGGGGGTGATTTGGGGTCCCCGTGTGAACATCCCTGTGCTGTTCCTCTTTGCATCCCCACAGAGAAGCAGCAGCTAAACCCAGGACCCAGCTCCTGTCCCCTTCCAACTCCTCTTGCTTGGTGCAGGGACACCCTCAAAACCTGCAGCAGATCCCACCCCCGGCTGGGGAAACTTGCGCCCTCAGGAGAAAGGGCATTTAAAGGGTTTTTGTGTGGCCACCCAAGTCCAGCAGGGGTTCGGGATCACAGGGTTTCATCCTGGCTCTCATGGTGGCTTCATGGGAGGGTAGGGGAAGCTCAGCCCACCCGTGGGTGCAATGGAAATCCTGGCTTGAGGGGTGTGAGGGCTTTTAGGGTGAGGAACCAGCCTGATCTTTGTTTAGAAACACCCACAAAACATGGAGAGCAAAGCCCCGTGCCCCAGCTGGCCTGGTGGCAGGGACATGTACCCAGTGCACAGCCCAGACAAGGTGCATCTCCCCATCTCAGAAAACAAATGAAATGAGGCTGGAGGGGGCAGTTTGCCTGCAGAGATGTAGGTGCTGGAGGGCAGCATGGACCTGGAAGAGGCTCTGGGGCAGGGAGGTGTCACCATGGCTGAGCCAGGAGGTCCCTGCTGGGCAAAGGTCTGTGGGTGGGTGGCAAGGCAGAAACTCAGGCTGGGGAATTGAACCTTCCTTCTTCTCCTTCTCCTTCTTATTCTTAGAATGATAGAATCACAGAATGGTTTGGGTTGGAAGGCACCTTAAAGATCATCTAGTTCTAACCCCCTGCCATGGGCAGGGACACCTCCCACTAGACCAGGTTCTCCTTCTTCTCCTTCTCCTTCTCCTTCTTCTCCTTCGAGGTGAGTTCTGCAGCTGCCCCAACGTGCTAGGAGGTGGTGCAGCCCCCACCTCCATGCCAGCTTCCCCGCGGTGGCATTTGGCGAATATTGATCGAGCGGATGGAGCCGGGCACTGAAGCGATGCAATAAACAAGGCTGGTCCTTCCTGCCCAGCTGCAGCAAGAGGAACCGAGGCACAGGGGCACCAGAGCTGTGGGCTGGGGCACCCATGGGTGCTAGGGGGGTCCCCGCTTCACCCCGCTTCCTGCACTGCATTGTAGGGCACACAGCTCCATCCAGCCCCTGTCCCAGGGGGGCTGCATGGTCCCAGCGTCTGAGAACCTGGCCATCAAGGGGCTCCGAGATCAGGGAAGCCCCAGCAGGGAAAGTTTTTCTGGTTGATTCAAAAAACAGAGTGTAAATAACGAGGCGTGAGTCCCTCTGAGAGGGTTCCAGCCTGTGGGAATATTAACAGCAAAGGCAGGTTTCACCGGGACATCCACCAGAAAGCAGCTTGGAGAAAAATCAGGAGATGGGACCCAAATGGAAGGGTGTGCACCCAAATGGAAGGGTTTGCACCCAAATCTCCACTGCTCTGGGTCCTCTCAGTGGGGTTCTGGTTGGTGGTCCCAAGCACCCCATTCCATATGGAGTGGGCACGAAGGACTCATGGGATGTGCCATCCCATGTGGGACACCCTACGTGGCCTTGTCCTACGTGGGCTTGTCCTACCTGAGCTCTTGGCCACTCTCTCAGGGCCCTTCTGTCTTGCAGGTGGGATCTCAGCAGACAAGAACCACACCACCAGCAGCACAGGTAACCTCCCAGACCCACTGGGCTCTTCCCTACCTGTGTCCTCAGGGTCCCTCCTGTCCCCACTGGCTACACCATGAAGGTGTTGGTCCCCTGCAGAGCTGGAGATGTCCCATCACCCACCACCCTTCCCCACCACAGAGGCAATTCCCAGGTGGTGACCTCCTCCATGGCACGTCCCCAGCCCCACACCTTGCTCTCCCTCTGCAAGGCTCAATCCCTTTTGTCTTTCCGAAGAAAACACGTGTTTTTCCTCTGCGTTTGCCCAGCACATTGCGTGAACAAGCCATGCCCTGGGACCAGGCTTGTGCCATTCCCACCCAGGGGGTATCAGGCATGAACTCTGCAACCCAGACGAGCCCTCAAACCCACCAGCTCTGGGGGCGAAACACAGGCAAAAATACAAAAATGTGGAAGCACAAGCATGGGTGGGTCTGTCCTGGCAAAGGCTCCCTGGCACGTGTCGGCACAGGGTGTAATTTTGGAGCTGGGACTAATGACTTCTATGAAGGGAGGGGTGGGAACAGCAAAAAAGTAGTCAAGCCATTCCCACAGAAAATCAGTTTCCATTACAAGCACATTTTCACCAAAAGTTCTACCCCTGGGTGATGATTCCCCAAAACAAAGCTAAATGCTCAAAAGGAGTGTAATCCATGAAAAAGGAAAGCTCTTGATTTGGGAGATGCTGGGGGGGGGAGGTCTCCTGGCAGTAGCCTTTTTTCTGATGCTCCCCGGGTGCAGGGTCCTTGCTGGCTGTGACCACCCTTGTCCCCTAGCAGGCAGCGGGTGCCCCATGGTGTTGCAGCAGCCACGCTACGTGGCGGCCAAGAAGAACAGCCCCGTCCACTTCATCTGCTACTCCAAGGAGCCCCACAGCATGCAGTGGTACAAAATGGTGCCGGACAGCGATAAACTGCACGAGCTGGAGAACACCTCCCGCTACAACATCGAAAGGACAGACAGGTTCATCAACTTCACCATCTTCAGGATCACCTACGAGGACAACGGTGTCTACGTGTGCGACAGCAAGAACCTCATGGAGGAGAAGAAGCAGCCACACTTGTGCGGGACAGAGCTCAGAGTCATGGGTGAGTGGGAGCCCCCCATCATCCTCCATGCACCCCAGGAGATGCTCCTTCCCCTTCTATCACCCTTTCCCCCTCCATGTGAATCTCAAGTCATGCTCCTGTGCATCCACCTCTCCCCGTGCTTGTGGGACCCCTTCAGATACAGATACTCCATGCACCCCCAGAGGTTTCTTTGCTCGTTGCCAGCCACCAAGCAGCAGGATGCTCTCCCCCTGTTTTTCCCTGGCACATCCATCCCACAGAAACACATCCCAGGGATTGCATTTCCATCATAAATCAGATTTTTTCCTTGGTCCTGGCCAAGGTATCTCATCCCAGGGCTTGTTCCTGATGCCAACGCCGGGGGGTTGCACACTCTTTTCTCTCCCAAAGGGAAGGGCATGTCACCCTGGTCTCCCTATCCCCTCTGCTGACACACGAACCCATGGCCATGCCAAGCTCATCCCCATTCCTCAGGAGCCCAGCACAGAGGTGGGACTTAGGGCTCTCCCTGTGCTGCTGCTTCCAGGTCACAGCAACATCCAGCAGATCCAGAGCAGGAACACCCTGAAAGACGCCATCATCATCATCCAGTCCATCCTGCTGGTTGTCTTCATCAGCGTCCCCATGCTCCTCTTCCTAGATAAAGTAAGTGATGGCATCTCCAACCCAACATCAGAGTCATCTCTGGGCATCAGCCTGGGATGTCCCCAGGGGCAGGCCACCACTAGGGATGGGGCTGTTGCATGGGAGCGTGATGGGCTGCAGTGGGGAATAAGCGTCTCAAATGGGGCAGGGAGGGACACCCTGAATTTGCACATGGAAGCTGGTAGACCTGGCCTGGGGGGACGAGGTTGGGGACAAGGGATAGAAGATCCCAGTGGGTGCTGGTGACACTCAACCTGTGACTCTCCTCTCCACAGGGTGAAGAGAAGGAAAGCCCTGAGGAGGACCACACCTATGAGGTAATGCATCATTAATTATAGAAATGCCTCTGTAATATCAATCTGAGCCTTGAAAGAGCCAGTTGTGCCCTTTCCGGATGTCTCCTGGGCTCCACCAGGCCTTGCAGGGCATCTTCCAAGTGCTTGTTGCACATGAGCCGTAAAGAGCTGCTTGTAAGATCAAGCCAAGCTCTGAGCCCATCCAACCATCCCTCTCCACCTTCTCCCCTCTCAGAAGCTTCCCCAATCCCCAGGGAAACAGCCTAGAGATGGGTCCCTGCTTGAGGGTCCCAAGGGGGGATGTGCTGCGGCCAAAGCCACGGTCCCCTTCCCGTGTCTCAACCTCCTTTTTCTTGGCACAGGGCCTGGAGGTGGAGCAGATGGCCACCTACGAGGACATCACTCCTTTCCGGGACATGAAAGCCAAGTGGACAGTTGGGGAACACCCAGGTGAAGAGTGAGGGGTCCTGCACCCACTGCCAGGCCGGCACCGGTAGCACGGCTCCCTGCCAGCACCCTGATGGCACCCACGGGGATTGGCCCCCAGCTCCTGGCCTGGACCACAGCTCTGATGGGTCCCTGCAAACCATCTCCAGCAGCCTTGCGTGGAGCTCAGGTCCTGCTGCCCTTGGGTGCTGGCTTTGTCATGTCCAGGTTGTGCCCACCAAGGCTGCCCTGTCGCTCTCACCACCCCGCTGATGAACCCCTAAAGCCTACGTAGAAATTAGGAACTACCTGCTGTCCCCCCAGTAACGAACTGGCCCCAAACCCCAGGCAGCCCTAAACCACAGCGCTGAGCTCCTGTGTGGTAGATGCAATGGAAGTACCAGGGTGGGTGGTGGGTCCCCTCCAGTCCCACCATCCCTGGGAAGGAGAGGATCAGGCATGATCACTCTCCAAGCTGCAAGGACCCTCCTTGGGCTGCAAAACCCTGCTGCAATGCAGGCAGAAGAGCCAAGGTGAACAACACCATGTGGGTGTTAAAGTGGATTTTGGGCCAGTCGTCTGCTTTCAAGCCATGGACGTGTCCAGCAGGCCAAGCTGGCAGTTGTGTGAGATGGAGGATCCTCCAAAAACACCTCTTTCTCCCCAAAGACTCCAGGAAAAGCTGGGGAGACAGCTCTTACCCAGAAGGTCTTGCACAAGTCTTGCTCCACTCTAAGCAAGAGCCGGCCCGTGTCATGAGGACATCCCCTTGCTGAAGGACATGTCCAATCTCAGAACCTATGGGAAGGATGTAAATCGTGGGACACAAATGTCCATCTGCTTTTTCAAGCCTTAATAAAGGTAATGGGTAAATTCACATCCAGTTCTGTCCTGCCGTGCCTGGTCCAGGGGTGTCCCATCACCCTGGGGCCAGGATTGACAGGATGGATGCCCTGAGAATAAGGAGCAGCTCTTCATGGGTCCATCTTCGCTAGAAAGCAAACTTCACCTCATCAGGGCTCCGAGCAAAACGCCAAGAGCAGACGTGGGGCTCTCCTGGAAGTTCTCACCACACATTGGGGAGACCTCCACAGTCCCAAGATGTCAGCTTGGGATGAGGGACAAAGACTATCACCAGAAACCGAAGCAGAAGAAAAAGGCCCAGGGCCAGGAACTCCTCTACCGGCTACATCTGCTCTTGCAAAAGAAGCTAAAAAGCATCTGGTTTTGTGAATAAAAAACCATCTCGACAGGGAAGCAGCTGTGTGGGGCTTGGGGGATCTGGAGAGACACGGTGGGGTTGGCTGGATGAGGCAGGAGAAGGGGGTGACGAGGACAGTGGGGCTGAAAGTCCATGCCCCCTCGGAGAGCCAGGGGCCCCCATGTCCCTGTGGCTCGTGACATTTTGGGCCCCGAGGAGAAGACGGGACCACGCTGCTTCCCAAACCCCCGGCAGAAAAGGGAGGGTAAAATCAGGAGCAAACAGGGCTTTTCAGCAGGGAACAGGATGGTTCTTGTTTAGTAGCAAACCACCTTCACGGAAAACTGGAATTCAATCTAAACAGCACAAAACCGGCATTTTCAGGTTGATTTTTACTAGTTAAATAAAACTACCCCAAATTAGTTGCATGCACATGTATATAAATGTTACTTAAACATGTTTTACTTATAAAATGGGTTAATTAAAGAAAGGAACATTCACAGCGAGAGAAGTGAACTGGCTGTTCCCAGTTCCCATGTTTGCCAAGGTTTCAGGACCAGCAGAGCTCATCCCTCCACCCCTTGTTTTCGGTTACGAAATGGAAGAGGAAGGCACATTTTCTGGCCTTCCCAGTTCCCAACCGCTACCTCAGCTCCGCGTAAACAACTCGCTCAACTGCCTTAACCGAACGGCATGAAAATTGAGGAGAATCTGCTCTTCGCACCTGGAGAGGAAGCCACCGATGTCAAAAGCAGTTTCGGTGACCCCGGTTCCGCTCTGCCGCTCGGCTACAACTCTCAGCCCAGGGCTTCGGCTTCCTTTAAAATGCCAGAAGCAAATAAATATTTCTGTAGCGTTAGTGGTTTATTTTAAATGCTTAGACTACTTTCTAGGGAGCCTAGTGACGGGGTTTGTTGTAATTTTTTACTGAGATGGGGTTGAGTTTAAAATGCATTTCGTGTAAATAAATATATTTGGGTATATCCAGTATTTTTGTCCCGATTTGTATCCCTGCCCATCGGCAGGATGGCAGACAGGACGCAGTCCTGGACCTCGTCAGCCTCATCTTTAGAAATGGATTCAGTGAAACTGAGCAGTTCTAGTTCCAGTAAACAAAACCCATCAGTTCAATCTGAAAAGGAATATTTACCATCCGAGTTGCGAGCTAGCAGAGGTAGTCAACCGTCACGGAAAAGCTCTGTCAACCACGTTGTCGCCCACCGAAGTGCAGCGCCGGGGCTGTGGGCCAGCAGCTGGCTCCTGGGTCAGGATTCACTGGTCACAGCTCGCCCATCGTCCGGGGAAGGTCTTCTCCACACAAGCACCACAGCTCAGGGGGCAGGAGGGGCTGGGAAAGTGGCTTCACTTGTTGAGATGCCACTGGCGATGCTCGGGGCGAGGCAGGAGGACACGGGACCACCCTGAAGAGAACTGAGGGGTTTTTTTTTATTCTCTTTCAGAAAAGAAAAGGAATTTGGAAATCACACAGTGTCACGCTGCTTTATGAGGTGCTACTTCGGGTCACCGAGGCAGGCATTTGGAAGCTAGAAAAATGCCAAGCTGATGTCTGAGAGCTGCTTATGCAACTGTGATTCTGCCAGCGGGGTGTGTGTGCCCAGCCCAGCATCTCGCAGCCACACACGGCTTCTGCCTCAGAGACAAACGGGGACAAACAAAGCCTCAGGGGCACCGCGCAGCCTGGGTCGTCCTGGCATCCCCGTGCCTGGCTGAAAACATAAAGAAAATGTTGGTTTAGCACCGTGCTTTCACTAAGAGAGCTCGAGAGGGATCAGGGCAGCAAGTGATGGGCAGGACTCGGGTGCAAGGTGCTGTACCAGTGGTCAAGAATCACCATTCCCAGGCAGAAGAGCCTGTGCTGGGGCTGGGGTGCCTGTGGCTCTGCTCGTCTCTGACAAATATTGACATATTTAAACATGATCGGCAGTAGAAAAACACACCCAGATGTTGCTGGCTATTGGGTGACGGGATACCTGATAGCTGCGGGACCCACTGTTCCCTCTTCTCTAGGGACTGACATTTACTCTGTGACACCACCACATTTCCAGCAAGCAAACACCCGGGGGCTTCTCAGAAAAGACCGCGCTCCCCCCGGCATGTTTATTAACCAGCTCTGGCACCCTCTGCTCCAGCCGCCCCAGTGATGACGCTGCCCCTCAGAAACCAGAGCCATGGCAAACCCGGGCTCAAGGCAGCCAAATCACCACCCCCGGCCAGGGAGCAGTCCCCAAACCCTGGACAAAGGGCTAAAACAGGGTGGTTTGGGGCAATCGGTGCCTTACGGGGAGTAAAAGTCCTTTAAGCCTCCCCTGAAGTTGCCTATCCCAGGTTCCACCTTGTTTTGCTCAAAAGTGGGGATAGGTGTACTGTGGCCTCTGCTCTTCCCCATCTCCTCTTCCCCATCTCCTCTTCCCCATCTCCTCTTCCCCATCTCAAATACCTTCTTTCCACACCAGCCCTCTGTTTAAATCGAGATATTTCACGTTTGTAGCTCAGGCAAGAGGAGGAAGACTCTCATAACCAAATCTTCTCATAGCTCTTGTCCAGCTGAGGCTGTGAGAAACCTCCTGGATGGCACCTGGGATGTGGGGTGGGCAGGTTGGTCCCCGAACACGCACCTGGGTATTACAGCTCCTGGTCACAACCGATGCCAAACCAGCCCACCAAAACTAGTGGCTGAACTTTGGAAATTCTGGTAGCATGAAAGAAACGACTTGTCATCCAACAACATCCATCCAGCTCTGGCACTGCCAACAACAGAGGGGAAAACATCCCGCTTGTTAGAAGTCTCCCAAACTCGTCAGCCTGCCCTGTAGAGCCAGGCAGGAAAATCAGGTGGATTTTCGACCTTCTGCGGCAGATTCCACCATGTAAAAGCACTGATCTGATTTGGGATGGGTCTTCCAACCATGACAAAATCCCTATTTGCAATAAACAGCAGAATATGGCGAAATCATTCAGCACTGATTTCATCCCCAGGCAAACAACCTCCCCAACCTTTACATCTATGTATAAAGGACTACGATTAGGTCGCACCATTGCGAACACTTGTGCATTTATGCACGGGGAAGATATAGAGATGTTGTTGTGATCGTGAACACATATATACATTTTAAACAGACCCCCTGCTATATAAGGGGTAGCTCAACAGTTACCTTCACCAGCCTAGATGAAAGGAGGAAACCTTCACTCTCAAGCAACACCTGAGCAACGCACCAGGCAGAAATGGCTCCAGGTACTTTTCTTACTTTCACTTTTAGAGGATTGCCAGTGCTTAGAGTGATGGGAGATGATGATGGGGTGGGACTGTGGTGGGCTATACACAGTGCCAGCCCAAAATCAAAATGTGGCAACTTCTAAATCAATGAAAACTAATACCTTTCTGTACAGTGGGACTGAATTTATGTAGTCTTTAGCCTAAACTGGGCAAGGAGAGGGTGGAGAACATGAAGAACAAGCTCAAGCCACAGTTTTAACAGTTATTATTAACATAAATGTTAGCAGGGATATTAAAACTCATATTCAAAGCTTAAGTCGGGGATCAGGATGATGTCTAATGCATATATCCAAGTCCTACAGGCTCCAGGGCATTCCTCCACTGGAAGGTATTTATTTGTCTGAGATTAACTTTGTGGTCTCTGGGCACAGATGGAAACTTGTGTGAGTCACGGGTAGAAAAACTTTAGGCTTGACAGAGATCCCCAAATTCTACAGGTATATCCCAGAGAGAAAAAGTAGCAGGTTACTGCAATGGTAATGCCATCAGCTCTTGTCTAGGAGGCAAACAGGAGGTTTGAGGTCATGGAGTAAACCAAGGCTAACGTGAGCTGCTCCCAGTCCCTCACCTGAGACTCACCGTCCGCTGCTTGGTCACGCAATGTGCTCTCCTCACAAGGGCAAAGCCCACAGAAAAACATGAGCTTGTTAGGGAAAAACATAGGGACACACTCTAGTTTCCATGGAGGAACAATGACTTCAGCCAGGAAGACACCACTGATAACACTGGGAGCAGCACAAGCCTCAAGGGCACACCTAGTGACGGGACAAGGCTTCTTTTGATTTTAGGGAGGGTTAAACTCACCCACGGAGTCAAACAAGACATTCAGGAAGGTGATCCCTCAGCCAGCACGGACAGGAGAGGCTGGGAATTCATTCTCAGGTGCCACCTCCGTCCTCATCAGGGTCACTAAGGGACTGCTAATATCTTTCCTCTCCCCTTTGCTGCAGGGTCATGGTTTTCTCCTCTCCTCGTTGCTGTGATCACTCTGGGGCTGCAGTGGCCACAGGAAGCTGCCACCTTCCCAGCCATGCCCCTTTCCAACCTGTTTGCCAATGCTGTGCTGAGGGCTCAGCACCTTCACCTCCTGGCTGCTGAGACATACAAAGAGTTTGTAAGTGTTGCATCCTCTGGGCATCTCCTCCACATTAGCTAGATGGCTTCAGGACCATGCCACAGCTTCCCACACAGTATAACTTCCTAGAAACAGAGACTTTTCAACTGCTAGTGTTGTCTTTGTCAGTTCTTGATGAGGCAAAAGGGTCTTAATAGGACAAGACAGGTTACGTCCCATCAGCCTGGGCCCATCTCCTCCTCTCAGCTCTGTGTCCCCCTCTGATCCTGCACAGTCCCCTCCTTAGGGCTATTTCTGCCCGTGTCCAAACCCACCACACAGGGTCCACTGTCTCCATGAGAAACCCGGCTCTGAAAGCAGTGGGAGATGGCACAGATATTTTCCAAGACTTTCCTGTGACCATCACCTACGGCCCTGGCTGACTCTCAGTGCTTAAAACTACAGTCTCTGCTGTTGCCAGGAGCTGGCATGAGCCGTCACTTTGGCAAGAGCTGTCCTTGGGGGTCACCTACTCCCTGTCCAAGTGTCTTTTGTGTTCACCCCAGCACTTTGGCTTAGTGAGAGGAAGACCTTTAAGTCCAGAAGCTACTGTGCCAACACACAAACTCCTGTTCCTACCTGCCAGTGCCGTGCAGAGACACCTCATGTCTCACAGTTATCTCCTGCAAAGAGAAACAGTTCAGGACAGCTGGGGGAAAGCAGCTGCGGTCTTCTCCCAGCACAAGGGCAACAGACCTAAGTCTTTTTGGGATGTCTCCACAGGAACGCACCTATATTCCAGAGGACCAGAGACACGCCAACAAAAATTCTCAGGCGGCTTTTTGTTACTCAGAAACCATCCCCGCTCCTACAGGGAAGGATGATGCTCAGCAGAAATCGGTAAGTTCTCTCCTCTGGGCAACCACAGACCTGTTTGAAGAGCCCAGTCGTGCTTCATTTCAGGAATAGAGGGTTTCCCAAGGTATCGTTCCTCCTCTCCTTTTTTTACTATTTAAACCCTGCATGAAGTAAAACAGACTTTTCTGGGTTAGACTATAAATCATATTCCCACCCCAAGAAGGAGAAAAGCTATTGTCTCCACAGGATGTATAGCTGGGGAGGGCTCCTCAGCTCGCAAACTTCTCTGTATCTGCTGAAGCTGCAGGAGCTTCGCATCTCTGGGTCACCCCTGGGCTGTTTCAGAGGGAGCAAGAGCCACAGGTAACTCTACCAAGCATCTCACCTGCACAGCTTTGAGCCTTTCTTTTTCTTTAATTTTAGGATATGGAGCTTCTTCGGTTTTCACTGGTTCTCATCCAGTCCTGGTTGACCCCGGTGCAATACCTAAGCAAGGTGTTCACAAACAACCTGGTTTTTGGCACCTCAGACAGAGTGTATGAAAAACTAAAGGACCTGGAAGAAGGGATCCAAGCCCTGATGAGGGTAAGTTGGAGCATGTCGCATGATTACGGATTAATAGACACGGGGCTCTCAGCTCTCAGGGTCTTCCATGGGATCCAAAGACCATGGAAAATCTCCTCACCTTCCACTCTGAAGACCAGTGGCACCCCTTGGACTTTGTTTACCTTAAGATAATGAGATCATGACACCCCATGGCACGTGTTTCATCACTGGGGAGTATAAAAAACCCACATAATAATTGTTACTAGCATTGCCATAACCACCATAGCAGCGCAGACCAGAAAAATCACAACAGTCTGGAATCAAAACCAGTTCCAAACCCAGCACCAAAGACTGACCAATCAGTTAAACCTGCTGTACAAACAGCAACGTAAGGATGTTTGCTATATCTCCGTGCAAAATACTTTAAAGTGGAGTAAATTTTACGAAGTTTGTAACCTGGCCCTACGGACTTCCAACATTTTATATAAACAATGCGTACAAGCCTGTGTACAGATAGAAGCCTACACTCTGATGTTCCTCTCCTACGTTAATCCAGCACCCAGACAGCTGAGAGCTGGAGAGGGATCTTCTGCAAGGGTCGTTCTTAATTTTTACTTTGATCTTTTAAATGAAATTGCTTATTATCTGCCAGGACGCCTTTTCAGTTATGCTTACGCTATAACTAAGTTTATCTGCCAACATCACCAGATAACTAGAGCTCCAAGACCTGTATCTGTGAGAAATCAGTCTGAAAAATAATTTAGGTCTTCTAGTATCTAAATAACTCTGAAAGTCAGGCCCTGAGAGTAAACAGAGATCTTCTGTCCCGGCACTTCAGCTGGAGTAAGTAGGAATATGTACCAGTATTTCCAGATTTTGTTCTCTCTATGCTATGTGCTTGGACATCGGGAAGCGGTACACAAACTAGACAAATAATCACATTTCACTCACTTATACCACTGTCTACTTAACCAAAACTGACTTGTTTACTGTGCCAGCTGGTGAGCAGAGCAAGGCAGGAGGAATGGCAGACTGCAGATCTCTCAATTCCAGATGCACACGCCTTGGGGCTGGGTTAGAGCTCTGTTCGCTGGGAAAGTGGGAGAAAAGAGAATTAATTACCCAATTCCCCATCTCTTTGGCTGGAGTAGCTATGGAGAGACCCTGCAACTTTCCCCTTATTTTAAGACCCCAAAAGACACAGTTCTCCCTCCCTGCAGCCTTGTGCCCAGCTCCCTTCTTGCCAACAGCATTTTGTGTCGCATCACCCCTGCATAGTTACCCTTCCTGTAAAGACACACCCAAAAATACATTCGAAATATGATTAAGGGGGGGGAAAAGCCACCTCAACATCCTCTAAAGCCAGACGGGAGCACTGGCGATGGGCCCCTTTGGGAGGACGCTCATCCCCAGGACCTCTCCATCCTCTCCCAGGAGCTGGAGGACCGGAGCCCACGGGGTCCCCAGATCCTCAAACCCACCTACGACAAATTCGACATCCACCTGCGCAACGAGGACGCCCTGCTGAAGAACTACGGCTTGCTCTCCTGCTTCAAGAAGGACCTGCACAAGGTGGAGACCTACCTTAAGGTGATGAAGTGCCGGCGCTACGGCGAGGGAAACTGCACCGTTTGACACCGGGGATGGCTCCCCAGCCGCCCCGGCGTCTCGCCAGCCACGGCTGCTCTGCTCCTTGTAAAGAAAATCAGAGAATAAACCTGCAACCCACTGACATGTCTCTGGATTTTTAGGGGGCTGAGGGGACAGGCCGCCATGGGGGGCCGGGAGGGATGAGCTGCAGCCTGGGCAGGGTGGGCGTGGGGCTGGAGGGGGGAAATTTGGGGCTGAGAGGTGGGTTTGGGGCTGAGAGGTGGGTTTGGGGCTGTGAGGGCGGAGTTGGGGCTGGGGGTG
>JAOXJM010000011.1:1421526-1433518 GCA_026413425.1 Tringa solitaria | reverse complement strand
AGCAGGCACTCAGCACAGAGCCCGGCTGCCCCCCCCCACGCCCCGCTCGTTAGCCGTTCATTAGCTTTAGACCCCCCCGTGTCCCCACACACCTCGCCCAGGCCAGGACTCGTTTTTGTGGTTTTTTTTTTTTTTCTTTCTGCAAAATGTCAGGTGAATACTTTTTTTTTTGTGGGGTTTTTTGTTTGTTTTTGTTCTTTTTTTTTTTACACTTTATAATACATAAAAACTTCAAAAATACAGGAGCTTGGTAAAATATACATGCTTAGTCGTTTTGCGTCGAGCTGAAACTAGAAAGTTGAACCTTTACAAGTGTCTGATCTCACCTACAGCAGAACATATTTACACAAAAAGCCACCAGAACAAGTACCACGAAAAGAACGGGCTGTAAAAAATATTATTGCGGTATATACTACAAATGTAACCTTTTTTTTTGTTTTTTTTAATATATGAGCTACAAAAAGCAGCATCTTTGTTTACAGAGTTCAGTGCAATTCTTTACATTAAAAAAAAAAATAATATTCCTATAAATTAAGAAGGAACCCACGGGGGTTACAGAGGAAAGGATACACATTACGGCCCCCCCACCGCCCCCCTCCTCTGTATTGCTTCAATTCCTACAGGGATTCTTCTTCTCTTTCCCAAGGCTGCAGAAGATGGAGGTCAGTGATGGTTTTTCCCCCCTCCGTTCTCTCGGGAGACGGACTGAAAGCCCCGATGGAAGCGGGAGCCCCCCCCGGGGTGGGGGGGTGTCTGGGAGGTGTCGGGGCACAGACCGCACCAAGGGGAGAGCCAGGCAGGATGGAGAAGGGTGGGAGCTTCTCTCTTCGGTTTTTAAAAAAAAAAATAATCTTACTTCCACCCTTTGCCAGTCAAACAAGCCCAGCACCCAGCGAGGGGGTGCCCAGAAATCCCCCGTAACCCCCAAACACCGGTCCTGCTCTCCCCCCGCTCTCCTGGCCCCCCCCCCCAGGGGACAGGTACTCCCTGTTTCATCACCCATTACAAGCCGGATTCAATCACTCTGAATATTTTAATTAGATGACCTCATTAAAAAGATTTTGAGAGACCTATTAGCGCCTGTGAAATCTCATTTATCATATCCAAGGCGGCAGAAGGAAGATGACCAAGTGTAGGGATCCAGGAGGGAGGGGAAAATTAAAAAAAAAAACAAAAAAAAACCCACCAAAACAAAACAAAAAAACCAAAAGCCTTTCCGAGTGTCTCGCTGGTCTGGAGGTGACACGACTCTTCCCGGGGACAGCGCTGCTCGTGCACGGAGGTGTCGGGGACACAGGGCAGTCCCCGGTCACGGATGGGTACAAGGCTCACCCTCTGACGTGCCACCCGGCCCCCTCCAGCCCCCGGCTTCTTTGGCTGCGAAAGAGTGAAAGGAAATTGTCCCCTGGCCCAGCTGGATCAACCTCAACCCCCTTTCCCAAAATGCAAACCAAATAATTCTCCTTCTTCCAAGGTGACTTCGTTTCCGTCCTTCATGTGCCGTGACTGGGTGGGTGCTGCAAGTCCTGCCCTGAGAAAATGGGGTGCAGCAGGGGGTGAAGGTGTAACGCCGTGGCGGCCGCGGCGGCGGCGGGTCTCGGGGCCAGGAGGGTCGGGTAAAGAGCGTGAGGAACCGGATGAAAAGTGAAAGGGCCCGGATGGATGGCGGAGGCCGGAATGATGTGGATGGGATGGCTGGCTAGAAAGGTTGCGGGGTGGCCTGGAATAATGGAGTGGGTCAAATGGGATAAGGAAATGGGGGTCAAGTGGGGCTGGGGTATATGGTGAACCTGAGCCAGGGGCTGGGGATGGGGGTGAGGGTGGATGCCGATGGCGGCGGCGGCGGCAGCGGCATGGTGCTGCAGGATGGCGTGCTGCACCGTGGTGATGGAGGTGGCGGAGGCCGCCGCCGGCTGCTGGATGTGGATGGGCTGCAGGGCAGGAGCTGCCGGCGCCAGGGCCGCGGAGGCTGGGAAAGCCTTGACCTGCTTTGCCAGAAGCTGCTGCTGGATGTGCTGCTGAGCAGCTTGCTGCAGTTTGCTGTATTTCTCCATTTCTTCGGGTGTAAAAGTGATGGGCTGGCTCTCCAGCGGAGCTAGAGAGGAGTCTTCTCCTCCATCCCGATCCCCTTCAATGCTCGGCTCCCCGCCCTGAGGCACGTACCCAGAAAAGTGCTCGACGTCCGGAACTAAAGGCATCATACTGGTTTCCACTGGGACCGGCTGGTTGCCCCCATCCATAGGTTCTAGCCCGTCGCCATCGCTGGGATCCGAGAGGAAGTTGTGCGGCATGACCAGATCTCCGGATCCGAAGCACTCGGGGAGCGCCGGTGCTTCCAGAGGGATGGACGGCATTTCCACCGCGGGGTCATCGCATTTCTGCTCCTCCAGAGGTTTGTCCTGAATGACCATGACCACTTCCTCCAGCAGAGACTGGCCAGCCAAGGGACCCTCCTCCATGCCTTGGGACACCTCCTCAGAATCCGACAGCTCTTGGTCCTCACCCCTCTCCAAACCGGAATCTTCGTATCTCTTGGAGTTTGGTTTTCGAACGGTTGGCAGTTTCCCAATTAAGGGGAGAACGGGCTTGTTGCCTAAGGAAGGAGGAAGTTTTGGGCCGAAGTAGCCCTGGGGAGGATCTTTGAGCTTTATGCCCACCTTGTTTGCCCCTGCCAGCATCTCCTCCGCGACACAAGGATTCTTCTCAACCTTCCGCGACTGAATCTTTTCCAGGAGAAGTTTTGCAGTGACGGAGTTTCTCTCCTCCGGGCTGCAGTCGCCTTCCAATGCCCTCCCCGTGCCAGAGCCGCTGCTGTTTTGGGAGAGGGAGCCAGATCCTTTCCCATCCTCTCCTTTGCCGTCCTCTTTCTTCAGTGACAATCCTTCACCTCGGCCTGTTCGGAAATAGTGAGGAGATTGCGAGCGGTAGATTTTGGACCTGATGAAGTCTCTTCTCCCGGATCTTCTCTCCTCGGGGCTCTCATGGCCTCGAGAGCCCTTTCGGGAGAGAGATCTCTGCGAGTGGCTCCTGGTGCTGCGGCTGCGGTCCCTGCTGTAGCTGCGGCTCCGTTTCCAGCTGCGACCCGTTACGCTCCGGCTCCTCCTCTTGCTGCGGCTGCGGCTGCAGCTGCTGCTGCGTGTTCTGCCCCGGCTCCTCGTTCTTGACCTGCTCCGAGGGTGGGTTCGGCTCCTGCTTCGACTCCTCGACCTGCTCCTACTCGAGCTGTAGTCATCGTCGGAAGAGGAATACTTGCGCCGCTTGGATCTGTGATTGGAGCTGTTGTAGTCGGAGTCATCCTCCGAGTCTTGGGACTGCTTGGAATGGCACCTGGAGCGGTCACTGTAGTCGCTGTAGCTGTCATCCGAGTAACTTCTCCGACGGCTGTAGCGGCTCTGGTCGGAGGAAGCATCCGAGCTGGTGGAGTAGGACCTGCGGGAGGAATGTCTCCGTCCCGACCTGGAGCGGCTCCTGGAGCGGTCGCTGCCGGAGTCGTAGTCGTCGCTGTACTGGGAGGGGGATTTCTGCCGGCAGCGCTTGCTGTGAGAGCCCTCCTCGCTGTCGTAGTCCCCGCTGCTCTGCCGGCTCCGGCGGCCGCTCCTGCCCAGGGAAGGGGCCAAACACCGTCTCCTGGCAGCAGGCAGCTGCTGAGGGTCGGCCTTGTGTTTCTTGCTGCCGTGCTCTTGGCAGGAGTTACCACCCTCCTCTTTTTTACCGCTGCTCCCCTCCTCGGCAGACAGAGACTTCCTCTGGGACTCCTGCAAACACCACTTTTTCTTCTGGAAGTGGCCACAGTCTTCAGACAGCTCAGTTTTCAGCGCCCGTTCCGACTCAGTAGAGAGAGAGGATTTGCCTTTTTTGTGCCTGTGTCTTTTCCGTTTCTTGGGTTTCTCCTCCCCCAGATCAGTTTTTCGGCTCTTCTCCTCAGCTTCCTCTTTGTGTTTACGTTTGTGTTTGCCGGACTTTTTGTGCTTCTTTTTCTTTTTGTGTTTATGGGACCTTCCAGATTTACTCTTACCCGTTAGGCTTTTGCTGCCGTCCTCTCCCTCTTCCTTACTAACGCTCATCAAACCGGGTTCCTGCTTGTTCTGGGAGCTGCAGGCGGGCAGAGATTTGTTTTCCGTTTTCAGAGCAGAACTGTGAGCCGCGCTTTCCGCCTCCTTGGCTTTGCTCGTCTCACCAGCCTCCGCGCTGGGAACGTTCTCTTTACAAAGCCCCCCCGAATCCTTCGATTTCTCTGCCCCTTTACCTTTAGCGTCTTTGTTGCGAGAGAGTTTGAAATCAAAATACAGGGGGTTACAGCTGTACGAAACGGATGGTTCTGCTTTGGTAAATATGAGGAGCTCTGAAGGCCACTGGAGAGTCGTGCTCTCGTCTTTACTCAGAACGGGGAAAAAAGGCCCCGTCGGATGCTTTGGTCCTTCAGTTACATCTTTGCAGCTCGGGACAGGCTGAGGGACTTCTTTAGCGGCGTCTGGCTCAGGGAGACTGCTCTCTGTAAGATGCTTGCTCTCCTGCACACCTGCGCTTTCCGGGATTTCCTTCAGCTCTGTTTTGCTCTGCTGAGCCGCGGTTTCAGCAGCGCTCTGCTCCTTCTGCTGCCCCGGGCCCTCAGCAGCCTTCTCCACGTGTTTGCCGGGTTTGGGTTTGGGAGAACTACCCTTTTTTACTTCCTGCGTGGTTTTTTTGTTCACATTTTCAGCTTCCATCTGTTCGGTAGACTTCATGAAAAGGAGGAATTGAAAATTAGGCTTTACTTTACAGTGGGCTGGGGGAATATAGTGGTAGTATTCTGGTTCGACCGCCGTTGGTCCGTCTTCTCGCCTCATCTTTTTCAGTTTAGACAACGTCGTGGCTAAAGACCCGCTATCTTTGTCGTGTTGGTCATCGTCCTCCGCCTTCCCGTCGGAATTATTTGTGCTTTCCCCCTCACCAGATTTCTGCAGGCCCCCCGCATCCGAGGAACCTCTCTCATCCCCTTTCGCTCCATCTGCGGAACTCGATTCATCCACGTGGTCCTTGAAAACAGAAGCGATGGTCTCGAGCTTGACCGGAGTCTTCTTGGCAAAGGAAAAGGAGACACCGATCTTCTGCAGCGGTGTTCCCAAAGCACTCTTAATGCCAAAGCTGACGGCTTGTGCTGCCTGGAGGGGCACCTGGCCCGGCGTAACGCTGCCACTCACTTGTCCAGTGTTTAGGAAACCTCTGTCCATAGTCATCTCCGTACCTTGCCCAGAAGTCGTCTGGATGAAAGAGCTGCTGTTGGCTGCGGAATCATCATCGTCTCCACCTTCCTCATCCACAGCCACCGTGGTGGTTCTGAACATGGGGCCGCTTCCAGGAGCGCTGCAGGAACGAGTTAAAATAGAGAAAACAGCTGAATGCCATTCGTACACCTCTGCAGCTGGATTCATGCCTATCCAAAACAGCCTTTTATATTTTTCAAGTACTCTTGTACACAGAAATATCCATAAAATAGCATTATACAGCCATTTTAATTTTTTAATAATATTAAATAACGGAAGAAAACTCGTATTGCTGGATAAAGGAACCGGGGGATGCTCTGGACTATTATTTTAGTGAGCTCACTCTCCGAAAACCACGAGGCCAAACTCAGGTGTGAAGCTTTGCCCTCAAAACCCGTGCAGGATTACAGGAGCAGGAACGGCAGCACGCAGGGCCCCAGGCCAAGGCAGGCTCCGAGGGTGCTGGGGGGGTCACCCCTACTCACCATTCAGGCTGCCTCCTCTGCTCAGCCAGTTCGTGCAGCCGCCGGAGAGCCTTCTCCTGCTTCCTCTCGTCTTTACGTGAGCGCGAAGAGACATTGCGAGCAAATTCCCTTTGCTTGAGATCTTTCAACCTCTGAGGCAAAAGAAAGAGGGGATGGATTAGAGGAGAAGGGGTCTGCGGTGAAGCGTGCAAAAGTGTCGCTGCTGCAGCACTGGAAAATACGCTGTACACCCCTCCCTAGGGACATTTATTGAGCTGGGATGGAGCAAGGGCATCTCAGCTCAACAAACCCCCCCCCCCGGAGCACATCACTAGCCTCCCAGTAGCTAAACGAAAAGACAACTGTTGATCCCTTTGGGCTATAAACTTTTGAGTCTGTCTGTCTATATGCATTTCCAATCAACGCGGCTGGTTTTCTGCAGCATGTACAATAAAGCCGATTTCAAAGCAACAAGCAAATTCTGGAAGGAAAAGGAAAAAAAATTAAGAAAAAAAAAAAGAAGGCTGTTTACTTTGCTGCTCTTGCAGGGTGCGAATGTACTCGACAAACAGCGCGTGACAGAAGTCTTAATAGCATGGGCCAAAGAACAGGAAGGGATGAGCTGGTGCAAGAGTTACCCAGGAATTCTATCTGACAAAAGCAATGTACAAATTACATTGGAGAAGGTGCCAAAAATCCGCTTCCCGGTAAGTGAATAAATAATGCAACACACACCACAAACAGTTACTTGCTTTTCAGTAGTTCTGAGACGGTCTCTCAAGAAACAAGCTGATCCTAAAACACAGTGGGGCATTTGGGGGTTTAATACTTTAGGGGGCAGAAACACTCAGTTCCCCAGAAATCTTAGCATATGAGGAAGTAAACCCGAAGCCAAGGAATTTCAAGCATCATAACGTCACTGAGGAAATCTAGGTATCCAATTCTAGTAGAAATCCAACATCCAAGACTTCAGAACATTTTTGAAAACCCTTGTCTCAAGGCACTAGGAAAAGAAGCTGCCGATTTTCCTTTTGAGTACATGTGAAAATTCACAAGGCATTTTTCAGAGCGCTATAGAGAAGTTTAAGTAACAGAAAGCAGCAAAGAAAGACCTCTACCCTCCTAAGGGATTATTATTTTTCTTCTTTGGTGCGCAATTTGAAACCCTTTCAAAAGGCCCAATTCCAGAAAGCATCATGTACCCCGGCTTTTGAAAAAGTTTCATGTTTTTCAGGCTTTTCATCAAAGGCCTGAAAGACTAAGGGTACTCAAAGCAGTAGTTGCTTTAGAAAAATTTGTGTACAAGATGTACAAATCATTGGTGAATTCTAAATATCCCTTCTGGCTGACCGACTCTGCCTCTTTAACGGAGCCCAGTCAGACCAGTACCCACAGAAACAGTGGATCTGAAAACGATCCCAAAGCTCCAATTAGAGGAATTAAGTCGACCCAATGTAAAGAGAACATTGCTTTGTGAAAAAGGGGAAGATTTGACAAGACAGAGGATTCTCTTACCTAATTGTATTTACTAAATGTGGTTGAGCGTTACCAAAATCAGAGGGGAGGACACACAAAAAGAAATTACAGCTACAGACACCAGTAGAAAGAAACTCACTCTTGTGATCTGGACTCCAAAATTAGAAGGGTTTGCTTTCAATACATCAGCTGAAAATGTCACATCACAAAGAAAAAAAAAAAGAAAGTAAAAATATAACAAGAGCGGGAGAGAGAGATAAAAAAAAATAAAAAGCAAGCATTACTAGAGGCTCTCATGTGTCTGCGAGCTATTTCTAGGGAGGAGGAGCGGAGCCAGCAGAGCTATGGGGCAGAGCTTGGGGGGCAAGGAACAGACCAGGGGGACACACAGACACACACAGGCACAGACACGGCAATGATCCCACCTGGAACAACAGAGCTACTTTCACCAGCACAAGTAAAGGGCTCAGGGTTTTTGTGGTGTATGTTAAATGTTGAATACTAAATTATTATTATTTTTTTTCCAAGGGGGGGGGGGGGGGGGTGTGGGGATATAAATGGACAAAGCAATGCTATCAGCTTTTTCATGCTGATTTAAAAAGCGTATCTAAAATGCTCCAGGAAGTTAAAGTCACCAACAGCTGACAAAACTATTTCACTGGGGTTTGATGCCAAGTCTCTACATCAACCATCCATTTGGAAAAAAAATATGACCCAGCTGTTTACAACAGAAATGAACTGTGACCTTTTACTTTAAAGAGGAAGGTGCAATGGTGCACTCAGAATCCCACCTCCACCCTCCAGCCGCAGGCTCAGACATCCAGCCTTCATCACAACGGCCAATTTTAATGAAAACAGAATTAAATGTCCGTTTTTCCTGAAATGCTGGCCTTTTTGTGTGTCTCTGCTCCCCAGAATCTCCCACCCTCCTACTGCACAACTCTTGGAAATCAGAAGGAAGCAAGTGGGCTGTCCTGACTCACTGCAACTCCAGGACACACAACACTGATAGATCTGTGCCTTTTGGGGTGATAAACCACTAACCACAACAGTTTTAAGGGCGCTAAGAATTTATTACTCCCCAAATTGGGAAAAAATTGGTCTGATTTTACAAAGCAGACGTTACAAAGGACTATGAGATCTCAAGGCTGAGTTTCTTTTTGTAGCACAGGGGCCAGAAGGGACAAGGGGTAAGTTTAGGGTAGAAAAAGCTCCTCGGGAATGTGAAATACGGAACACAATGTAGCTCAGCACCACTGACTGACATCTATCTTTGACTTTCATCTATCATCAGAAACGATTTCTCAAGTTCCAAGAGAGCTGCAGGACTGCATTTTGTGACAAGCGCAGCCTGGGGCAGGGGAGGAGGGAGGACACAAGACCAGGCTGGAGAAACAAATGACATGGATGCAGGAGGCTGCGTTTGCAGGCAGCCCATTAGCACTGAACTTCTAAAATAACCAGAACTTTTCAAAATATCCTGTCGGACTAACCCTTACCTCGCTAATTGTTCCAACTGCATAACGGAATCCAGTAATTTAAGCACGCAGAGTGGTGGATAACCAGTTAGCTACAGCTATGCCCACCCTTCTCCCCTAAACCTCACTGGGTAAAGCAATTAAAAGCCTCAAGTACAATTTCACAGTAGTAAAAGGAATATATCGAAGCATTTTTCGGCATACACCAGGTCTCAGCCTTCCCAGAAAGCTATTTCAACTAAATCGATATTTAAGCCAGGCTTACACTAAAGAAATTTCCATCTAATCCTTAGGCCAGAGTTCATTATTCTAATCCTCAAAAATCTCTAAATTACTTTTGGACAGCACCATATGTGTGGGTGTTCAGAGAGGCTGGATGGTCACAGGGGTCCGAGTGGCACAGCTGCCCCTCTCCCCCTGTAGGGGGGAAACGGATTTAAAAATTAGGATGTATTTTTTCTTAGTAGGCAGTGTGTTTTCTGAGGAAGCAGGATCCTTTTCTAAGCAGCGTTTACAAACTGCAGGAGGATGGTAACCACAAAGCCAAGGAATATGATTGTGCTGGTTTATTATTTAGCTCTAAGAAGGGCCACGCCAGTAAACCTAGTGACCAGCAACCAAGTAAAGTCTGTCCAAGCACGAGCAGCAGAGCTTCCCTACCTCAAGCCTTCCTTCAGCACATCATTGTGTTTTATTAATGGCTGCCGCCCACCTCAGCTCTCTAACGATGAGTAGTATTTTAGGTTTTGAGCCTTGTTTCTAACAAAATGACTAAATAGTCTCTAAATTTCAACGGGAGTGCAAATGGAGCTCTTAAAGTGAGGGTCTTCTATGAAATCTGCAGCCACCTCGGTCCTGCAGCACAGAGAGCTCCAGGAACGGATTATCTTCCGATCACTGAACAGCTCAGGAGGGCCCAAACTGGCACACGATGCCATTACCTTCCAATTCTCTTCAAATCAAATAATCCAAACTCCGGCATGATTGAAAAGGTCTAGAGAAAGCCAATCTCCGAGATATGAAGGTGGTGAAATAAAAAAGGGGGATGATCAGGATTCGGAAAGTGCCGTAACGGGAAAAAGCCTCAGCGCACGCTGTGGCCATCGGGCATGAGGTTTTGCTGGTGAGATGGTACGGAGGTGAGACCTCCCCAGTCCCAAACTGGGGGAGCTTTTCGGGTTCTAGACCAGCAGCAAATGGATTTTCTCAATTAAGCTGACGAAGTCAAGCAATTTGGCTGAACAGAGGCCCATTCCGGAGACAGTCTTCCTAAAATTGCAGAGGGAGATCATGCTATTCCCAGAATAAATAAAAAAAAGCACTCCAGTTACACTGATTTACTGGCCTGAGGGTGCGAGACTTCCATGACAAACCTTATATTGAGGGGAGAGGGATGTGCTGGAGCCACAGGTTTCTGCGCTGGCTTCAGACAGGAGGCAGCTCATGTGAGAGCACAATCCCATTAGAGCCCGCTCCTCCTCTCCCATTGTTCTCAAATCTCTCTGCCAATCCCTATTAAATAAAATAATAACGTACTTTTCATTACATGCCAGCAGATTTCTGGCTTTCTGAACTTTTGATGTACGCTCAATTCTTTGCCACAAAAGCTTCTGGGAGTGAACTACACCATTAGCTAAATATGAGCTCAAAGGATGGCAACCTTTATAATTTTATATAAGTGAGAACACAAGCCCTGCTTATTCTTGGTCATCAACATTCTTCGCACGCTCGTAAATGGAGTGAAAAGAGCAGGGGGGGAAATAGCACACAACTGCAGGCTTATTTTGTCTTAATTTCTTCCCTGACACTTCATTTTCAAGTTAGGAGAATACAGCAGGCGTTAAGGCAGCCCAGATAACCCAGCGAGAGGGGTGTGCCGGCCCCTCGGGAGGCTGGCATCCCTCGGAATCCCCGTGTCCAGCCCTCGCACGCTGGATTTATTCTACTGACATTTCCCCAACCGTGGCTGCCATCGGCAAACCAGCAGCCAAACGGCCAAAACTGGGTTAAGAAAAAAATACCGTGGGCTTTTGAGGGTAAAGCCTTTCTAGAATAGCAAAGCCCCTCCCATGTAACACCACCCACCGTGGAGATTCTCTCTTCTACACCCAAGCGGTGCTTGAAGACACCAGTTTTTGGAAAGCACGAGCCCAATTCTCCCCAAACCAGAAAGTTCAGGGTCTGGATTTAGAGAAGTCATCAACCACAGCAGTGACTGTGCTGGAAATTTTATTGTGCTTTAACAGATCCCTCCCCCTCAGCACTAGAAGCAAAAATCCAGATAATTAGGGCATAAAAAAAACTGCAGATCTATAGTTTTAATCCTTGGTTCCACCTTCTTTCCCAAAGAGCTTCTTTATGGAAATATCCTCCCTTTGTCCTCTTCTAAAGAGGATCTACGCAGAATTAATCATCTACACTTCCAAAACACCACACAGTTAGAAAAAAAAAGCTGAAAGCAACATAAAAGGCTGCGTTTCACTCCTGGGTAGCATTCTCACAGTTCACCTGGCAGAAGTTTCATCAGGAGCAGGGTTGTTTTTCCCGCTGAATTGGGAAGGTGAACATGTTTATTCCTTAGGGTCAGCGACTCCGTAACAGCTCAACCCTTCAGCAGGGATGGATAGAGCAGGGAAGAGGGGACTGGAAATGAGTCTGGGAGTTTGTTCTTGGATGAAGTAAAAAAAAACCACCCAACAAATCAGTAAAAGCTGACTGTAAATGCTGCATTACTTATTATTATATTACATAAATTATATACATATTACATAAGGTAATTCTAACCTTAATTTTTCCAAGCTGCTCTAAGCCATGGGAAACACCAATTATGTTCATTTGATATGAATACACAAACTGGGAACAACCCTGGATAAGGTGATGTTTGTTTTCATGCAAATCTAAGGTGAAATATTCTCTTTTGGTATCAAAACCCAGAACTAAGTGAGGGCCCCACTGGGCTCTAATGCCCTAGAGACACATCCCACCAGGTCCCAAGGGACCGTGGGAGCCCTCGAGCACCTGGACATCACAGATCTGCAGGAAAGCAGGACAGAAACACACTGGCTCCATCTCCGCTCCCCAAGTTCCTCGCCAGCTGCAGGAGAAGTTTTATTTCTATATTTGCCTTCTTTTGCATTTGGCTGTGAATTACTATGACTCTGCTGACAGTCAGGACTGCGCCACATCAGAGGTGGGAATCATGGACAACAGGATGCCCATGAGCCAGCAATGTGTCCTTGTGGCCAAGAAGGCCAATGGCATCCTGGGGGGCATCAAGAAGAGTGTGAGCAGCAGGTGGAGGGAGGTCATCCTGCCCCTCTGCTCTGCCCTG
>JAOXJM010000011.1:1391468-1416507 GCA_026413425.1 Tringa solitaria | reverse complement strand
TGCCCCATCCCTGGAGGGGTTCAAGGCCAGGTTGGAGGGGGCTTGGAGCAAGCTGCTGTGGTGGGAGGTGTCCCTGCCCAGGGCAGGGGGTGGATCTGGGGGGGCTTTATGGTCCCTTCCAGCCCAAACCATTCTGTGAATTACAATCCCACCAGGAAAATTAATAAAACATGACCACTCTTTACAAGAAAGCTGGGGAAACTTTACCTTAAGAAGATGATTTACGCTGATGCAGACTGGAAAAAAAAGCTACAAAAGCTGTATTGCAAAGTCATACATCAGCATACCCCGTATAGCTATTTACCACATGCAGTTCAACTGGAATAAATAGGAATTATCGGAGAAAAAAATATCCTAACATTTGAGGAAGAGTTTCCTCACACTAGCAAGAGGAACTGGCAAACATTTAAGAAAGATAATACTATGAAAGCTTTTTTTCTTTTTATTTAAGATCTCGTTCAAGGAAATAGGATTTACCTCCCAGTTACCACATCAAAATTACATTAAAATAATATTGCTCAGCATGTTTTCTATAATGCAAAATTTATGTCAAGAATTTCAACACCCCAAGGGGGGTGTGGAGAATTGGAAAAATTCTTGTGCTAAAAGGTTTCCTTTATTCTATTTAAACCACCGTGAACTTTCTAAATAATAATAATAAAAAAAAATAATCTATTTCAAGTTCCTGCTTCCATCTATTACCGCAGGCCACTGCTAAGAAGAAGAAAAAACCCAACAAAACTATGCAGAGGTTTGAGCCTGAAGCAGGTCCCCAGGAAGACAAGAAAGGAAAACAGAGCAGCGTGAGATCCACAGAACAATGACATTTCAAGTTCCTCTGAAACCCTGAACAAGCTTCCTGTGCCACGGGGAAGGTTTTTTTGGGGGAAAGCATCCTGTGGCTAAACAATGAAAACACAGCCACATTTGAACGATGAGAATCTACACACACACACAAAAAGGGAATTAAGGAACATTTCTTGCTTGCTTCTCGGCTGCAGAATTATCTGCAATCCCTCCGAGGCGCTGAATGGCTAATCAGGATGCGGCCACAGTTGGCAATTACATAATGGACTCCTGCGGAGCCGTGGAGAAAAAATAAAAAATAAAAATCACGATTGCAGAGATTTTTCACAGATTAATAGAGAAATGCAAGAGGCCTAACGATAAAGCATGCTAATAAAAACACATCCGAGTTGGGAGAGGCTGTCACTGCTTCACACAGCGCCTGAAAATAATCTGTGCTGAACGCTGGCAGGGAGACAAAACAGGCTGAGAGCGACACGCGGTTTGAAGAGGCAATTGCAAAATCCAAGAACTTGGAGGTAAATCGCACTGCAGACCGGAGAGAAAACATCATCTCATGCCATTCGCACAAGAGCTCCCACCAACCACCCTGAAAGGAAGAAATACTCTGTGCCTGAGGATGCCCACCGTCACGGCAGGGGCTTCGCCGCATGGAAGGATCCAGGTTTTTGGCCACAAGGAGCCCGGGAGCAGCCACCATCGGGGCCAAACCTTCCCTCTGCAGTGTGTGAGCAGCAGGAGATTAAACACAACAAGAAGGAATCGTAGAATCATCTAGGTTGGACGGGACCTTTAAGATAGAGTCCAACCATCAACCTAACTCTGATAAAAACCATCACTAACCCATGTCTCTAAGCACTGTGTCAACCCGGCTTTTAAATCCCTCCAGGGATGGTGCCTCAAGCACTTCCCTGGGCAGCCCATTCCAAGGCTTAGTAACACTTTCAGTGGCAAAATTTTTCCTACTATCCAATCTGAGCCTCCCCTGGGAAACATCTTCAAGAAGAACATGTAGCTGGACATAGGGGAACTTTCGGCACCGGCTGCACAAGCCCATTTAGAAGCACGTTTGTACTATAAAGTGTGCCAGAAGAGATCATTAACTGCCTTCAGCGGCAAACTAATAATTAGCTTTAAAAGTCATTACAATGGTTTTATTTTTAAACGAACAAAAATACCATCAATTCACTCACCAAGCAAGTCAAGGTCTCAACTTAAGGAAAAAAAAAAAAAAAAAAGAAAATCAGGAAAAGAGGCTGTCAATTTTTGTAGCTGAATAACCCGCCTGCAGTATTAACTGTCGGACCGGTGAAATGGAATTTTAGATTTGTCATGGTTAGGTTTCATTTTAATGGAATTGAAACTACTTTTCAGTTATTCCTCAAAGAATTAGAATTTATGCAAAACTGGCACTTTATTCTAGTGTCTAGGGCTCTTCTTCAGCCCCGGTACTTCCCAAATCTCAGGACAATTAAACACACAGGCTTTTCCTACGGCTTGAGGTACTTTAGAGGCTGGTAAGGAAGAGTGGATTAAAGGACTAGCAAAGACTGTCTCCACGGAGAACTCAGTTACAGCTAATCCAAGCATGCTCCAACATGCCATGCTCAATGCCAACATGATGCCCCCATTTTATCATTAAAAAGATGATAAAACATCTTTGGCCTACAAAAAAAATCCCAAAGGTTTTGTAAATATGGAAATACAGAATATATATATATTTTATTTTTTTTAATGCTGCCTGAAAAATTCTTCCAAAGAGATCCAGCCCATCAATTTCTCAGAACCAGAGCCACATCCTACTTTTCCAAAGAGAGCAGGATTTATGGAACAATATCATAATGCACTGCTTACTGCTGGCTCGGCAACAACAGAAGATCTACTCTGTCTGATAACTGCCCCTTAACATTCACACCCGCAGATTTTTGCACTGACAACGTGGCAGGTTCACTAGAAAAATTTGGCAGCCCTGGGTGGAGGGAAGGAAACGTTCTGCTTACCCTGGGGGGCTGTTCCTTCCAGAGGAGGAGCACAGCACGCAGAGAAAGCCCTGCTGCTCTCCTGTGGCTCTTACGCAGCTAAACAAACACCGAGGGTAATTCCAGGAAGCAAAGAACCAGTTTGTTAAAATATAAATAGGCTGAATGACAATAGAAACCAAAAATACATAATTCCTACTCCCGTTACCGCAGCCTAAGGAGAAGAGCTCTGTCCTATCAGAACAAATCCTCTCCCATCCAGCCCGAGAGAATTTTGACATTAATGCCCCCGTTTCAGTACCTTGTATTTCTGCCTCAGCTCCTCGGTGTCTTCTTTCTCCACCTCCAGTACACGCCTCCGCTCAGTGGCATCTTCGGCGTAGTCCAGCTTTTTTTATAAAAAAAAAAAAAAATGCAATTTTTCCCATAAATACTTTGCCCTACTGAGAACGTGTAACTTAAAAAACAGATGAGGTTTGAAAGAGAATATTCGCATGTTGTGCTTCACCCTCCCTGGTTTGTCACCCCACAGCGTAACCCACATGCAACACGGTTCTGAGATGGGGGCTCCCAGCAGCAGCTTCAGTTTTGCAGAAGTGAAATCCCAAAGCCAAGGAATTTCGGCTAGAATCCAGACCTCAGAACTCAGGTACCCATGGGCAAGCAGAGTATGTATTTTTGAGAAGTGTTTTCATACTGTGGTGATTTAAAAGCGTGTTTTTCTTTAACTTTTTACGCGCAAATTCTCACTTTTAAATGTCTGGAAATGGCAAGGGGTGATGGGGTGTGGGGGAAGCTTACCTCCATTTCCATGCGCCCCATGCCCATGACATCGTACTTGACGACGATAGGGATGGGATCTGTCCTCCCTGCAAGAGGAACACACACAGAGGGGGGTCAGTGCCCGTGTCGTGGCCACCGCTCGCTTTACACATTGGGTTTGGGTGGTTAGAGATCTTGCCTTGGAGTGCAGAGACCAGAAAGCTACAGTGAACCAAACACAAGCCATTCTCACAGCTTACAGCCAAACCTGCCTCCCGGCTCCAAACCGGCTTCGGTTCAATGCACCCCGAGCCCTGAGAAATGGTATTTTTCTGAACATTAACTGGTCACGTAAAGTATTCTGGTGGTTAATGTTCAACCATGACAAGTCCCAGGGCAGGGCTGGTAACAGGACTTGAGGAATGAACCTTCCCCTCGACACTTCCACAGCATACTCCTCAGCCTCTGAGCAAGTGAAAACGCATTAAATACATTTTACTGCCCTACCACGTTAATAATTACTGAGGACTTTCCCATAAGAGACGTGGAAGTCTCCCTCCCGCCCACTTTTGGCCCTTCCCAGGAGCGAGGAAAGCTGAGGGAGAAGCGTGGCCCAGAAGCCAAAGTGCCTTCACCCGAAGCGAGGGGCCCTGGTCCAGGCACCCGCTTCCCCAGCTCCCGCAGAGATGCTCTACCAGTCCCACCTGTAAGCTGTGAAAAGGACTAGTTGCGAAGAAAATTGACTTTGAACTAATCAAACTATGCTGGAGATTTTTTTTTTATATATATATATATTTTTGGTTTTTTAAAACATATCTTTAATCCACTCATAACCAGCCAAACAAAGCAAAATGGGGCAGACAAGCACTTTACTACCACAGCTTTTTTTTTTAATTATTATTTATTTTTTTTTTAATTTTTACATCACAACTGGCGCTGTTTGTTGTGATGTAAGCCCACTGAAAAAAAAGTACTTACCTTACCCGGTGCATACCTTGAGTAAAAAAACAGAAGGTTTTACTTCCCTTATTATTGTTCTTGGTTTTGGTGTAAACAACTGGTTTGTTATACACACATACACAGATATTATACCTTTGGGCTAAAAGATCGACAGGTTTTAATCATGCCAAAAATTGCCATCCACATGCACCAAAAGGTTATAAAGTCTTTCAAACTGCCTCAGAAAAACCTGTACAGGCATCAGCTTCTCCCTGCTGCAATATCAGCCTTCTCCAACTCCAGGCCACGGATCTGAGACCCCAGAGTCCTCCAAAGGAACCTGCTCTGGCCAGACATGATGTGGTTTTTTTTTCTTTTAGAAACAAGTTCATTTAATTCATCGTTTTCTGGTTAATTTATACGCCCATACATTCGACAGGCATATATCCACCAAGTCCAAATATCTTTGGTGCGCTGGTCCAAAATGGTGTTTTGCATCGAGCCTTCATTTGGGTCTTCGAAGCGCTCTGCGTTTGAAGATGTTTCTCTTACGCCCAATGGTATAATAAAGTAAGCAGTGACTGCAATTTTTAGCAAAAGGACCAAATTAAAGACAGGTTATAAAAATGACTTCCTAAGTGCAGTATCACTTTCATAACGTCTCAGCCAGGGATTTACTGGTAAGTGGTGAACCCAAATGGAATGGTTGGCAGCGAGTGCCAACAATTTAATTTTTTTTTCCAAGCTTTTTTCGTTTTGATTTTTTAAAATTTTTTTTTTTTCGTTTTTGATGTTCATTTGTTTTGTTTCTCCAGCAATCGAGATCTTTCGATGCAGCCTCATTGCCCTGGTAAACCCCTGCATACATCAATGCATCAGTACTTTTGCCTTCTAAGGCAGTCAAAGTTTTTGGGTTTGGTTGTTTGGTTTTTTTTTTTATTTCAAAATCTATTTGGAAATTGCAGTAGCAAGTGCTAGTGCCCATCGTGTTGGGGGGAAAAAAAAAATAATCAAGTTTGGACAGTATTAGAAATTTACGTTTAAACTGATTTTTTGGCAGTTCTAACACAAACAGAAACATCCCTTCTTAGCAATACCCTTTAATGAACAAGGATCAGACAAGTGTGCATAAAGAAAGGAAAGGAAAGGAAAATGAAAGACCAAGCAGAAGGATGATGGCTACAACAGAGAAAGTAAAGCCTAACATATTGGTGCACTGATGACAAAAGGAGTAATTCAGTCTGAAAATAAAAAATTACCACTGCTAAGTTTACCATCACCACAACAAGTCCAGGATCATAACGCTGTAAAAAAGAAACACCATTTGTTAGGCAGAAACCATCAGGGGCAGAAAATAGGCCGTTTGTAGTAGGCAGGTAGGATGGGTTAAAAAAAAAATAAAAATCATAAAATAATAGTAATAGGAGGCTTCTTCCTCACCCCTCCACCCCATCACCAGGCTTTGCCCTGTGGAACCAGGGAGCGGGCAGGCTTTGAGCAGTCGTTACTGGGTGTCGAGCAGAGTTTTGGGTGCTGGAAGCGGTCGAGCTCCTGGTGACTGTCCCATTTAAGAGAGGCACCGAGGGACATTTAAGCAGGCGGTTTAAAAAGGAAACAAATCAGGTTCTTAAGGCAATTACCAATATTTTGGGTCAAACAGAGCTCTGTTTTCAGGTAAGAGGAGAACATTCAATGCGGAAAGCGATGCCTTTGTTTTAAGCTTAACCATTATTTCGTTACGAAGGAAACACCCCAGCAGGCGGCCAGTGTGACATCCAGGTGACAAGTGCCACGTCCATGGGCAGGTAATACAGCTGGGGACAGCACTGCCACCGTCCCCACCACCGACCCTACATTGGAGCCGCAGGAGCCTCGCTCTGTGTCCCCAGAGAGCCACAGGCTCGGTGTTGCCAAAGGGCCACTGGTCACCCCGCTGAGTGCCAGCACGCTGGGCTGGGAGATGGAGACCAGCCAAAGGGGAAAATAGGACTTTTTAAGTTAAGCTCTTTAAGTTCTCCTTTTAAAGAACTTCCCAAGAAAATTTATTCCAGAGCTACCGTGCATGATAAGGGGATTTTACCATGGAAACGTGGTTCTCGGACGTTGTGGGGCTTCCAGGTTTAGGGCTCCTGCTAACCCTTTTGGGTACGGCGACACACTTTGAAGGGAAAAACCGAGATTTCAAGAAAAAAAAAAGCAACAATTCCCACGCTTCATGCCACTGTGCAGGGTTGCAAGCGCTGCCACACCGACAACTAACACCCCCCCAACGATAAATCATGCAGAACACACAAAGCTGTGTCCGTGTCCCATCCCCCTAACACCCCAGAAAATGTATTTTCTTCCATTCTATTTTCACAAACTCCTTCCTTTAGAGACTGGTCACATCACACAGGCTGGAACCCCCAAAGCAGAGAGGGCTGTTGTATAAAATGCTTCCATGTGAGGGAAAAAAACTCTTTGTTTTCTCATCCTCGGAGAGGGTAAAGCATAAACCTCCAACAGGATGGGAAAACCAAACAGCCTACTCTGGAGTTGTACCTTAGAAAAATCTAGTTGCATAAAGTAAATCAAATTAGTAATTATTTCCTTAACTCAGAAATGAAATGCCATTTCAAAACTGACCAGATATACTTGCTTTGTTCCCCTCTTCCCAAAGAAATAGGGAAACCTTTCTCCCAGCTTGTGAAAAAACTTCTCACCCCTTAAATCCTCCCCGACAGCCGCCCCCCTGCCCAGAGCCCTCCCAGCCACAGGGAGGAATTCTCCAAATTCACTCATTTTTAACTGCACAAAGTTATTGGGTATAAGCAAATACTTTGCCACCAGCACTTTAAATTAATCAATCTTGGGAAAAGAGTGAATCCTTTTATTTTGGGGCTTTAGGCCCCATGGGGTGGTGGAGGTGGGGGAGCAGTGTCCCACGGAGCTCCGGCTCCGGGCACCGTGGGTCGATGCTGCCCTGCTCTTGGGAACAGGCCACGGCACCAGATGGACCCACCATCTGAGCCCGTCTCCAAACCCTGGCGTTGTCAACACTGCACACATTTCCTAAATTTTTTTTAATTTTTTTTTTTTTTAAACAGTCAAAACAGAAAACAATTTTCATCGACAATTTGTAGATTCAGGACTCCCTCCCTCCAGTAATATCATGCTCTACCATAGATACAAGACGTTTCTGATGGTCTGTTTAAAGAGAGAGGAAAAAAAATGGGATGCTCCCATTGAAAAAAAATATATATACCCCCAAAATTATGCATTAACATAATTCACTCAAATATATCTCCGTGTATCACTTATGCACAGCACATAAGCACCAGAGAGGTAATAGAACAGCCTTAATCCTGCTCACTGTGTTGACTTCTTAATAGAAATTCCTCCCAGGTGCAAGCTTTGTGGGATATAATCCTAGAGGAGTGCCTGGTATCACACTCTTCATCGGAGAATTTAATGAGCTGAGCATCTCGGGAGGATACAAACCACGGGACGTGATCTCATTGAGCACAGAGGATTTTTCCTTATTTATTATCTTTATACTACAACCGAAAGCAAAACCACGGGTAAGAGGTAACTTTCTAGGAGCTTTTAATTGCTCTTGGAAAGGGATGACCGCAGAGGTTGGAGCCACGGCCTTGTGAAGGCAGCACCGGGGAGTTCCCCGACCACGTCGCTGGGTTTGGTGCGGTGGGTGAGGGTCGGTCTGTGTGGTCCCTGAGGCACCCACAGCAACGCTCCGCAGCCACGGGGCATCAGCGAGAGCCCAACAGCCCTCACGCTGACAACTCAGACTCCTCACTCAGTCCATCTAACGGGGAAAGGTGAGGAAATCCACTCACTTTTCCTGGGGAATGAGCCCTGGCAGGCTCTGTGCTGCTCCTCACCGGCGATAAATGACACTACATCATCAGGCTCGTTCCGATTGCTGCGAAGCCAACAAGCAAACAAGGGCAACCTTTTATCCCGGTCTCCTTTGGGAATTAGATTTGCGAGCTCATCCTGTTTATGTCCAATTTCTGGAAGGGCTCACAAACAATCAAGAGACTGAAACGTCTGTCACCCTCAGTGACAAGCGTCAAGTCCCAGTGAGGGGAAACCGTTTTCCAAATACACAAAAAAATGCACCGTGAACTTACTCCTTACTAAGCAGGAGTGAAATGACAAGTTGCAAACACCCCAAATCAAATGGAAAACTTCAAAGAGGAGCTCAAAACTCCTTCGACACACAAGCCAAAGGCGACACGTGCAGAAAACCAAGCCGAGCTCCCTGAAATTCTGCACGGGAAGGCAGATGGCGGAGTCTGAGCCAAAAAACCATCCCTAACCCCAACGATGATCAACGGTACTAAAGAACGACATGGAAGATGTTAGAGCAGGAGTGTAAACCTTGGTTGATCTAGACTAGAAATCAGAGATGAGTCACTGTCTGTCTTCACCTCGGTGGGTGGAAAGACCTGATTTAAGGCTACGCTGCGAGGTGGGGGGCAGGTTGTGCACGGCTTCCCACACACCCACCTACCTTTCAGTTAAATAAAACTGCTTCTCTATTATACCAACACAAAGGGCAATAAAGCCCAATACTAAGCCAAGAGAAGGACATCTCTGTCACCAGAAGCATGTGTCACTGAAAGGACAATGACTCCATTGACTACACACACTCAAGTAAACCACAAACTTATCGCCCGGCATCGAAGGAAGGATCTCGCCCATTCGAAAGCAAACAAGGGGACAAGTGGTTCCCCAACGAAGACGTTGAGTAAACCCTCTGTGGTCTTGGGGATTTCCACAAAGCAATGAAGATCGGTGTGACGATAACAGACTTCCAAAGCCACATCACCCAGGTTTTTCAAAGCTAAACTTCACATGGAAACATCACTCTTAAAATTATTGCAAAGATTTATGTTGCAAACACAAGCGTGGAAACGTCAGTGTCTGCCAGAATTCAGGTTCCCGTGAGGACGTGTGAAGATACAAGAAGATAAGCTTGTGTTCCCATCTATTCCTTGGGTCAGACTGCCACATCATTCCCCACTTAATGAATAAAGGCACTGTTTAACAATTTTATCTTTCTCTTCCATATTTTCTTGTATTTATTACAAAGCTTCAGAACCCAAGAAAGAAATCTAACATTCCTCATTTCCTCATGGTGTTTTTTCTCGGATGCTCATTGTTCTGTGTTCCCAAGGCCTCACAAACATCCACTCTGTCTGCCTTTGTGAGATCAGAGGATTTCACAAATGGAAAAATACATTAATAAATTAGCTGTAAGCCATTTGGCCAACTGGTGACAGAGCCAGGATTCAAGACCTCTGGAATTCAAACCCTGAGCTTCTTTCTCCAGCCGCAGCTGCCGAGCGATCGCATTTGTGACCGATCCCAGTTGCTCGAGTGGACAAAGCTCTGCTCATCACTCCCCACGCATCTAACGAAGCCGGCATTCAGAAAACACAGTGTGCATCACCCACGGCCACCTGACGGGGGACTTGGACTAGTGACTCTTCCCGAGCTTCATCTCAGAAACGAGAATTATCCCAGAGGCTGCCAGAGAAGGGCTATTTCCTGCCTAAGCCACAGGACCACCTCTCACCTGCGGGTTCTTCCCCTCCAACAGTCCCTTCAGACTGTTCCCATCTTTCATTCCGCTCAGCCTTTATTCCAAGAAGGAAAACAAGAGCTTGTCTGAACAGATTTAGGGAAGAACGTGCCAAATAAGAACCGCATCGTAGTATAACTGAAGAGGGGGGGAGTGGTGACTATATTTATCATCACAGAATTTGCAAGTCAGAGCAGAAATCCACTTGTGCTTTTTTTTTTTAAATTGAAAACCATGTGATAAAAATACAGTTAGATGGAAGAACTGAATTCTAGCATTTTCTAACAAATCTGATATACCTGACTGTGCTGCCTTGTTAGATAATTTATATTATATCATGAAAGGATAAAAACAAAAATCAAAGTTCTGTTTAGGCACGCTTGTAACCGCTCCTGTCTATGTGCCACCAGAACAGTTTATACCGTGAGTTTGCAGCACACCTTGATCACCAGGAACAGCACCCTCTCGGCAATTTGTAGAGGGTTTATTGTTTTTAGCCTGAGTGGAAGAGAACAAGCTGCAGGAGGAGGGGGTTTCACAGCTCTACACGGCACTGCCTCCTCCCCGGCAGCGCGACATGAGCACTGCGGGAAGACTCAACCGGCCTTTCAGAGGAGTCACACTGAAATGATGCCAAAATTTTGTTAAAAACATAAGCAACCAAAAAGGAAGCCATTACTAAACAGAAATAGGAATCGGGGGACAGAAGACGTTTCTTTTGGATCAAAGGCTGCAGGTAAACCTACTGACACTTCATTTATCTGCCCCAAAAGGGACCTCCCTTTTCTAGGGAGCCACCTGCTGCTTTTATTCTCTGAAAAATCAAGATAACCCAAGTGCTAGTACAAAAGAGCACCCCGCAAAGCCTTGCCAACCACCTTGAAACTGAACTTCATTTCACATCGAGTAACATTTTCATCACAAGAATAATCAAGCAACAGAAGAGCTGTGTTAGTTCCCTACAGAGGGAGGGAACCGAGGAACAAACTTCTAGGAAGTTTCAAGGCTCAATTCCAGTTTGACACGGAAACCTCGTATTTATTGAAGCTCTTTGGTTCAACAACATAAATACTTAAGAGTAACTACACTGTGACAAAAACATAAGTTACCTGTTGCCATAGCAAAACACCAGATTCTGATTCACCTCTCAGAGATACCACAAAGACCAGGATAATCCCAGTCTTGGGAATACTGCGTGAACACGAGTTAAATCACTGCTTTTCAATGTATCAAATTAATTACACGCTCCCCTCTGTGTGTGAAGGGAGATAGCTGGAGGTATGGGGGAACAACTGCTTTCTGTACAGCTGCTGGAGCAATTTTTAAGGTGTCAAGGCTGCAGTCAGAAACACTTTGTTATGAGAGGACTTTAAAAAAGCAAATTTTAGAGAAGTGTGTTGAATGATGACAGTTATTACCCAGCACCTACTCAGGGGGCGACCAGGTAAGTATGCGCTCTAGCCCTGTCCACCAAAGCTGGGCAATCCTTCCTGAGGATCCCTTCCAAATGACCTGAAAACATCAGGCAAACCTTCTCAACTGTGCTCCCCAAAGCGCCTCTCTCTGCAGGAAACCATCCCTTGGGGCTACCCCCTCTCAGACAGCCGGGGATCAGCTCAGCAATACCAGACGGGGGCATTAATTACCCTTAACACCTATGGGGTCCACCCTGGCCAGCTTTATCAGATATTTCCACACACACACACTCGCTGTGGTCCTGACCTCATCCCAGAGAACCACAGAATTCTTTGGCTGTGACTCCTCAAAGGAGCTAGATAATTTGGCTCTCTTGAATAGATTAGAACATCAGTCTGAAATGCCAGGTCATTGCATGGCGTGTCCTACACGTCATCCTCTTCCTGAGCTCATCAAATAAAGTCACATATTCCCATGATTCCTGGCAAAGCCAGAAATCCTTTGTCTTTCCTAAGGATAACCTTCACCTGCTCTGTTCAGTTGTCCCCAGTCTAATTAAATGAGGTTAAACTCCTGGTGTTTGTCTTGCACCTTTATCGCTAGAGAACTATTACCTCATACTAAACAAACAAGGACCAAAACAGAAAACAGAAGTTTTCAGCACAGAAATATTATTTTTAAACAAAACTAGTCAAAAAATTGAAAACACAGGGGAAGTGTGAAGAGCTTATAAAAATATTTTCAAATGTATGATTAAAATTATACCACTTCTGCATGTCAATCTCTCAATGCTTTTCATAATGATACTTTAACTTAACATGAAATACTTATTCCAAGAGAAACCATTAGTATTTGAATTCGAGATTTCACTCAGCCCTCTCCTTCCCTTTCTGACTTGTGAAACTCTTCAGATTTATTATTCAGGATCCTTGGTCTCATTTAGCACAAGACTTCACATGAAGGTCAACCAGTGTTTTTAACCACATCTTCTGCGAGCTTTATTTTTTCACTTGACCACAGAATTCTAGCTGATCAGCTGTATGTGTGTCCTGTCCTCCCTCCTCGAAAGAGGAAACTGTCTTCAGGCACCATTTTCTCCTTCATTAGAGCACAACCATTGCACAATCTCTACAGAAAAGTGGTTCCCTGAACCACACTTTCCAGATTAAAAGAGATCCCTGTCAACTACCAACCCCCTGTTCTGCTTTTTCACACTCACTGGCTGTGAGCAAGTTGAAGCATCATTTCCAAATATAACGCAAGTTGTTTGTGGAAAGAAAAATGTGAAAAACATCAGAAGAGATGAGCAGAGGAGTGACTCTGCTGAATTCATTATGAGCTTCTCCGAACCAGTGTTCTAGCCCTCGCGTGGTCAGAGATGACAGCGCTATCCCTGTCAAAAAAGCATCTAAAATAAAACAAAGGATTCAGATGTGTTGGAGTAACAGCTCCTGTCATTAAGGACATGAAATACCTGCTTTCTTATCCAAGTGGCTCAGCTCTTCCACCAGCATTACACAGACGATGGTTAACGAGTTACACCATGAGGCAGCAGCCCCGGTGGGTACAAAACCACTCTGCTGCTGAGATTTTGCGGAGAATGAGCCAATCTGCTGGGCTCCTTTGTACTAAACCAGCACATTTTTAGCACCAGCAATTGGCAAGTGTGAATTTTAAACTATTTCAGCTTCCATCCAGAGAAAGAGTTCAGCGCTCTCACCGCTGGGTTATACCCACGTCAGGTAGTTAACACGGAGGAAGCCATCACAGTCCTACAGCATGAAGTTCTGTTGAACAATACCATAACAGCCTTACTAGAAAAAAATAAGGATTTAGGACTGGCAAATATAACATAGCATAACTTTTAGAGTCACTTAGAGCCCCAGTTCAGATAAACAAGAGGAATTAAAAGCTACATAACAAAAATAAGCACACTGAACTCATCAATTTCCTTTAAAATTGTAGTCAACTACATGGAAAAATAGATGAATGCAGTATCAATTCCATGTATGTAACCCAAAATTTAGGGTTTTGAGGGCCTGTTGCAAAGGCCTTCTGCAGCCAAAGGCAGGAGGTCAGTTAAAGCCTATCTGAAGTGGTTCTACTTCTGCTAGACCTCTCAACCACAGGCTGTTTAAAATTTTTAGGCTCAAGCACAGCACAAAGCAAGTTCCCAATTGCGATGCTCTGCATTTGCCCTCCTTACATCTCTCCAGAAACCTCTCCTGGTCTTTTCGGGGCAGGAAGGGAGCACGGAAGAGGGGAAGAACTTTTTTGTTCTGCTCTTCCATTCTCAGTGCACATCGAGTGACTTTACTCTTCAAACTCCTCAAATAAGATTAAAATTGGATGCAAATGTTTCCTTCCTGGCAGTTTATATTTGGGTTTGGGGACAGTCTAAGACTCATGTAAAAAGGTCACTGGCTAATGAATTAAGCACTCCCAACACTATCACCATCAGTGCCAGAGGCAACAGGCACTGCTGGGAACTGAGGGGGAGCGCCCTTGACGTCTGCACATGGAGCAGAACCAATTCCTGCCCACCCTGCAGAGCCTTCGTTAGGGAGGTTTCAGCATCTAGGGGGTTAAATGGGACAGGCTATTTTTACTCCTGCATTTCTATTAAAATGCAGAAGAGGCAGGAAATCCCTCACAGCCCCTACCCAGAATTTCTCTGTCACTTCCAGACAGTCGAAATCACCAGACTTTCAATAATAGGCAAGAGATAGGGTACAGATTCAACGCTTCAAAATATTGAGTGGGAAAACCTAAATCTGGACAAGTATCCAAACACAAATGTCCAACCAAGCCCAGGGGAGGCCCTGACTCTCCACCCTCCGGACACGGTGACACCACGTTCTTGTCCCAAACCCAGATTGTACAGTCCTCTGCTGTTTGCTCCATCACGTCGGTGCCCACAACACCCCATGGCTCGGGGTCCCTCAGGGCTGTGCGGGCGCTTTGGCTTCTTTCAAAGTCTCCATGTTTCCACATGGGTGACGTGCAGAGCGATACGGGGCATCCAAAAGAGAAAACAGACCCAATCTCACACACACAGCGAATGCCATGCCAAAGCAGAAGCCCAAGAGGTGACAACTACAACCACGTCCTGAGCTTTGGCACCAACAAGGGACACGAGAGGACTGCAGGAGCGCCATGCGTTAGCCAAAGGATCTCAAATGAAGCCATGTTAGAGGAAGCAAGAAGCATTAACCACCAACACCATCCTGTCTGAGGAGTTAAGAGTACCTTAGTCCGAGTAATTAATAGACATTCACAGAGTTCAGGGAACTCATTACCTCTTGACAGTGCTCCATGGCACAGAAATACTTCTCTCTCTAAGGGGCTCACTGGAGGGGCAGGGAAGTCCAATTACAGGCTCCCAGCTCTTTGGACTAAAGGTATGGGAACACGAGTGAGTCACCTGGAGGAACCTAGTTCCAAACACCTCAAGAGGTGTCTACAGAACCTGCCCAGCCACCAAGTCCTGTGCCCACGGTAAATACTGAGCACTGGACACTGGATACACCAGCAGCCCAGGAGTAGCTGATGGGAAACGCATCCTTTGGTTCCTCTCAACACAACAGGGCTGTGTGCTCCCAACCTGGCCAGGACCTCTGCCCAACAGGAGCCACTGGCCAGGGGAATGGCTAATGCCACCCACAAGGACTGACCAGCACCGGTTCGGTTCAAACCATGGGATTTAGCATCACAGGGAGAATTTAGGCTCCAGGCAGCACGAGGACTAAGTGCACTGGTTCAACCAACACTACATCATCTCAAGGAGATTTGCTAAATCCCAGACAAATAGACTTGCTGGGGAACAGGAGTTAAGTCAAAGCCTTGAAAGCCCTGTGGAGAAACCAGAAGCCCATCTGGGAGAACCTCTGCCACCACTTCCAGTCCTCAGCGGAGCCTTTTACTCCCCGTCTGATAGCTCCGACGCCACCGTGAAACATGCACATGGATCACCCGAACCAACTCGTATTTATTAATTCTTTTAATATCAAAGCATCCGGCCAGCAAAATATTGTTATTGCAGTTTTAGAAGCCGCACGACTACCTGTTAGTGCGGAGGCAGTTAATTCACCTCCCTCCGAGGCCAAACGCGGTGATTTCATACATCACACACACCCCGTCTCTAACCTGTGCCGGCAAGTGAGGCTTCCGCTCGCAAACTGCTAAATATGAAACTCAACAGTGCATTTGTTTGGATATATTAATAATGGAAAGAAAATCTAATCTAGGAACAAACAAACAAAAAAAAAACAAAACCAAAAAAAGGCAGAAATAATTTTGTAAAGACTGAAGCCGGTGTGGAACGTTTCAGAACAAGCTACTGGACTTACCCTGCAGTGACTTTCCCAATCCCTGGCCCAGCTTCCACCCATGTTTCTGGAGTAAGCGGTGTCCAATATTATCCTGACAGACAGAACAGAGAAAACAAACCAAAAATATTCCAATAATATATTCTTCCCTTCCCGCTGACATTTAAACATGTGATGAGCAAGAGATTTTTCTACATATATATGCATGCAAAAAAATGCTACTGAAAAGGCAATATATGCCCAATAAAAGGGAAAGACAAATGTCAAAAATTGCTGGCTAGAATTTTTCCAGGGGGACGGGGTATCGGGGACGGTCACTTTCTGATGGTGTGCTGGGCAACTTTTGTGCATCACGTTTAAAATAAAGAGGAAAAAAAAAAAGCAATGTGGGAGAAAATAAAGTGTACCAATAAAAATTGACAGTAAAAAGCATAAAATCAAGCTATTTATACAATCATATCCATCACCTAGACAGCACCACTTAAGATTTTATTTTTTTTTTGGTAAAGAAAATCTACGATGTGTTTAGTCATTTTGTTTGTGTGTCAGGCTTTTATAATACTGAGTAAGTTGTAAGTGCAAGACTGCCCCACCACTAGAAACCAAAACACAATCATAGCAAAATCCAGGCTAGACTTGATTGGGTTTTTTTATATATGTATATATATATAAACTAGCATGCAGCCAATATTAAACTGAAAAAACAGTGAGTTAGTAAAACAAAAAAAATAAAATAAAATCAATTAAATAAAATGAGCTCAAGCACAGACTGGGTGATGCATTTCACATGTAAACTAACAAAAATACTAAGATGTTAGAATGAAACAGGCCTAGCAATAAGTTAACAGCAAGGAACCATTAGTGCATGTAGGGGAAACAATAAGCATAATGTCTCATCTTCCTAAAAAAAAAAAAAGAGCTATTTTGGAATAAGTGGAAAAGTACTGATGCAGCAATTAAGTGTCAGCTTTTGAAATGAGGGCTGAGCAGGGCTCTGCGTGGAGTTCATTAAGTTTTTATACAAGATTTCTTCCCCCAAAGAACAAGAGCCCTACCAGCACCCGTGTAACCATCGACAGCTGACAGCTTGTCCCTTCCTGACCAGTTTGTCAACTGTCAGCTCCTCAAAGAAGGACTCTCGGTTAGCACCGTGTTCACCTTTTAATCATAAAAAAAAAAAATAATAAAAATAAAAATCAGATACATATTTGTTGATCATCAATTGTCGTAAGGCAAACCACAACTCAAGCTAGCACTGGAATATCCTGAATTATAACAGGCTGTGAATCCATAACATTGAGTGGTACATGGAATCTTAAAAAAAAAAATAATTAAAAAAAGATATATATGCTGCAGGTTTCTTTAATTAAATAACCAAGTGGTTAACAGAAATCAGAATAGCAGTGGGGTTTTCACTCACTCCACACTGAGGAAAATGACCATACGGTTTGCAGAACTTTGGTGAATCAGCTTGAAAGACACAATCTTCCCTAAAGATATTGGCTGCATGGATACAGTTTTCCTCAAAAAAATTTTATTGAGGATAGATTTAATTTTTTTTTCTGATATACCAGCAAAGCAAGACATTTCATCTGGCTGTATTTTTCAAGACAACAGTATATGCCTTTCCCACACTACCAGTTCTCCCCCAGGACATAATGAGGGCTACATGGAAAAAAAATTTTAAAAAGAAAAAGGAGAAGTAAGGAAATGTCTGGTTATAAAAGCTTAAATCAGTTTATGCCAAAAAAAAAAAAAAAAAAAGGAAAAAATGAAGAAATATGGATTCCAACCACAAAGACCATGGAGAAGACTGTCGGTTGGGAAGCGTAGGATAACTTACCTGCAAATCTATCTCCCGCAGACCGTTTCTGTAACGGCCTCAACCACCGCCCAGTCCTTCATGCAAAGAAGGGGCCCCAAGTTGAAAGGGGTTGGTTGTGGATAACGCACTAATTGTTCTACCATTAGCATCACACCCGTATCTGACAAAGGATTATTGAATGCGATTTTTAAAAGCCGCTGCTGACAAAAATGGCTGCATTTTCCATTAAAAAAAAATTAAAAAAAAATCAAAAGGACAAGGAGTACTTTGCAATCTTTTGCTCCGTGGAGATGAGACATTGTGCTGACTGTGTTGTGTTATGAATGCACTAAAATAAACAGACAGATGAAGCAATATGCTATTTCCAAAAGCAGTGCAAGTGGAGTGAAAGCATTTCCATACGAACCTGGCTTTAAAAACTGGGCTGTCAAAAGAACAGTTAAATGTAACACAAAGTAAGAAACTGTCCAATCACTAATGGTAGTTTTTTTTTTCTTTTGCTTTGTTTTCAATTCACTGCTTGCAAGTAATGTATTTATTAAAGAAGAGTGAAAGCATAAAATAAATTCAACAAGTCAAGACCAGCAGGGAGATTCAAGAGCGGTGTGTTGTGACTGACACAGTGAAGGGGTAAACAAATGTTAAAGGGAAAAAAAAGAAAAATTTAGAAGGGTTATACACATTAGCACCACTTTTACAAAACCACTCAAGAGGATGGTTGCAAGTTGTTTGACATAAATCGGAATTAGGCCCAAATATTATCCTGTCTCCATTCCCAGGAAGGGTGTGTTTTTTCCCTGTTAGATCTTTTCCATTTGTTTGCTTAAGTAGTGAAACTACTTCTAATTTTAAACATTACTGAATTGAAATGGAGCATCTTCTGTTTCACTGAATAGGGAGTTTAATATTAACATTTGAGCTGGGACCTAGTCATTAACCCGCTCATTTTTAGCCACCTTCTACCTTCCTCCTCCAGTTCAAACCACTACAGCAGACGCAGACTGGCAGGACTGCTCTTTGGCAGAAAATGCTGCCCTAAAAATTCAATTACTGAAGGCCAGGCTTGCCAGGCTCCCATGCCAGAGCCATTCTGCAAAGCCTGGGGAATAGCTGGGGATATCGGGGCCAGAATTTCTCATGGGGCAGCAAACACTGCAACAGCCAGTAGCTTTTTTTTTGAAGAAAAAAAAAAATAAAAACCCCTGCATTTTTAAGTGAAAGTTCTGTAAGATCATGGGCTCTTTCACATAGAAATTATGTCTTTTTTTACACCAAACCTCCTGTCCATGGCAAGATCTGTCAGTCCTTTCAAATAAACTATCCTCACATTGTAGCAATTCTCCTACAGGAAGAGCTGAACCATCTACAAACCCACCACTAGCCTCCAGAGGAAATCCCCCCCCCCACCCAGTTGTCAAAGTAGAGCTGGCATGAGCCTCCTCACCTTCTTACACCATCGTTTTGGAGCTCATTGTGTTACAGCCACAATTAAAATTATCAAGGCAGCCCAAATAAGTCCCCCAGTAGGTGTTTGAGTGAACAAGGGAGCTCTCAGTTAACTCAGGACAGCGCCATGGGCCTGGGCAATGGCTGTGGAGCCACAGGCACTGGGATGCTGGGCATGGGACACAGGAGCTGGGCAGGATCTTCATGGAACCATTTACACCTCCTGGCATCACTCTCACTGCTCTGGAGCTGCTCGGTAGCGATCAGTTCTATTTACAGATGGGAAATTTGCACAACAGATGAAGTGTAACTTTTCCAAAGCACATAGGAAATGTAAAGGTCTTGCCTTCACCAAACTCTCAGGGAGCTACTTTGGAGCATCTCATCCAAAGTGACCTTCTCCAACAGCTCAAACTGGCCTCCCCAATTGCCCACCCTGCATCCTGACCGCTCCCCACGGGTCCCAGCGATTCCAGATATTGGGGATATCCCCAGCACGAATTTTTGACAAAGGTCCTGACCAATAGAAGAAAAAAAAAAAACCAAATCAATAATGCATACAATGAAGAGATGCGTACAGGAACTGAAAGGTTTTGATGATGTTGCATGTAGGATATAACCCGCAGTCAGTGGATTGAGCTGAATTACGGCTAAACCAAACCACTAGTTTTGCCTAATACGGGTTTTCCGTCAGATGCCCACGCACGGCGTTGACATCGTTCAGCGCTCGGCAGGAACCATACGTCTCTTGAGTGGGTTGTAAGCTGTGCTGACTGTGTATGGAGGAATCTATAAGCAAGGATCGGATGCTACTGGGTGAACCCATGCAAACAAGAGGTTGAAAAGATTCCCAAAACAAAACCTATAGCTCACTACAGATGACACAATGAAGACTAGAGAGAAAAGCCAAATAGTAATGCTACACCATTCAGCTTCAAGAAGCACATTATTTATAGCGCTGTCCACATGTGGCTACTGCTAAAATGTCAAATCAGCAGCCTCATCAAATGACACTTTGGAACTAGTGGAGTCCACAGATCTGTACAGATATACAGTGCGACACAACCCAGCGCAGCTCCTGCGCTCCCCTACGAGAGCCTGCCATCGTCAGCCCCACTACCCACTGCCGCCTGCAACCTCCTGGAGTTGGAGGACCTCCTCATGTAACTGAGCAGGATTAGAGGGGGGTGGGGGGGAAGGACATTTGTTAGTTATGACAAGGACAAACTAACAAGCTCCGCAATAAGTGGGTGATAGTCTTGCCTCCGAACTGCGACAGGGACAGCTCGGTTCGAGTCCCTGACGCCCTGCGCAGGGAAAGGGCTGCTTCTTCACGGGGCTCTAAGGGCATCACGTCCTCTCCTACGTGACCTTTACTGCGGGGACAGCCAAACCCGGGAACTCACAGCCACCAGCTTCAGTAACCAAGTGGAAATAAGGAAATTCATGTGAAGAAATTTCGGATTCTGTTAGAGCTGCGATACTTTGTGACTTCCCATTTGAACTCAGTGCACTTCAAATATCTTCAAACAAATGGCTTCTTGAATTTAAGAAAGGGTTAAGTGCTCTGATTTTTCAAGGAGACCAGACACCAGTGGTTGCACTGACGTGAACAGCCAGTGGAAGTGCAGCATCTTTCAAAACCAGAACAACAACAACAAAAATATGTTATTTGTGGGGAGAAAAAAAAAATAGCAGTATGTGCTGCTATGAAGAGTCCATTGATATGAAATATTTTCTTCAATTTAGTAATGGAAAATAGCTGGCTTCTCATTTAGGCTACGCACATCCTCTAGCTCATGTCAGCTCTGTTTTCCATAAATGTACTTTGGTTATAGTCGCATGTCAGTCCAGACATCTTTGGGCTAAACAAGCTGTACAAAGCAGGATTTCCACAGGAACAGAAATACTAGTTACACTAATTGAGGACACGTTTCAACATTGTAATGATCTGTAGACTCCCAAACCTATTTTTCCAGCCACCTTTGAGTTGCATGCTGTAGCAGTACAGTCAGCACCTCTCAACAGATAATGCTGCAGAGATGGATCTCACTTCAGCGGTGATCGGCAAACTCCGAGAGAAACCCTCTGCCCCCTGGGATTTCCAAATGTGAGCTACCTGCGGTCCTTTAAAGCCTTTTCATTTTACTAAGGAGATGTGAGAAGCTGCAAGAAGCATGTTTAAGGGAATATACTTAAATCCACTCTTCAACCTGTAGAATAACCCAACTTTTAACTGGGACGTGTTTTGATCTGCTGTTGTTAAATACACCCTTCCCTGCACAAAGACATTTGTCATCCAGACCATTCCCTTCATGTGAAGCAAAGGCTCTTGCTCATTGCTCCGAGCAGATTCCTTTGGAAAGATCAGTTGAATTGCTAACAGAGAACTGGTTAAGGATTATAAAACAATTTGTGAATGAATGTTAATATTGCAACTATTTACATGTGTGGTATTTGCAAATTATATACTTGCCCTTCTTCCCTTCTCGATTTCACTTCAAGGATGTTGCTCGCTTCTGGGTGAGCAAACAGCACAAAATAACAAGGCAGCAGAAAAAGCGATGTGAATACCTCCTTCCTAGGGACAAATCTTGCAGGAGAGGTACATCACGGAACTCTGACAAGAAAACTCTTCCTTTTTTTAATACGTGTAATTTGCCAATTTAAAAAGCACACAGGTCATTAATAGTGTGGGAGCAAAATCATTGTCACAGGTGTCAGGAAACTAGACAAAGTTATTTATGCTTCCCAGCTGCAGATTTTCTTTTAAGTAGCAACAATATATTTAATGAAGATGATGTGAAAATTAACCTTAAAAGTGACCCGTTTCTTTGTGACTGCAGTTTCTGACACCAGGCTTCTTCGTGAAACCAAAAAACCACCCCGTACAGCAGCTGGAGCTTTTAAATTCTGGGACTAGCATGTGAAGCCAGCTCAAGCGTGCTCTGACACAGACCACAGCTGATGTGACAACACATCTACTGAGTTCTGTGACTTCTGCCAAGAGTTTAATGTCCCAGGTTAGGGGTCTTGCACCTTAAACGCTTGTTTCTCCTATTACAGACAAAAGAAGAGTGAAGGAAATTGGATTTTAAAGAACAATTGGAGGTTTTAACTCTTTCTCCTCCTGAAGAGGTAAGCCTTGTCCTCTCCATCAAACTGTTTGCAAATTTAACTCTAAGGCTGAACTGTACATATTAAAACCCACCAAAAGATTTGTACAGATTAAAAATGTCCTGATATTTGGATGGTGAGATATGTATGAATAAAATATTACAGCCATAATTGAATTTAATTTTTCTGCCACAGTTCAACATCAGTCAAACCGCAATAAAGTACTACATCTGCACTGGGAGTCTGTGTGTCCCTGCTGTTGGGTCCAGTGCACTCGTCCCCGTTTTACACACATCCGTAGGGCTCACTCCCTCCAGAACACCCCAGAGATCTCATCTGGAACCACTTCTGCTCCTCTCTTTGGGAAAACACTTTCAGAAATCAGATAACCAGTCTAGTCTGTAAGTAGTATTTGAATTATTTTGAAATGCTAATTTCCAGCGTGGCACAGAGCAGGCTTCCAACAAGTATTTCTCATTAGATTTGCATAAAGGAAACAAGCTTGGCATTTTAATTAAAATCCCCCTATCACAAGGTAAGTTTGAAGTATTCAGGAGAAGATTGAATACGAATTCCCATCTCTGCAGCATTATCTCATGCGTCATCAATTACTGCCATGCCTAAATCTAGCATCATGCCAGCACATTAAGACAGTAGGTACTATATGCAGTGTTCACTGGACCAGAAGAACAGAAATAAGAAGGGGAAAAGGAAACCCTAGAGAAGAAATTAAAAAAGGCAGACCGTGCAATACAAACCAGATCATGGCTGCTTAGCTAATATGGGCCAACTGCTGCGGAAGAAAAATGTCGAACACCCCAAGTTGTGTAAATTTTTGGTAAACATCTAACACGCACACAAACACACACAACACCAACCTACACACGAATGAAAAATATATATATCGATCTTTTGCTAACACTAAGTTTCTTCTAAGTGCAGACTAAGGCGAAGAAACTTTTAACAGAGAACTTCAGTTATTAATAGGGAAAAGAAATACTTCAGAAGCACTTTCTTAACAAAAATCTAATCTTAATCACACACCACTAAGTGACCCTCGATAATTCACTACGAGTTTTCTTGCTCTGGTACCGAAACTGCAAATGAAACTTAACTAAAGCTAAATGCCCGACTTCGGGCCAGTTGAGGCTGAACAAGCTCTCATGCCTAAGATTAGCAGGAGCTGCTTTGCAAACAGAAAAATTTAAAAGCTCCAAAAAGCTTAAAAAAAAAAAAAAGTAAAACTAAACAAACTTAATTTTTCCCCATCTTACAGCTGCATTCTCCACACCTAATTCAAAGAAATACTTTAGAGAAACTCAGGGCACAGTTTCAGATTCACGGGGAAGGACTGCTACACTAATACTGTAATGCATCCGTGTTTCTGTACTGCCAGGTGTCATTCTAGCACTTTAACACACCAGTAGTTTTCCAAAAATATAAACTAAAAAAAAAAAAAAGGATCAAAATACATTCTACTACACTATTCCATCAAGTCTGCATAGGAATTAAACTGATTCTTCAACCAAAAGTATAAAAACTTAAAATAAGTATCTATGAAAAAATAATTTCTGAATTATCACGTTGAACTATAATTTAAAATCACCTACAGCTTTAGGAGAACTTCTTAAAAATTAAATCCCAGGCCCACTTAGTCTCAGCATGCAATTTACGACCAACAAAAAAATTAACCCTGTACTGACAAAACGATGCCCGCTCCTATCAAATTTGACTGCATTCACATCAAGTACCATCCGATCACGGCCTAATTTTGGGTGGGTTGATGATGCTGATAAGTCTGTATGTGTCTTACCGATTCTATGGGCTTGTCTAGAGATGCTTGCTCTATCTCCAGGTGCCCTTCTTCATACTGGTCAAAGTGATTGCCCTGTAAAAGAAGACGACTGTTAGCTCTAGGGCAAAGAACACATTCCCAAAAGTCTAGTTTCAAGATATAGGTGTTATATTTTACTTAATTTTGCTAGCAAAACAAATGAACTTAATGAATACAGGCTCAATTCAGTATATATGCTATAAGGAAAAAAATATTCTAAAAACTACACCAATTTAATGATAATCATAAAATACGGAAGTTGGCAAAACATCAAACATTTACGATAACAATATTTTGAGGTTTAATTCTTTAGAAAGTCTATGAAAATGCTAACCATAAGCACCAGCCTTAAAACCCCACAGGACAAGCAACAGAAGGAACTGGCCCCACCACCACTAAAAAGGGGGTTTTGTTGTTTTTTCTCTTTTAAAGAAGAACGAGGCTTTCCTTGGAGCAGGAAACTCAAATTGCTTGAGGCACAGATGTAATTTCACATGCCTTAAGCAAACAAAACCCCACCAAACAAATGCCCACAGCATTTGGTCATGGTCTGGAGCAGCCCTTCCCTTGAATCCAGACACAGTGAACTGTTAGTGGAAGTAATCCCCCAACATGCAAAAAAACCGTTAGTTTGAACCCAGAGCAGCCCCCCCACGGCCCCACAAGCACATATGGGGGGACAAAGAATTCCGGGGTGCACACACAGAACTGCTTCTTCCAGACATACCAGTTTAGGGCATTTGAGGGACCTGGACAGGCTGGAGAGGTGGGCCCAGGTAAACCTCATGAGGTTCAACAGGAGCAAGTGCAGGGTTCTGCACCTGGGCTGGAACAATCCTCGCTATCAATACAGACCAGGGGATGAGGTATTAGAGAGCAGCCCTGAGGAGAAGGCCTTGGGGGTGTTGGTGGGTGAGAAGCTCACCATGAGCCGGCAGTGGGCACTGGCAGCCCAGAAAGCCAACCCCATCCTGGGCTGCATCAAGAGAAGTGTGG
>JAOXJM010000011.1:1208043-1219363 GCA_026413425.1 Tringa solitaria | reverse complement strand
CTTCTCTGGACCCGCTCCAGCCCCTCAATGTCTTTCTTGTGGTAGGGGGCCCAAAGCTGGACACAGCACCTTCAACACGAGACACATCCAACCCTTCATTTCACCTGCTCCTTCCCAGCACCCACGGGCTGCTCCTTTGGATGGAGCTACGGCAGCTCCTTTCCCAGCTTCTCCCTGCCAAAGCCTCTCGAGATCAAAGCCTCAGCTCACGGTACAAATCCACACGTGATTACATACCTATTCCCACTGACAGTCAAATCTACACAAACGCATCCCCTCAAGACGGTAAACGCCTTGAGTCGGGATGGCAAACGTGTTCCATCCCCTTTCATTTGGGTCATGGATCCCAAGCCCCCATCAGATTATTGCTGCCCGGCCACGATCCGACAGGAAAACGCCTTCCCTGTCAGAGGGAGAGCGTCCCTTTGTGGGTACTGCTCCCCCCGCCGCGCTTCAAGGGCTCCCGGGGACGGAGAAGAAAGGGAAGGTGAAACATGAAATGATGACAAGTCAGCCATGGATCTCTCTCCCTGCTCTTCCCCACCGGGTTTTCGGGAAGGTTGCCATGGCGATGGGAGCTGCCAGCGACAGCTCTGCAGAGAGAGCGGGCTCCCGGACCCCCCAGTGCCACCAGAACACCACGGGGACACATGGCCAGCAGCGGGGGCCAGCAGTGGCCCCCATCCAGCTGCACCCACCACCCCAGCTCGGGGGGGCTCTGGGGTTTTTGTCCCATTTCTGGGCTGCGACATGATTCTGGCTTCCTCGGCAGCGGGCAGGGAAGATGTAGTGAAGCGATTTCCACGCGCAGCTGTACCCGTCTGATAAAATTACACTGAAATACTGCACTAAATTATACTGACAAGATCCATCATCTTTGCATCCCGCACGTGCTGCCGGGCTGGGCTTTTTTTTTTTTCTGGAACAAAGCGCTATTCTGCAAAGCTAATGAGTATGTGGGAACGCTTCCAAGGGCAGAAAAAGCAACGGGGTTTTATGGCAGCTTTTCTTTTCATTTTTATTTCTTAGTTTTATCATTAACATTAGAGCTGCTCCATTTGCACTCATGAAGCCGATCATTTAGATGGCAAGGCCACAGGTATAGTGAATATACTCCACACTTTTTATACACCACATAAAAAGCAGTGATGCTCTCAGCTGGTGCTTCTAAACTGACCATCCGAGGTGGCTCCGACAGCGATGTCCCCGCTGCCATATGGGTTTTCTGACACCGGGCAGCTCTCGCTGGCTAAATTCTCCCGGAGCCAGCAAGTTGCCACGGTTAAATCACATCCCATCACGTCTGCTCACTGACTTGGTCGGGTCTGAAGTAAAATTGCAGCCTGGAATCTCACTAAGGTTTTATCGCAGGAGAAAAAGGAGGTTGAAGATAAAGCTGAAGGAGAAGACACATCCGGGAGACAAGGAACAAAAGAGCAAAATTACCTACTTAAACTGGGAGTCACCTTTAATTCAATTTAACCACACTCATATGAAGCAAATTCTTATTCGTTGCTAAACAAAGGAACCAGCATTATTCTAAGGGTTAAGGGTTACTCAGGAGACGAAGCTCTTAAGATAATTACTGACTCTCTTTTTGAAAGGCTCATGATTTGTATGACAGCAAGACACCCCATAATATATATCACTTAGAAAGGAAGATGTACCTTTAAATCTACCAAAAAACAGAAGTGCTACATGCATTATTTGCAGACCATTCTTTCAAAAACCCAATCGTTACTGGAGCCCAGGCTGCGAGCAGCTGATTTTAAGGCTACACCTCACATTCTCCCTCAGTTTTTATCCACAAGTGCCTGCTGTCACAACACCACATTTCAGCTCCAGATGTCTTTTCCTAAATTCAAATGTAAGGAATTCCAATGCAACAGAAAGCTCAATTATTTTTTTTAAATGAAATTAATCTCTCTCTCTCCTTCTAGATAGAATTTTATGACTCTCAGAAGTAGCACACTTTACCTCCCTCGGCCTTTGATGCTTACAGGCAAAAATAAAGTAAGGAAAATGCAGCAAGAATTACATTTTTCACGGGAGTTTTTCATGAACGACCGAAAGCAGGTTGAGGACAGAAATTAAGATACAGGCAAAACTGCCTGGATGTTTTCAGAGCACAGCAAAGGCCTCTCCAGATCCTTCCTCTGATTTTATTCTGTGTTGTGTTGATTGTTCCTTTTCCAGCGCCGCCGGTCTCCGACTGCCCCATCTACCGGCAGCAGAGCAGGGCTGGTGCCTGAGCACAGGCGGGATCTGACACAGCACAGGGCCAGATCTAACAGTCAAACAAGAGAAAAAGAGAAAATGGAAGAAAAATTCAAGCCTTTTTCAGCTAGATTTAACATCCTACAAGGTATCTAATCACATACCTATAGACATCAGCCCAACACCTGCTCGTTTGTTGATGAGCTGTTTATTAAACATTTAGATTCATTAGTGTTTCTTGTCTTTAGTTGCGTGTTCCAGGACTCTAAAGCTCCTCTCCATCTCTTTGCTGGCATCTCAGAGCCTGGCTGAAGAACACCCAGTAAGTGGAAACAGAGACACCAGTGAAAGGAATGGGAAATTTAGCCCAGAGAAGCTGTGGTTGCCCCATCCCTGGAGGGAGCTTGGAGCAACCTGGTGTGGTGGGAGGTGCCCCTGCCCAGGGCAGGGGGTGGCACTGGGTGGGCTTTAAGGTCCCTTCCAACCCAAACCACTCTGTGATTCTATGAACCACAGCTGGTGGTTCAGAAGCTACAGGAAAGGAGCCCCGGCCACCCAATTTTCTTCCAAGTCTTCAGGGGGACTCTCAGGGGGACTCTTAAGTCTCTTGGGGACTTCAGAATAAGCTTGTTTTTTCCCCACAAATCTTTTATTGGGTCAATTAGAACCTCACAAGAGATTTCTCAGAAAGAAATAACAAAAAGATGACTCCACCTGCCCTATTTCAACACTCTGTGCAAAAGAGGCAGACCTCTCCATGTAGACTCATACTGGTCTCTCTCCACTCCAGGGAGAGGAGGAAAGAGGGGAGGGAGACTTGTGAATCCACAGGACAACAGGCACCGGAATTTAACTTTGGTCACTTTTGCTAATTGTCACAATAAGAGAAGCCCCAAAAGCACTACAATTATTCCATATATAACCCAGCAGGCCTGATGCCACACAAAACCACTATAGCACAACCCCTCCCAGCGCCAGAGAGTTGATCCATTATTCCTAACCAGGTACTTACCTCCTAAAGGCAAAACATCTTTAGCCCTGCTCTCCTCTAAGGCTGCTGAGCCCAGCCCAGATCACAGCCCAGACTATATAATTCCGAAGTTTCCATCTAAAGGAAAGGTCAGCAAACTCACAAAAATGGACATGTTGATGTCCAATTTGTACCTCACACTGTTTGGTGGAATTTAGCTGAAGGAGGAGCTTCATTGCTCACCGTGCAGCGAGACATCATGTTTCCACAGCACAGACAGGCTGGGTCTTTTATTCTTCAGTAACTGCACCTTTCAATTTCAAAAACGGTCCCCTCTCAACTCCTCAGATGTTTAATATGAAAACCAGGGTCATCTGGGAGCAAGGTGTCCCTCCTCCAGCTTTATTCAAGGAGCTCATTACTTGCTTCATACCACTATGAGAAGAGAGAGAGACTCCAGATCAATGGCACGACCCAGTGAACTCGCAGAAGGCACCAAATAAGCCCAATGCACTTAGAAAAGTGGCTGCAGAGAGGGGATTCCTCCCGAGAAACCACTGCGAGCACTGTGGAAGTGCAAGTAATAATCCAGAAAAACGTTAACAGCCTCATTTCACTTCAAAAGAAACAGCCAGAATACACTTTTGGGAAAGTACTCCATTTCCAGGGATGAGACCTGGAAGGAGATGATGAGTAGTCCAAGGAAGCTGTTGGGAAGCCCATCCTCAGGGCAAGCCCAACGCTGCTATAAAAAGGCAAGAAAATGCTGAAGCACTAAGCTCAAACCCGGGCAGGTCCTGCATCCCTTGGGCAGCCCGAGCTTTGCATTTCCAGAAAAACTAATCACATATATATATCCAAAACTGACAAAATTCCTTAATAAAGATAAACCACACAAATCTGGCACAACAAATACCAAGAGAGATGCAACCCCGGACTTGACACTTTCTTCTTCCACTCTGGTCAAATTGTGTTGCTTTCCAGAAAGGAAATCTCATCAAATGCATTGCAAACACGAGAAATGTGAGTGTTTGTTTCACAAAACTATTAATGGATAACTTTTCCTTCAGGGTCTTACTCTTCACCAAGAGTGATTCAGTCCATCAGGTTTATGCAGACGTATGTTAAGCGCAGAGCTTTAGAGCAGGCGGCTTCTCTGCGCAGTTTTATACCCATCTGTCAGCAGTTTCTATTTCTGACAGGCAAAAAGGGCTTCAGAAGTTCTGTTGTTTCCCGAGTTCCAAGAACGACAAAGGAAAAACATGTTTTATGAAATACATTTCCAAAAATCTTGAACTAGTCAATGGTCCCTGTTCGTTGGGACAAAGCCAGTTCCCCCATTTCTGGTGCTGTGACGATCGGAAGCTGTTGCCCTTTGCCAGACAGACCACACTCCCACACGACACAGTTTTCAGCAAGTACTAAAACCAGCTCTTGTATTTTTTTTCCCCTCTGGTGTATGTTGCTTTTGAGGTCACCAAACCACCTTCTATTGTGTTGTGGTGGCCCCAAAAGGCACCCAAATGATTTAGGAGCTCACCGAGTCCCAACAAACTCCTGTGACTTCCACGTGTAACTTTGTGAGCAAAGTCTGAGAAGGTGCTTGCCCTGAAGTCACAGACTGGAAACTTGTTTATCCTAAGGGTAAAGCCAGAAAGATCCCAAGCTTAAATCCCGTGTTCAGAGGGGAAAGACAAGTGCACGGGTCCTGCTGCTCTGTGCCTCAGGTGTCTTACCCTTTGGAATGCTAAGGGCCTCTTATTTTCTGTTCTGGAGAGTGCCTTTCCCTCTGCTACCCTGTCACCCAAGCTGCTGGAGCAGTCCTTTCCCTCTTCCTGTGCTGTAATTCTCCTCGGCACCTGCAGACCCCAATATGGCAGGTCCTTATGGGAAGTGATTGCCACTAGTGTGCAAATCACCCCTTCTTTCTGCACCCCTAGATATATTTTTTGGTTTAAAGTCGATGGATGCCATCAGCTACGGATCCTTTAGTGAACTTTTACACATGTAAGACTCTCAGCATCCGTTGTGCATCACTCTCAAACATTCACGCCCAAAAGGTTCTCTGAGTTTCTAGGCAGGCTACTGGCACTGAGTTAAGAGCAAGTTTTTTCAAACAGTATCCAATAATCTTACAGCTCCTACAGCTCACGGTCCATCACATCACACCAGGACTTCAGTGCGGTACAGAGAGCGCTGCTGCAAGAGCTTGGAAAAAATTAGGTCCTAATCAAACTGCAGTATTCCAGAATTTGAGCAGACTTGTCACTTTTGCCAGTGAGACCGAAAAGGGAGCAAAGAGGTTTTAAGGAACTTGACCGGAGTTTTTAATAGACTAAACGAAGCTTTACCTTCTGTAGGAAGAGGACAATCCTCACAAGCATCTTGGCGTGCAGCTCCTCCAAGGTGAAGAGAGTGCGGGGCGTGCGGATGAAAATCTTGGTCTTGCCATAAGCAACATCATGCTGGAACCCGTGGCACTCGATGAGCTTCTGCACCGCCTCTTTGTCCGAAGGGAGGTCGTGGTTTGGCCAAGTGAACTCCGAGATCATCTTGTACCTGGAATTACAAGGTACAATTTACGAACGTAAACTTGTCAACTAGGCTCTCAAGAAGGCCAACCTTCAACGTGTTTTAGAAAGAATTATGATCTAAATTCTAATAAAAATGATTATAGATCAAAGAGCCTCAAGCCAACCCATGAAGGAATCATGACCCTCAAAATCTAGGGAAAATGAATATGGGCATGAATTTGTGAAACACTGGAAAAAATATTAAGAGAAGCTCATTTCATCAACATTGACCTGATGCAACATGACAGACCCCCCCATTGCCCCCCTGCAGATTCGGCAGTTCCGTTACTCACACTCTCAGCAACACAATTTTAAATGTTTTTGTGAGGAAGAAAAGCTTTGGTTTGCTCCCATTCTGCATAAGAAGCCAACCGTAAACGGTTGTTCAGTCAGAAAACCTAGACTTAAAAATTCTGCAAATAATGTTCTTGTCCATCATCTTTGTAGCTATTTCTAACAAATGTTATTCTTTATCTGTCGTGGTTTCGGCCAAATTTACCAAAACCAGAATGACAGATGGCCCTTCCCCACCCTCCCCCAAAAGAGAGGAGAGGAAGAGATAAGGAGATTTACAAGTTTAGAATGAATGAAATGTCCTTCAAACCAGAAGATTCCCAAAGCAGCAGAGAGCTGAGTGCCAGAGTCTGTGCAAACACCACTCCTGCCTGGAATTGCTGTTCAATCCTTCCCTCCCGTCCCTACGCTCCCAATTCCTTTTTACACTGAGAGAGAGAGAGACCACAGATCAGAACCAGGACCACCACAAATCAAACAGGAGAATAACTGCATCAGGCTCCGCTCTCCGCAAGATTTACCAGCCTTGCAAAGTGCTGATTAGGCGAATAGATGGTTGCAAAAAAGCAACCATGAATTTTCCGCGGAAGATTTATGGACGTAATCAAAAATGTAATCGACATTTTCACCGTAATAGGACCCGCCTTCACGTTCTAAATAAAAGAAGCACGTAGCTCTCTCAGCCACTTCTCTGTTTAAAGCCCACGAGCCAAGTCAAGCATCAATCTCAATGTTTTAGACACTCGGAATTTTCAGCTCCCGTTAAACGGATGCAGCAATAAAGCTTTTTTACTGGGGAGTGGGTGCTCTGAAGGAGTTACTAAAATGAGCCTGAACGGAAATACATCACACTGTCGCTTCCATTCATCAAATCAGCCCTTCTGAATTAGCTGCTGGAGAGGGGAAAATGGAGGCACACACAGTGTCTAAGCAGGAAAGCCCCTCAGCGGGAGGGTGACAGCCCACAAACCCGATCTTACTGCTAAATAAACCAGGCTTATTAAAACCCCTCCTCAGACAAGCTCGCAACAGAAAATTTTGCATTTATGCTTGGCTGGCAAAAGCATTCCTCCCCTCACACACACGTACACGCGGGACATAAATATTTCACACCGGTTTCTCTTTCTTATTCTCATCAGGAAAATGTTCCTGCGATAATTAATTCACTGGGAAAATCTTCCGCCTCGAGACGTTTAAATTAGGAGAGAGAAAGAAACCCCAAGGGGAGGGGCAGCACAAACCCCCGCGTTACTGAACAGCCCCGGGGCCTGAAGGAGAAGGGATGAGAACTGAAAACCCCCAAAGTAACGTTTCACTCGATTCCTTCTTCACCACAAACCCAGGGCTTTGGTATTTAAAGCCATCCCGAGGCGAAGGGGCCCCTTGCAGGCGGTGGGACGTGGTGGCATCCCCGTATCCCTCCCGAGGCACGTGGGGTGCACCCTCCCCGCGGCAGAGAGCAGGACCCGGCTGCCCCAACGCGTCACCGTCCCCCCCCCGCGCCGCTAATTATAGCCAGCAGAACCCAAAATAAACCTGCTCACTGACACCACGGCCCTTCCCCTCTCCTGCCCGGAGATCCCCACAGCTTCCAAGGTCACTTGTGCATGAAACACCCATTTCTACACCACCTTTGTTCCTCCTCCTCCGTAGGTGGCCATAGGAACAACCCAGCAGACACCAGTTGCTACCGGGGCTTACAATTCCCAGTACAACTCTCTCCTAAGAACCAAGATTTTTGCGAGCCGCTAAATTATGAAGTTTTAATGAAAAATAGCAGCTCTGCCCATGAAGCTGGGTCCCGCTCTTACAGCTCAGAGCGCCCTCGGTGTGGTTTCCACGCTATGTTTAAACGCCTGGAAATAGGCAGGAGGATGCCTCTGTGGGGCAAGTGTTGGGTTACGCGGGCAGATGCCTCGCAGGCGCCACACACAACCCCCCCCCCCTTCTGAAATCCAAGTAGCTTCTCTTTTTTTTTTTTTTTGATAGTAAGTTATATATATTAAACCAAAACCCAAGAATGCCTCACATCTATTTAAGACACACGGTCCCGACACGCACTTCGCACAAGCGGGAGATGCAGGTCCCAAGTGACCGCACAGCATCTCTTGGGCAACAGGAAAATATTTAGATCTTACTTTCTCCAAATTGGTTCGGGCAGAGTGGTTCCCACAGAGCTCCAAGTTTTCTTAATTTCAAGGAAAGCTTGCAAAGGACATTTATTAATGGTCTTAACTGTGTTTCACTTTATATCCTACTGGTAGGAACGGGATATCGACTACCTTACAGTATTTTAGTGCTAAGTAGTAACAAACTCTTTTCCTACAAAAAGTCACTTTTTATATATGTTTTTTTATATATATATAAAAAAAATAAGGCATACATGCACTCACATATATATAGACACACACACATATCTGTATCTTTCTATATCCCAATACATATCTCCTGTCCCCTCCAAGAGGAATCAGCAGAACAAAACACAGGTATCTGGTTTGGGCTCAGGAAATCTGACAGTTTCAGGGGCCTGTGAGGGAGTTAAACATCTGTTCGTGGGTCTGAACTTCTAGAAGATCTTCTGCAAACAGATGACACAGTTACAACCCAAAATGGCCTCTCGCTGAGTTACTCTCCATTTTCAAACGTGCCCCCGTGCAGTGCCAGAGCCCAGAGCTGCAGGGCCTGGAGTCCCCCCAACATTCCCAATCTCCCAAGAAACCTGTTGAATATAAAGAAGCAGAAACCCCTTGTGATCCCTGTTCAAAAACCTCTCAGAAAACGAGCTCTTTGCACCACAAATGATATTCCCCAGCCCCTGTAGGAGGGTATGGCTCAGCCAGAGGGTATGGCTCACCCAGAGACAAGGGACAAAGAATTCTGGAAAAAAATAAAAACAATATCCAGGCCAGAAGACTTTTTTAATTTTTTTTTTTTTTTAATTTAGAAAAGTCAGCGTGGACTGGACTTGGAGCAACGCTGTGATATGCAAATAGCACGTCTGATACCTTACGCTTTGGATGTTTAATCCCACTCCAGGGTCCGGCAGAACAAATCCTACAATAGCCCGAAAGTGGCACCAGTTGCCACGTGCCAATTTGGTTTTACTGGCTGTAAACATCACTTCTGGTCTTCAGCTTAGAGGAGCTCATCAAACATTCATTAAAAACAAAGCAGCTGTTTATATGAATAGTAATGACACAAATCTTAGGAGTAAATTGTAATGGATTCCACATGTGAGGGCGAAAGCACAATGTTTAAGAAAGCCAAGACACAGCTCTGGGGGCTGGATTTAGGAAACCAAACCCTTTCCTTCCACTTCAGGCATCGCGAAATACCCAGGCAAAAACCATGACCAGCAAAGGATCTTCCACTAGCACTTGGTTCCTAACGAGTGACATCCCACCTGCCTGAATAGTTTAATTTTTTAATACCCTCACGGCCTTTTTCTCACTTGATTCAATAACAGAAGGAAAAATCAATTCACTATTTCATCAGCCAGAGGTTGAATTCTTAGGACTCAGGCTAATTTACCGAAGCCCTAAGACAAATTTCAATCTAAACCATCTCATTTGTCACAAGTCTGGTAGGAATTAAGAGGGTGAGAAGTATCAAAACCCATTTTTAATGGGGTCATGTTACTATCCCTTTTTCAGACTTCCCATCTGAAAGTCCAGAGGTTTCCTCCCGCACACACGTAATGTCGCTGGGCCATCGAGCACTTCCCAAGACACACAGTGTCTGTCTGTCTCTCTTGCTGCACCAATTAGACAATGTTCAGAGAGAAAGCAGAAGTTAATTAGCTCCGGTTTTAGGGTTATGCTCTGGGGAAGAACCTCATTACACGTTCCTGCTGCAGAGAGTAATAGAGCAAATGAATTTTAGCAGAAAGGAAGTAGAGCCTGAGTGGCACAACACACCTCTGCCACACAATGAGAGAGCAACAGAGTCCCTGATAGACCCCCGTGTCATCGTACCCAACAGCAGACATTGAACCCCACACAGCACCATCCATATGCTCAAGAGAGAAGATCACAAGCCCTGAGGACTTAAGCCTTCTCCTTCACTCATGGAGAGACACCCAACCACACACCTCAGCCCCAGCCTCCGCGCTCTCTCGCAAAGAGCCCACTCCTTTCTCACCTGTGGAGAAACTTCTCGTAGGTCTGGCGGTAGGCAAAGCCTGCTCGGCGCACTCGCACGTTCTCCAGAAGGCCAAGGTATTCCACTTGGTGCCTGCAACGCTCCTCGTCAAAGAGCTGTGGGGACTTCTTATCATTGGGCTTAATGCAACGGACGTAATAGGGCTCCTAAAGGGACAAATCAAAGCCAGTGTCACTCAGAAAGAAAACAGTCAATTCAGACACAACTGTGTCCTCATGAAAACACCAAGACATCCGTCCGCCCCAGTCACCTGGATGAGGTCTGGCTGCTTAACAGGAATTACAAGGTTAGGACAGAAATGACAACAAGAGTGGCATGAAACACGTTCCCCCACTTTGCACACTGCAGCGACACCCGTTACAGGATCATAGAATCCCAGGACGGTTTGGGTTGGGAGGGACCTTAAAGCCCCCCAGTGCCACCCCCTGCCCTGGGCAGGGACACCTCCCACCAACCCAGGTTGCTCCAAGCCCTCTCCAACCTGGCCTTGAATCGCTGTGTTACTCATGGGAGTTCAAGTGTCCCAGAACAAGTTCCACGTCCCCCTCCTCTACAGACTGTGACAATAACAAAACCAGTCTTCATAAAAGACAGCACAAGCAAAGTGATTCATTGCCCTGATTGTTGGACATGGCTTTTCCAGTATCAGTATCTAAAAGCAGCACGGATTGCTGTCCAACCAAGTCCTCTAAAGCCTACAGCAACATCCTGGGATGATGGAAACAGGCAAGACCCAGCTACCTTCCACCCTAGCTCAGCACCACAAGCACCACACCTTCCACAGGACAACCATAAGCCACCAGCACACCAGTTCCTCTTCCTGCAATGCTTGGGACTTGCCAAGGATGTTGAAGAAGGACTGGTGGCTGTACTGCACCAGCGTGGTCCTGCCCTGGATCATAGAATGATAGAATTGTCCAGGTTGGAATGAGACCTTTCAGATCATCTAGTCCAACCATCAACCTAACTCTGATAAAAAAACAAACCCCAAAACCATCACTAACCCATGTCTCTAAGCACTCTGTCAACCCAGCTTCTAAATACCTCCCTGGATGGTGCCTCAACCACTTCCCTGGGCAGCCCATTCCAAGGCTTAATAACCCCT
>JAOXJM010000011.1:1186833-1198004 GCA_026413425.1 Tringa solitaria | reverse complement strand
GGGGCTCCAAGGTCTCCCCGGAGCCTTCTCTTCTCCAGGCTGAACCCCCCCAACTTTTTTCATAACACATGGAGCAAACATTCAGGGTTCCTGCAATCTCTACACCCAAATTAGATTAGGGTTAGCCAACAAATTATGGGGGCTACTGACGGATCAGGTAAATCCTCACTTCTTGGAAAGTTAAAGTCTGTCCCCCAGAACTAGAACGCATAAATATAAATCAAGAGTGTCTTCACCTCTTTGTTTTGGAAAACAGGAAGCAATATACTATTTCCTGTAACATGCCCAGTGAGGGTAGCTCTGTGTACACCCTGTGTGACCCTGCCCTGACCAATGCAACATCTACAAAGACTCATGTGGCTGCTTCTCCAAGAAGAAATTCAAACAGCGCTCTGCTCTTCACAGGGTCTTCTTATTAGAACAAGGATCACTGCTCTACAAAGCTTTTCCTGGCTTTAGCACATCTGTGGGCACGTTATCCCTCCAGATCTTGGGCCACTAACATTTCCTTGGCTTCCACAGCTCCTGATAAGACAGTCAGAACACACTGCCCTTTATTGCTCAGTTACTCTAAATGTTAACACAAACCACTGCTCTGAGCTCACTGCTCATCTCTCGGGGACCACACTGCCCTTCGCCAACACTCCCAAAATGCCAGGAGTCCAGCAAGGTCACGGGCATCAGTAACACCCAAATATTTGGTAGCGATCTCTGCTCGCAGGAGGAATCACACTGCTCGCCTCATCCTGCTGCTCCACAGCAGGTTCAAACAGCCCTTTTCCCAGTTCATCCCTCACCTACCCTTCCGCACATGAAGCAGTGCTTGCCAAAGCAATGCCTTCTACTATAAAACTTAATTATTTAGTCAAACGAAAGGTTTCACTTCTCACCCTCTGACACAGGATAGAGGAAATAAAGGAAATCACACAGGTCTGCCTGAATTTTCACAGAAGTCTCTTGACATTGAAAGCCAGAAAGAGAGAATCTCTCCACTGTGAAACTACATCCTTTGGGCCCTCGGCCAGAAGAGTTTTGTTAAAGATGATTATTTGTTTGATATAATAATTACAACCTAAGAGAGACTGGCTTTCCTACAAGCGAAGATACGCTGGTCATAGAAGAAACAAAAATCCACCTTCTTTGGTGGATTTTTTGTCTCTTCTATGAGACCTTCACAGTTGCCCAGTGTCACAGCCAAAGGTCACCCGCCACTGCTCAGCTTGGCTTTCCGGCTGGTCGCAGTGACGGGGAGGTGGCAGCCTCTCCACGGAGAAGCTACAACCCACTAATTAGATGTTGGAGTCGATTTTGAAACAGAAACACTTACCTTTGATGCCAGGTTGTCCACTAGTGCAATCATGGAGTTCTTAAAAAGAGCAGCAGCTGTCAGAGGTCGCTTGGTTACCTCGGTGATGCTCAGTTTCCCTTCAGGCCACATCATCTTCAGCACAGGGTTAGAGCTAAAAGACAGGCTCTTTAATTACACAGTCTAATAGCACTTCAGCTCAATTCAAAATTCAACAGCTCGCTTCTGTCCAGATCTACTGGTGTTTTCAGCTCAAAATGTATCAGCCAAACCAGTATGACATTCCTGGGCAAAACAGCTCTCGCTCTTGAGCAACACACGGCTCAAGCTTCCAACCCAATGTTCTGGAAAAATGACAAGCACATTCTCCTCTTCAGATAAAGACATGCAGTAATGGGATAGTAAAAATCCCACAGAAGTGATCTATCAAAAGCAGAGTCTGCCTTACTGACACAAACATAAAGAATTTAATCAAAAGAGAAAAGAGTAAGACCATAACCCACAACATCCTCCCTTGAAACTTGCTATCTGCTTTCAAGCTGTATTTCTGCACTGTTCTTGATATATCAAATAATTTATACATTTTAGCCTACATTTTCTTGAAGGGTTGAAGGTGAGGAAAAATAGCCATGATGGAATAGAGAAAAGCTGGAAGCAGTTAGAGCAATCCAATAGCCAATCCATCACGTGCTTTAATATGCCGTAAGTGGTCTTTGTGAGCAGTCTTTTCCAGAGACTTAACAGAAAACAGAGCCTAAATTTAATAAAACCTCTGTACAGCAAATATTTTGCAGGTTTTTGGTTAGTGTGAAGTCTTGAAAACATGAACAGCAAGGGAGTACACTGAGGAAATGTATTGGGACTGTAAACTAAGTTAATGGCTGTACTAGCTGTTAAACCAGACAAACAGAGCTGCCCGGGCAGCTCCAGCCTGGTTTTTACTGACTTCCACCCCTGAAAAAAGTCTCTGAAAGACTGAGATAGGCCACAGTTACCAAAGAATTAGAACACGTTTAATGCCAGCCGAAAGGAAAACACCTTTTGGAGCACTTATTTTGATAGGATTTTAAATTTTCAACTTGTACTTGCCTAATTAGTATTTATAACTCGTGACTACAGGGCTTATGTTTTTCACGTCACTGCACATGCAAAAAGGAGTCAGATCTATTTGCCCGTTTTTCCCCTCACCCCTAAACTTTCTTTCCAAACAAGGACCTGTAGCTGGGGCCAACGATCTCTGTTGTTGACCAAACGCTACTCGGTGTCTTCGGCACTGATTAAAGAGAGATAAACAACTGCAACCGGTCCAAACCCCTGGTTAATGACAGATCAGGCAGCCCAGGTGATGTCTGCACAGCTCAACGAGCTGGGTTCAAAAAACACTTTACATTCAGTTAAATTAAAGGTTTTATCAGAACAAACCCAACACACACAGAATAAGGACTTTATCCTGAAAAATCAAACTAAGAGCCCTCGGGCCACGGTAGATACACAAAGATCAAATCCCAGAGCAGTGTGTTTGCTCACGTGCACTGAGCACACCTCAAAGAGCATCAGCAAAACCGTCAGTCCCTCCTACCACCCACTCTGTCAACCAGGATTCTGACAAACCAGATTTCAATTCACCTCATTAATACTTTTATTCCTACCTGTTGTACATGAGGCGCTTGAAGTCTTGAAATAAAGTGTCCTTGTTTTTGTCAATAAATCCAGTGACTGAGTAGCTGAAAAATAAAATAAAAATAGAGTTAATTGCAAAGAAGCAAAGTCCTTCTGCGAGCCACTGGAATCAGTGTGGAATCAGCATCTCTGCGCTCCCACAGACAGATTAACAGATGCTAATCAGGAATCCAGCTCTGTTTCCCAACCTATCACTAATTTGCTGCATGAGCACCGTATGAGACTCCAAGCCTCCTGCCCAGCTGTCCCCCTCCAGTGCAGGCCCGGCGTCCGTCTGGTTTTCCGGAGCCGTTTGAGCCACACAGGTGAAGAGCACAATGGCCCAGACACCCAGCAGGGCTTGAGCAAGTTGTAGATGGCCCAAATTCTAGAGTTAACTCATGGCCTCTGCCTCCTAATTCAGAGCCTAGAGTGTTAAATCCTACAGAAATTATGTTTTCTTTTTAATATGTCAAGTCTGTCCCTCTCTTGGTGTCAAGGAAGATTCTCTAGTGGGAGAAAAAAAATGAAGAGCAGCCTATAACCAGTGACTGGGAAACTCTTGGAAATCAACACACCCCCCCTTTGGACTCTCTCCTTCCTCTGTCCCCACAGAAGAACCACCCTGAAAGATTATGGTTTCAGAGTCTCATCTCTTCTCCAAGACTCAAGACAGCCAGCACTCCCTCCTCAAAGAAAAGGTCCAAAACCTCCCCATTCAGTGACTCCTACTCAGTTGCTTCCTGAGGTTCAGACCCCCTGGGAAGCCTGTTCCCAAACTGGGGTCCAGAGCCCCACAACATTCAAATCCCTGCATGAAGCCACCTCCAGTCTTACTGCTCCATGTAACACAGTTCAGGCTCAAATATTATCTGCAGATATTTCTGCATTTCAGTTTTCTTTTACAGAATTTTTCAGCCACTGGCAGTGCAGAAAGTTCACCCACTAACGTGGCACCGTGAGTTTTCTCCTCCTTGGCAAAACACTTTGAAATCAGGGATGTCTGAGGAATTGCTCAGCAAAGACTCCAGAACAGAACAAAACTGAGCTGCACTGAATGGGTTTCTAAATTAGAGGTAAATTTAATCCCAAGGTAAAAGAAATCTTAAATTATTTCCTCATTAACTCCCTTTAGATCCTGCTGGTCCAGGGAGTCACACTTATCCTAAACCATTAAATCACTCCAGTGATATTCCAGACAGTTTCTAACACATGGGCACCTTTCACTCCTTCATCCTCCTTCCCGTGACTATCCCATGCTGTAGCCATTTCTCCTGGTTTGGGGAGGAGCAGAGCCAACTTTCTGTTCAGTAACCCTTTTTATTGCTCTTCTTCCTCTCCTTGGAGCAAGAGGTGGGGGAGAGCATCTGTCATCTCCTCGTTGGCCAACCCGGCCCAAACCACGACACCGTTCCCGAAGGCTTCAGCCACAGGACACTTTCCAACCCGAGCAGGGAAGGCTCCTCACATTGATCCTCGTTTCAGTTTAACACTGGATTTTGAGTCTGCTCAAACCAACTTGAGAATTTCCAGCCAGAGAGTTATATAATCTCACTAAAACAGATGTCAAAACCAGATTTTATTAGCTCGGTAAAGCTTTTTGCATAAACAGAGCTGGCTGGGTTTTTTTCTCCCCCTCTCTTTTTTTCTGAAGCGCTGCTCTCCCCTCACCCCCCCTCCCCACATTCTCCTTTTGTTTCAGTTCCAAGTACAAAATCATATTCTGTGTAGCGAGTAAGATTTAATTGATAAGCAACCGCTGCACTCTGTAATTCCATGTGACAGCTATTCTGCTTCATACCAGAAGCAGCATTAAATCAGAATATTGTACCACTTCAAAGCTGGCTAAAAGACAAAAATAGAAGGTGAAACTTTACTTCTGGAAGAAACTCACATCACATCTCCGGCGTAGTGCTTGATTCGAAAGTCTCTGTCAAACTCCAGCGTTTTGTCGGTTGCACAAAGCTAAAAATGAATTCACAAACATTAAAACATCACCCGTGGATTTTCAGGTTTCACGGAAGAGCAATACGCAGTGGAAATAGAAATGGAAACTGTAGTGATTCCACTTTATATATGCACATGTAGATGTGAAATCCAGTTATAACACTGCTTCATAATATCTTTTCATGGGTGCATTATAAAACCATGTATTTGGGCAACATCAAGTTGCAAGAGCCTACAGTTTTATTAAAAAATTGACACTATCTCAGAAACACCATTAAGCAAAAAGAATATTCATGCACATAGAGAAACATTGCATCTAGGAGTTAATTTATAACTTTTTTAAAGTCGTCTTTATCTTTTTTTCCATTGCGGTATCACCCTCAACAACGACATGAAGAAATCAAAACCTGGCAGTTCAAACCGCAGCGCTTGTCCTGGCCCAAATCACTCCAGATGAAGGAAGACCCCTCGCGTGGTGCCCACCCCCACAGACACGGGGGGCGGGGGTCACAGCTCCAGCCCCTGCTCTCAGCCCATCACATCCCTCCCCTAAAGGAAGATGGCACGTGCCCACACGGCAGCCATTCGGCAGCAGTGGCCAGAACACACTCATCCCTTCAGGAATAAGAGAAGCCAAAAAATCCACCAGGCTCAGCTTAATTAAAAAAGAAGAAAGAGATAAAAATGAGGATTAAAGCCAAAAGGGGCAGGTAAATGAATGAAGACTTTGCAGGAAGTGTGGGCGCTATTTAAAAACATCAAGGGCTACGAGCAAATATCTACCATCCAGCAAAAGTCTTGGGAAAATAAAAGAGAAAATTAGCATGGCTAAACTGCAGGGCAGGAGAGATTCTTAGAAGCAAGAAGGTTTCCCCTAAAAAACTTCACCCTTGTCCAAGAGTAGAAAATAGATTGGCTCAAACTGACAAACAGGTGGAAAAAAACTAAACTAAAATATGTATTAAAAAATAACAAGGAGGAAACCAAAAAGTTTGAGTAAAAAGGTTCAGGGCAGGTTACAAAGGTGTGAGATGCCAGCAGAGCAGGAGCAGGAAGCACCCCAGGGTCTGCAGAGCTGACAGATGACCAAGGTGTCAAAGGAACACACAGAAAATGAAGAAATGGGGTCGTACCGGGAAAACAAAGTCATTTTTCTTTTCGGAGCTGTGCTCACCAGCAAGGAGCTATGGAGGATGTAGTGCCTTTTTTTCAACCGCCCAAAAGATACATCTCACACCAAGGTGTCAATAGAAGAGGTACATGACAAGGAAAACATAATGAAATGAAGCAAGTGTTGCTGCCAGACGGGACACCATTGACTGCACAAGCTGCTCACTTAGAACTCACCCAGTGCTGGAGAGACTGGAAGGCATTTAACATGACACTAGGGGTTTTAAGGAATGTTTTTCTCCATAAACCTTTTGTCTACTGGACAAATCAGTTTAAATTAGCAAAAAAGAACAGCACGTGTATTGATATAGCTGATCGGCTGCTTGGATTTCTGTGAGCCTTTTCACAAGGTTCCTCACTAACAACTCAAAGAATTTAAGCTGCTACAAGACACAAGAGAAATGGTCCTCACACATAATGGATGGAAAGATGGGAAACAGGGGTCCTGCGGGGTCCTGCGCTGACGTCTATGCTGCTAAATCCTCTTAAATGAGCTGTGATCTGAGGGAAACAGGAAGGTGGTAACGCTTGTTGATGGTACTTAATTATTCAGGGAAGTAAAGACAACGGCTGGCTGTAAAGAACTGCAGGGAGACATGAGATGTCTAAAGGAATGGCAAAGAACAGCAAATGAAATTCAAGATAAATACAGTGATACACACACAGAAAAGCCAAAGTTCCAATCCAACAAGTACCCTCCATCTCGAAAGGGACGCAGGAGAACTGGAAGAGGCTTGATGAAGGGCAAAAAGGATGGACAGCACTGACTGACTGCTATAGGAGGAAGGGCCAAATGAACTAAACCTCTTCAGGTCAAGAAAGAAATGCCAGGAGTCGATGGCAAACGACATGGGGTTGATGTACGAGAAGACACAGTGAAGTGCGTTTTGCTGTTCAAGAACTAGGAGACAAGAGATGTAACCTAAAAGGGAGAAGGGAGGAAAATGGGAAGGAAGGAGCTCTTCATGTGAGGATGGAAACTGTGGAATTCTTTGTCAATTAAAAAAAAAAAAAAAAAAGAAAAAAAGAAACCACTATTAAGGACACCAGCCCTGATTCACAACGTTCCTGGGCTGCAAATCACTGGAGAGTGGGCTGCAAATCACTGGAGAGTGGGAGCATATCATTTGTCCCATATTCTTCTGTCACTTAAGACTTTCAATGTTGCCTAACATCTTAGAAGATGCTACGTGAGGTGGACTAGAATGGACCTTCTCACGTTCTTCCCTTCATGATCGGTTTGTTGAGATAGACACTTTCCACAAATTGAAGATTGAGGAATTAATCAACTGTCCATCACTGCACTCCATCCTTTGAAATTCTAAGATCAATTGAAAAAACAGAACCTAATGAGGCTGAGAAAAAGCATCTGTGATGCTGAGAAGTACTATCAGAACAGTTACCATGTCTACAGATCTAGAACAGCATCAGACAATTCAGAGAAGGGCAACCCATGCTCCAAGAACATAAAATTTTGCCACAAATACTCCTAGTGGAAGTTTTTGCCAGCATTTTTCCTGGTTTGTTTGGCTTCCAGCAGGACATCCGAGCCAACAGCAGCAGATCAGGCACGCAGCGCACAAACTAGGACGCTACTATTTAGGGCAGAGCAGCCCCTTAGAGCTTATCCACATGGAGCCAGTGCAACAGCTCTAGAGGGGAGCAGTGAAGCATTAACTGGGGCTGAAAGATGGGAGCTGCTCCTGTAACATCAGCACACATGCTTTAACTCTTCACCAACAGCTTCCTCTACGCGGAACTTCAGTGTCTGGACAGAACCACCACAGTCCACAAAAACAAATTATGAACTGACATCAAGTCCTTTGTTTTAATTCAAGCTGGAAGAGGCTGGTTTAGGAAGCGGAGGTTTCCTCCAGCAATTCTAGAGGGGACTGAGGAAGGCATCTTAGACACTGGCAAAGGACATCTGCAAAGATGCGAGAGGGGGCAAAAAAAAAATTAATTACAATGCTGAGAGTTTTATGGGTCAATTTTTTCAAGGCTATATTGATTTAAACTAGAAATTAGCAAGCCAGGAAGATACATCATACCCTCCATAAACATTATTTATAGCAGGATTCCTTGTTTCCCTCCTAGTCTATGTAAATAGTTTTCTGACAATGCCACCCCCTACTGAGGAATGCTGCGACTGGCAATATTTTCTTGTAATGCTTCCTGTGCTGCGAAGGGACTCCTGAAGGTAAGGACTCAAACAGATCATTATTTTTTTAATTTTCATTTTATAGCCTCCCATATACTTGATGAAATACATTCCTCTGTCCCCTCCACCCCCTGTATCACAGCACTACCCGCTCTCTCGTGATGGATCCTGAGCTGACACGGGCCCAAGGACAGAGCAGAAACTGAGCTCAGGTCTATGGACCAGGCAGCTCCAGAGGTTGGACCGTTCCCACCCCACTGCGGAGGAGTTACACTCCCCCCCTCCACCCAGCCTCCACTATTCCCAATCATTAGAACTACTAAAGGATGCAATTTGCATTAAAATATAGAAACATAATGAAAATACTTGTTTTCAGGCCAGTTTACTCAGAACGTGCTATGCATCTGCTGCCTAAGCAGGTGAAATGTAGGTTATGGCAGAAAGCAAGATGCTGTCCCCCTTCCTGAGCCAGACGGATGTGGCAGAGGAGGTGATGGGTGCTGCAGCTAAAAGGCACTTCTGGAAAGCCACATCTGGGAGGAAAAAGTGCTTATTTTATTTCCATCCTACCCAAACAAGCTCCATCCAGATCTATTGTTTATATCCAGCCTCCCCGGAGGCAGCCTTTAGCACGTATCTTATACAACCATGCTCATTTTGTATTTCTGACCTACATAAAATATAGGGGGCGGGGGGGGAAGGGGGGAGGCAGCATTCTAAACGATGCATTTCAAACAACGTTTCTCAGTAGAGAGACGTCAATAAATTAAAGGCCCTTATTTGATTACTCAGTGTGAAAGATTCTCAAATTAATCAGGCTGGTGACCATGTTTTCAAAACGCTGCCAAGTGAGGAATAAATAAAGCCTTTTAATTCCTACGTTGTACCAAAAACAAAGCGAGTGGAGGGGCCTGGATGATCATAGGTACAACGGGAGATGAACATGTTTTGTAGCCAATGATGATGGAAAAAGAATAAATCAGAGTGCTGTAATAATGCAGAAGTGTGAATAATTTCGCTGTCACTATGTATTAGAGCAGCCGGGGAAGAACATCACGTGGGTTGAAACGGCACATCGATTGGCTCCAGATGACATCATGGTATGTCAAGGCACGAGCTCACTCTTCTTTTATGCCCGGAATAAAACCAATCTCACATTGAACATCCTTGAGCTCCCTCTGCCGGATTCAGGTCCGCCCGAGGAGCAGCCTAAATCCAGAGCAGGCTCTGCAGTCAGGAGCTGCTGCTGCTCTCAGGCATCTCATTTCACACTCGAGGGTAATGATTTCCACCCCAGCAAGTCTTTTTCTTTATTCTGCTACATCTAAAAAAATAGCTATGACACAGGAAAGAAATTTTGAGGACAGAGAGGAGTCGGTTACCTTTCTGCTGGAGAAATGAGCGTGCTTCCCCAGCTTGTTATTTAGAGCCTCGAGGAACATCTCGTCTGTAACTTTTCCCACATTCATGCAGGCGTCGTCCAGAATGGCAATGATCCCCTTGTGCTGCTGCTCTACCAGGTCGACAATGACCTGATTGTTAAAGTAATCAATCTGCAAAGCACAAAGAGCAGGTAGATTTGTGACTTTGGCTAGTGACAGAGAGGAGTACCGGTGGTGGCCACCGCTGAACAGCACCGTGTGTCTGGCAGAGAGAACAGGGCCCACCATTCACACAAGGAGCAATCAATGTGTTCATCACCAACCCAAAATTAAGCACCCCCCTCTGCAATGAACAGCGGAGAAGGTGGTCTCTCACACACCTCACGTTCATCTCGAGACCCCTGCGAAAGATCAGCTGCTACAGAATGCACTTTAAAATGCCTTTTACTATTCAACTGTGCAGTCACCCCAGTGAAAATTGCACATCTCGTCCTTGGCGTTATGAAAGGAATCTCAACAGGAGAACTCAAGGTTTTTACATGTGACTATCTACAACTAGACAAAATACACAAGCACTCAGAACAGAAACACGCAGGGATACGTGTGGCATCACAGAGATGCCACGATATTTTTATCTCAGACCTGGAGTCACGTCTCTTCCCACACCACAGCAAACCAAGCGATGTTGTGAGACAACTGGTGAGCTGCTTCTTCCCCAGCCTGATGCCCAGGCAGCCCGTCTGACAGTACAGCTGGCAGGGACACAGATGTCCCATTGCCTTCCATGGGAGCGTACGTGTGGAGCAACTGGAGATCTGGGGCTTGTGCTGGTAACACTGACCTCAAACCGCCCTCGCCCACCCCTGCCACAGCACTCACATGCTTCCAGGGAATTCCCTCGCGCTGGTACTCTTCCTGCTCTTGCTTTAGAACCAGCTGAATAAAGAGCTGCTGTAGCTTTTCATTGCAGTAATTAATGCAAAATTGCTCAAAACTGCAAAAACATAAGGATAAGAAGGTGATGAGCTTTCTCAGGCAGGGAAGGCGAAGGCACAGCGCTGTGCTTTAACGTGGCTCACCTGTTATTGTCAAAGATTTCAAAGCCATAGATATCCAGGACGCCAATGACTGTGTTTTTCCCATGGATTGTAGTGTCGTAGTTCTTCACTTCGATGACATCATTGATGTGTGTCACAATCCAGCAGAAGAGGCGCTCATATATAGCCTGCCAGGAGACAAATACTCAGGAGTTTTGCCTGCATCTGTATCAGTTCTTTCCAGTAAATGCAATACGTGGTGCTACAAAACTTAATTCAAGATTCTGCCCCAAGCACACAGAAGCTACAGATAACATTCAGCTAAAAGTGAACAGCTACCAACAAGCAGAAAATATTCTATGAAAATATTTTTTTTCTTTCTTCCCAAACACATTTACACAAAGTCTAAATCCTGGCTAAATCCTTTGCCCTCAAGTTGCACCAGGGGAGGTTCAGATTGGATATTAGGAAACATTTCTTCACCGAAAGGGTTATCAAGCATTGGAATA
>JAOXJM010000011.1:1142446-1161077 GCA_026413425.1 Tringa solitaria | reverse complement strand
CCCTGCTTTGGCAGGGGAGTTGGGCTGGATGGTCTCTAGAGGTCCCTTCCAACTCCGATGATTCCATGACTGTGATTACATTAATCAGTAACTAATCCAATTCAGCCACATCTATAGCAGAAAGGGCAATTTGGGAGCAAAACGAGCTGCAGCATGAGCAAAGACAGTTTATTAGCTGTGACCATGGAACCAGCCAGACGAGCAAGCAGGATTTCTGGCAGCACCACTTACTCTGGGATCAAGGTATTATTTCAGCTATTGACAGGTTACTCAGTGAGGCATCCAAACAAAAGTCTGTTTCAAATAAAAAAGTCTGCCATTACAGAAGGACACACGCTGCCAGGCACTCCCCAGCAGAATTTAATTACAGGCACCGCCTCCTTCACAGCTGGCACTCGCAATCTATAATCATAATAAAAAGTAGGACATTCAAAGAACAAGCATCTTGTATAGATCCGAAGGAAACAAATACAATAAAGATAGCTGTAAACTAGTTCCAATAACCTGGGGATCCCAAAACCCTCCAGCAGAAAGACCTGCACCTTTCTCCATAGCAAAATATGTCTGTGCCAGGCTGGTACCTTCAGTAAAAAGCGCATAACCTTGAAAATCAAGCCCTTGTCCAAGGCTTGTGCAGCCAATCTGTCAGTGACCCACTCATGGGTTCACCCCTTTGGCGCCTGATAAACCCATAGTAAATATATGACAAGTATTTTGACCATATAATACTAATCTCACCCTTCCCAAGATGCCTCTTGATGCCACCTCGCAGAATAAGTACCGTAAAAACTTTAAACAGGAAAAACGCTTTTAGCAAGTTAATCCCTCCACCGGTGCTAACGTTCCCTACTTTGCCTTACGGCCGAGAAGCTCCGTGAAACTTTCTCACAGGTACAGAACTGAAATGCCAGACTCTTCTTATTTTCTTAGGACAGAGGGACCTTCATGCCAGAGCACTATCCCTGATTGCTCTTGCCAGGCCCTCCTGGGCCAGGGAGGGAGATGGCACAAGATGGAGCAGGAGGGGTTGGGTGGGATGAGCCACCTCTCGGGCAGACAGACGCCCCTGGCTGTAAAGAGAGCAGCAACTGAGCCCCAGAACCACCTTCATTCCCTGGTCACCAGCGTGGATACAATGGTGGAGAACTCAGAGGAAACTACAGTTTATGTTCAACGCAGTAGCGCAACATCATCTGAACAGTTTGTACAAATCATGAGTTAAGAGGAGGAGGAAGAGGAAGTAAGTTCCCAAAACAGGATTAGGCACTAGAGTGAAACTCCAAGATGCACTTCTCATCAAGCTTTGCTTTCCCAGAATTTGAAGCTGTGAGGAAGAGCTCAAGAATGACCCAATGAGGAGCTGCTCTCCAGAACCCTCCCTGGTGCTGCACTAAGGCACAGTTTCTCCAAAAGCACGTCCAGGATCTTGAGAAATCCTGCATCTCCAGCAGACTTCAGGGAACACAGAACATTTTCAGTGGCAGAGGTTTTCTCTTCTCTCCTGCTGCAGCTGAGCCGGAGACGAGCAGGGCATCAGCCCTTTGCCGTCACCTGCTGCTGCGCTCAGAACGTCCCCGCTCTGCCCCACGGACCCTCTCACCCCAAGCGTTGCTTCTGCTGCCATCTCTGCCGTCCCCTCCCCGAAAGTCCAGTTTATAGTATTTTCTCTGTGACGTTCTGAAGGACACACAAGAAGGCGATATACTATCAGTAAACAAATGTTCAAAATTCTGATTTTATCTAAGCCTCCTCCCTTCCCCCCCAATAATATCCAATAGTTTAAGGATTCCCTAAATGGAAACTCAACTAACACAAGGCTTAAAGGTCATCCCAGAGGAAAACTGTATGCAGTCAAAAACGGCCTGTCGATTCCACACACGTTATTCCAGACTGCCTTGACTCCATTTAGGGCAAAGAAAAAAACCCAAAGAAAATGAAGTAGCTGGTTAAAGGGAATTTAAGGAGGTTCTTAACAATTCTTTTCAATAAGAGTAAAAAGGATCTAAAACCACCTCAGCTGTGATTATTGAGCCAGCAGAACTAGATCTTCTGATCCTCTGAACATGCCTCTGATGGCAGGCTCAACCCCAGCTCATCCTGGGTGACACCACACAAAACACTTCTCTTGGGCTGCACCCCTGAGTGTGGCACCTCCTGGAGCTGTTCCACAGGACACCATCACACGGGAGCTGCAGCCTCAAAGCACTTTGGATAACGTGAAAACAGGCAGCTTTTCTGATTGTTTTCTCATTTTCCTGACTGTTGGCACTCAGGATAGTCACCGATCAGCAAGGCAACTGGAAGGAAAGGAGACACAGCTATTGAGATGCAGTAAATAAGGAAACTGTGGCTTTATAAACATACCTCACCCGTGTCTCACTCCTGCACCCACCGACACTTTGAATGTTACTGCCACAACACAGACCACATCAAGCTTTAAACTGTTTCCTTGTTAAAATCACCACTTGGTTGCCAAATAATTATATCTTACATAATATGGCCTCTATCCAAACTAACAAAAGCTTTCAGAAGAAATCAACATGCCTTAGAGTTGCTTTAAGAATTTAAGTAAACGTAATGAACTCTTTAAGCTGTACCAATCTCTCAGCTGTTTCAGATATGTTACGCCTTCATACCTTGTTAAAAAACACAAACCCCTAAGTAAAAGCATCTGCCAGCTGGTTCTCTGCACTACAAACTACAACTATCATATGTGGCTATAAAATGGGACTTTGAAAATTACGTACAGATGGGCCTATACTGCTAATATTTTTAAGTTTCCTGCTAGCCTGCAGGTACTATAGCTAAAAAGCAAATCACAATCTTTTCACAAATATCCTTCCCTTGAATTACTCAAAAAAAGTACCTTAGCGTCAACACCAATTCAGCATAACACTAGTGGCGAGTTTAAGCACACACCAGCCAAAAGGAAATCAAACTACTAAGGAAAAAGGAATTACATCCTGTCAGACTCACAACTCGACTGTTTGCAGAAAGACTGACTGTATAAAATACATGCTATTATTTTTTTTTACAAGGAAAACACTTACTCTAACACATGATCTTTCAGTGTAGCTCCCTGTCTGCTGACTACTCTCAGTACAGCCTTGGGAAGAAAACAGCATAAATGTTACCATTTCTGCTGGTTACAGAAAGAATTAAGAGCACAGGGTATCTCCATAACCAAAAATAGTGCTGTCACTGGGACTGCAGGTTGCATACATCTCACATCTCGGGCAATAACAACATCATATAAGCATTCAACAGTTGCTTTTACTCCCACTACCTACCCATTACAATCTGAGACAGGCTGAAAGTTCTCTAGAGCATAGAAAATTTAGGTTCAAGTAAATGCTTTCTGCTCTGAACAGAGCCTCAGTAAAATAAACAAACTTCCAAGAAATTTATGGATGCCCCAACAATAATTCTTGTTGGCCCACAAGGAGAGATTAAACAAGAGAAATGCCAGCAACCTACTCCTGAAGTCAAAACTAAACTGTTTAACTCCTGTTCAAAATAAAACGTAACAGTAGAGCTGCTGAGAATTTGGAGCTTTTGAATCAAAAATAATTCACATTTCAAATGTTGCTAAAATTATCAATCAATTCTCCCTTATCACTCGCTTCTCGAGGATCTTTTACATGTGGGTTACTGTCTCACTAAATCTAAAAAGCTCCAGTCTTAACCCAGGACACTATTAAAGAAATCTCTCAGGGGAACTAAGTTACTTTTTCACCTCCAGAAAGAATATTACAAGAATATTCAAAAAATTCAGTCTGGCAGGCTGATACATCCCTTTAGCCTGTCCAGTCTCACAGAAGATATTCAGCGTTATTTGCAACGCCAGTTCATAAGCCTCGAAAAGACAAGCTTTAGAATAAAGCTATAGCTGTCACCATGTCAATTTACAGGGGTATTTTATTCTTTATCTGTAAGTATGTGCATTGTATTCTCTGAAGAAAAGAGCAGTGCTACCTCAATGTTTAGTGAGGGCCTGAAAAAACATCATTCCACGTTCTCACATGGATGGCAAACACGTTAGAAAGATTTCTGTAAAAAGGACATTTCAGTACTGAAGCTCTCGCTCCGGTAAAAGTTTGAGAGAGGAGACAGAGAGTGCTGTGGCAGATAAAATGTGATCTAACCCTTCAGAGCTAGAAGGGTTAGAATCCACTACATGGCAGCAGTGACTTTCTCGCTCTCCACCTGCCAAAATAAATTTACTGCCATTTAAGGTTGTTAAAATTTTTCCCCGATTAATCACTGCTTCGCTGCAGCGTGTGTCCAAGAGGGCTGTTTTGTTGGAGCTGGTGAGCCCATGCAGCGGGTTATGCAAGCCCACGCGCTGGCGTAACCCCCGTCCCTGCCAGCCGCCCAGGGACGCGCGGCCGAGGAGCCGGAGAGCTCAAGGGTGGAGTATTTCTAATCATCCCGTATTTCTAATCATCCCGGGGCTGAAATCATCCCGCCTCCTGGCACAACCGACCCGGCTCCGGAGAAGGTGGACCACTGCTGAGCAAACAGGGTCCTGCTAAAACCATTTCCCTGTCCAAAGAGTTATCCCTGTTTTGACAGAAGGAATTTAAATTGAGAAGAATGAACCTGTTTAGGTTTCCTACAGGTCACCCTGTTGCTGAAGCCCCGAGGGAGCACTTAAAGCATTGATAACGATGTCCTTTTAGGAAGTAATACCTGTAAATACTAGGAAGTAATTCTGTAAATCATGGAATCCCAAAGAAAGCATCCTAACAGGGGTAATTTCACCCTGGAAATACATAGCTCACACTTCTATTGAGGCCCCAGTGTTTAGCTTTGCTCATTTAATCCCTAAGTGGAGATAACTGCCTCCCATTTAACCTTCTCATTCATTTCAAAGGCAACTCCTCTTGAAACTCCTGTCTGATACAGAGACAGCAAAGATGACTGCTCCTGCCTCCAAATAAACTGTTTATAAACAGCTTCATCTTTAAGGTCCCTTCCAACCTAAACCATCCTGTGATTCTATCACAAAGGACAAGACAGGCCAGAGGACAAAGGTGTTATGAACAAACTGCTGGGGGATGGAAAAGAATGGGAAACAGTATCTTGAGCAGACAAAAAAACCTGAAACTATAAATCTTTTTAACTTCTATTCCAGTGGTGTGTTCAAGTTCATCGTGCCAGTACCTGGGAACTGCCACCCAAGAACCAACTGCAGACACCGCTGTTGGTGATAAATTTTCTGGCAGCAAGATCTTGCTTTGGATAAAGCATTAGGAACTTTTACCTTCCTTCTGGATGCTCCAGAAGATGTGCTCTGGGTAGAGATCCCAATGCTAGTGGCTAGGGCACTGTTTTCTGTACCTGACAGCCCAGTTGCCTGCTCTCTGGGGAATCTGCACAGCACAATTCCCAGATTAGAAGTGTTTTCCCCCAGTTCTCTCATGCCCCATCAGCTCCAAGACCCCAGCTACACGGCAGGTCACCCATACAAAACCCGGTCCTTGCTGCAGCTGTAGTTTTGCAACAGCGAAACCATCATTGAGATGGAGATTACTCAGGGACTATCTAGGAAATTAAATTAATTAATGTGGTGTGGCTCACATTAATTAACCACCAATACTCCCCCAGGCTGGTGCAAGCAGGAGTCTGAGGTCTACAGAAACCAGCCAAGTGGCAGGAGTAACACAAGATGACCTTGGGCAATTCCCACTCCCAGTTAGAAAATCAAGGCAGATGGGAGGGTAGCAGCAAAAACATTAAAGGAGACACAATCCAAATTCACCTGGGGCTTTTGTTTGTCTTTAGGTGGACAAACGGGGGAAGGAAAAGCAAGCTCACGGATAAGGGCTACCGGTTAAAGTTCAGTGACTACTGGGCAAAATAGCAGGTAGCCTAAATAATACCCATTGTAATGGCACGTCCTATTTTTGCTATACATGCGTCTGGCAAATATGAGTCATCTTTGGAGGAAATCCCAAGCTGCTCTACTGGCACAGTCGTATCCATAGACAGAAAAGAAGGAACCAAGCCCATAACAAAAAAGCTACCTCCATATTAACGCTGACGTTGGCCAAATCTGTCCGGGAATTGCCGGCTGGACAATTTTAAAGCAAATGTTGATTAAGATCACAGGATGGTTATATTTGGAATAAGGGAAACAATCTGCTATACTATCTTCACAAGTATGATCTAATAAATAAATTTTCATGAGATCCCAAAATACACTCAGTAAGAAAGCAAGTCAAGCCAAGCCGAGGAGATGCTATCTACATAATAGGCAGGTGATTTATTATTACTATTCCAACCTCTTCTGATGTAATTCAAGGCAAATCTAGAAAGAAAAATCCAAGCCACAGGAAGAATGGCTAGTTACACTCTGCAAATGTGAAATCCAAAAGCAAGAGTGACAAACACCGCAGTGGGATCCAGAAGCACCAGAAGATGATTAATAGTGTGCATAATTACAGAATGTGACAGGGTAACATGAGCAATGCTTCTGCAGAGTCAAGCACTGGCTGAACAGCAAGGCCCTTAAGGACATTTCTGAAGACTGACATGTAGATAACTGCCAGAAAGAAAACCTGAACACAAATATGCTCAGGAAAGAGTTTCAAGTGACACCTTCTAAAAGCTCTCTGATGGGGCAGGCTGGAGCAGACGGTGGGAATCGAGTGCTGAGGAAGGGGTCTGTCACCCACAGAGGGCCAGGACCCCCAGCATCACCTTGTGCCACCAGTTCCCATCCTGGCAGGCTCTTGGGGATCCTGAGCAGAGAAGCAACAGATCCTTTTTCCAGCCCAATCAGTTCCCAGGCATTAGCACCAGCACCTGAAAGCGCCTGAGGGTGGGGCCATCCCCTCTTTCATCACATTAGAGTTCCTGTGAAAGGGAATTCTGACATCACCTGCTCCACAAAATCCTTCTGTTGCCTATACCTTCTCTGTGTTCACTTAAAATTTCAGTGAAACTGAAAACTACTCTACTCTGACTGAAAAATGCGGTTTTGAAGGAAAAATCCTTGGTGGGAAAACTCTATGGCAAGACAAGTTAATACTGGACAACCCATGGGGTCAGTGACAATGACAACAGCACTGAGCAGGGAGGCAAACACAAGGCAAGGTTACAGACTGGGAAATAATATTCCCCACTGGCACTTGTGATTTATTTCATGGGCCTCATGATAACTATTGTTTTTCTTAAAATACATCCTCCTAGAGTAAAATGAATACAACCGTCTTCGCTCTTATTAAGAGAGGTTTTTAGCTCTCATCACTGAAGAGTTTGAAAGCAACCACAGCATCTCCCGCAGGCTTCGGCGTCAGGAAGCAGAAAGAAAATCTGAGTGGTTGAGTGTGTCAGTGCTGCTCACTCACCACTTCCACCCAGCGCATGTCCTTACGGATAGACGGAGGGTTTGTACGTGATATGGGATAGGATGGGTTTTTCATGTTATTTCCTCCCTGCATTAAAAAAAAAAAGGGGGGGGGGGGACTATTTGGCACTCATAACACCGGAGTGTGTACGGTAAGTACCAAAACCCAGGTCAAGACTACAAAGGAATTGCTGTCTTCAGTGATAGGATTTTCTACTTTGCAAACTAACCATCCCAAATATTAGTCAGGGAATGATAAAATGAGAGAATAACAAAGGCTCCCACTATCCATGCGGACACCCAGTTGTGACCAGATGGGTGGGCACAATTGTGCAAATTTCTTACACACAAATTACACAGCAAATTACTCAGGATCTGGCCATTAGCGCTGTTGGCTTCCACATCAAGCGCCTCATTAAGATAAACAGAGGCTGCTCATTTATCTTAAACTGCTTTGGCCCAAGACAAGCCAATACATTTACATATGAAAGGTTAGAGGGTTGGCTTTTTTTTTTTTTCTCCCCTGAAAGCTTTCCCAGATTGGTTATGGGGCTTCCCGTGCTCATGGAGAGAGCCAGGAATTTGGCACCTGAGGTGAAAAATCCTTTGGCACTGCACAAAGGGTGTGAAAGTGGTGTGGGAACTACTATTAGAAAAAGATTTCTGACAGGTAATGACGTACAGGTAGGGAGAAGCCTTCAGGAAAGGCAGAAGTGTCTTGATAAAAAACACAAGAACACCACAGTACCCATCCTGACTACTTAAATGTTGGAGCTCTCCAAAGTCTTCCCACACCCTTAGTACAACATAAACCAGAGCCACTGATCAAGCCAGTCTTTCTGTAAGGACCTGTTAATTTGTTCCATCCTGCAATTTATTGTGGTTTAATGGTGTACATTAGTAAATGTAACCCTAGCAAATATTTTCCTTTAATTTAGTCAAGGCGCTACAAAATGCCTTCAAAATTCACTAAGTTTACTGTATTTAACTTAGGTTATTTTTTTCTGGATACAAGGACAATACAGGAAAAGCAGAAGACTAAAACGTCGTATCAGATGGAGTTTAACATTCTAAAGGATTATGACCCAATCCAACAGCTTCCATGATTCAACTACAGTGTTTGTTAAGCAACACATTTTGACTGCTCCCAAACTAGTCTGTATAATAAAACAAATAAAATTACTCTGATCTGTCCATCTGTACAGAGTCTACTCACTAATTTGAATAAACAGCCCCTCAGCAGAGCAGCCGAATTACCAATTACGAATCAGCTATGGAAAAAAACCTCTTGGGAGACCAAGATCAGTTTTCTCCCCAAATTCAGTAGCAGCAAATCTGGAGTTGATCATGGCTGATGGTGTGTCATCAGAGCCCCAAAATAACGTCATCACCTCAGAGAAGTCATGGAAATAGTGAAGATCTAACCCAGCTGATTCAATTGTTGCTGCGTACAGTGAGCAGGTGCCACCTTGGCTCCTCGATGAGAGAATCAAAGATCCAGAAACCCAACAGAAAAACAGGGAAAAAAATAATCAGGTGGTTTTTTAAGAAACTGAAAACATTGATATTTTCATTGCTACTTCTTTCCTGCATGATGGGGGATGATACAGATAGCAAGATGAGCATCCACCATCATGCTTTCCTGGCCTTCATACTTCTGGAAGTCCAGAACTCCTCTGCTCCTTGGGGCAGGAGCACTCAGCACCCAAACCCCACAGCACCCATTGCTTCAGGCACTCTGGGTGACTGACCGGCACCGGTCACCCCTCCACCACCACAGCAAGGGAGTGACAGGACCTAAAAAGAAATTAGGCAGGGAAGCCAAAATGTTTTGGTTAAAAACAAGATTCATTTTGACAATACACAGCCCCCCTTTAAGTCTCCAAAAATATAAGCGCTTAATGGAAAACATGCTTTCTATCAAGTGATTGGAAAAATTAAGCAAAATATTCCCAATTACTTCAAAACTGTTCAACTTGCCTTCAGTTTCCCATCAAGCTTGTATAGTTTTATACCAGGCTTAAAAAGGTTTACATGTATCTACTTTTCCTTGGCGTTTCCTCAAAGGGGTTTAAGTTCAGTATAACTAATAAAGATCGAGAGAATTAGCTGCCAGAGACTGGAGATGTCTAGCTTAGGAATGTCTGCATCCCTGAAAGCCAGGATGCACTACAGCCCAAAAAACAAGAACAAAGACAAGATTTCTTTTGTTTGTTTTACTAGAGACATAAATGGTACTTTTAATAGGGGAAAAGAGGGAAACAAATATATTCCTTTTTAAATTGCCATGCCTGCAGGCATACACAAACATCATTAGCGTTCTCTTCACCTAAAACAGATCAGTACACAAACCACATAAAGCAAAGTTGCTTTCTTACTGCGACACAGATGAAACTCAAAAAGGAAACACTTTATTATCAAGAAGCATTGTCCACAAAGTTATACATCTAACCCTCAGTCTTATTTTAGAAAGTCTGCCTGGTAATTTGCCTGTGCTTTTGAAAAGCAAGTAATATGTTTTGAATTATAAGAGGTTACAGGGACATTTTTGTGGTAAATTTGGACTTTCGTTTGCAAAAAAAAAACCCCTTCAGTGCTACAGAAACCCTTTCGGAAATAACATTTTTTTGTCATTGCTAAGCACTTTTCAACAAAGTTTAATAGCTACTGTTCCAAGGAGCTGTTTACATCCAGCTTTAAAAGAATACTGGGGTACTTATGTCCCTGCAAGCCAAAGGAAAAGCAGCGCAGTCTCTTTCCGATGGCTGGAGAAGCAAACAAAAGAGAGTAGATTCTCTGCAGTTTTGCAGGGGCAACAATTTTTCTAAGCAAGTTCACTCAAAGGCTCCTGGTGCTCAGGGTCTGGCCGCCTGGGATCCTTCGGGAGGCCCAGGCTACACTGAGAGCTCTTTGAGTCTTCTTTCATTCCTTCCCCTGGTCTTCACACCCAGGATGAAAAAGAAAGAAAACGCCAAATCAGCTGGTATTAAGAAGTGGAAGGCACTATTTCTAGCCTCGGAAGTTTATAAATTCGATATCCAGTTGCTTTATAAACACTGCATGGGAAGAGAGGTCTTCAGACAACAGTAGCTCAGCCTTTCCTTTGAAGGTGAAACTTACTATATCATTCATTCTTGTAAACAAAATAACCCATTTAGCTGAAGTTTAGCAATATGAATAAAAGCAAAAGTTTTACTGTAAACATCTAAAAGATGTCTAGCCACATGAAAGCTTCATTGTGCTCTTGATAACCGTGATGTAAGGGCTTTTACAACCACTGGAGTATTTGTAGGCCGACACGCCAGATTTTACCACCCCAATATCCCATAGAGGAGCTGAGCTGAAAGAAAGCCGGGCTGTTCATACAGTGGGAAAAGAGAAAATTTTTTGTTTTAGTTTGTTTTTCTTTGCTATTCATTGTGAGACAGCCTTTGCTGCCATCCAGTAAGCTGTTAAAATATGGGTTCTCATTACTCCTTGGCTGTTTTGCTTCCTGGACAGAACCATGCAGTGAATTGCTCAAATTTTAGTTTCCGCGCTGTGAGTTTGTCCTGGGCACCATAAATAAAACCCAATACAATGATGAAGGCACTGACCAGCCTGATGCTCATAATAGAGGACAGATATTAAAAGGGAACCTTTTCAGAAAGTTTCAGCTAGTGTCCCCAAAGTATAATTTATTTGAGGAGTATCAATGTACACCTGCTCTACAGCAGAAAGAGACCAAAAGCCTTCTCATCAGGAGCCCCACTCCAGAAGACTTATTCAAAGGTCATCAGAAATTCCAGCGAAACACAGCTTAAGTTGCCTTGATCTAAATAAATTGCATGTGTACAGGGGAAAACATAAAAATACAAACAGAAAACAATATGCTTTGGAGATGGAATTAGACACACTACCCTGAACTAAATAGTATCTCTTGCAGCCCATTAAATACCACACATTGCAGAGTCCTGCCACGAAGCTCCATTTTCTCTTTTTTTTTTTTTTTTTTTTTTTTTTTTTTATTTCCCAGGAAGATGCAGTGAGCCTTCAGGCTTCACAAATTAAGTTACGTCAACCTTAAATGGGAACAGATCATGACACTAATCAAATTACTCTCTACCTGAACAACTTCACAGAGCACAGAGTCGGGCCAGGCTCTGTCCAGACCCAAGAGAACACGAACTCCCCTGGGGAACAGATCTAGCATGGAACCAGGAAACTACTTGAACAGATCAACATGATAATCAGCGGTTACGGCATACCAAACCTCCTACCATGACAAAAGTTTGTGTAGGCTTCATAAATCAGACATTTAAGGAGGAGGCTTGTGCCTTTGTTAAAATTTATATGGGGTTTCTTCCATGCCAAAGTGAGGGGAAAGTACATGAACGTTCGTCAGAAAGTTCTCAGCCAGACATGTTAACAGATCAGCACTGTGGGAGAAACTGATAACGTTGGAAGGAGATAAGCTGTGTTTCTGAGGTCGAACGGGAAAGAGGCAAAGAGATAGGTGAAGGAGATAAAACAGAAAGCAAAAACAACCTCTGTAGATACATATTGAACAAGCAGATACGGAAAAGGGGGATTTGCCAAGGCGTAAGACAAGGAGAGAGCAGAAAAATCAGTGCGAAGGTGACTCCAGGCAACAGATTTAGCTCCGCGTGAGACTCAGACTTGGGTCTGATACGCTGGAGGGGAAATAATAACATTTGACTTTGAATGCAAAGGCCTAGAAAGGACCGAATGAGATGGTGCAGGCAGCACAAATGAACTGCTGTCCAAAAGAGCTCACCTGCTCCAGTGCAAGGGAACTCCAGCTGTCTGAACTCACTGGGCAAGGCTGGAAAGATCACACCGAGAACAGACACCTCTGCGTTGGGAGAACTGGAGGCACATGAACAGACACTTCAGCAAGGGGGAAAAGCTGGGCAGAGGTGTCCATCTGTACAAAGAAGGTACAGAAGGCAAGAGGAGAGAGAGAAGTCACCAAGGACAACCAGTAGGCTACTGCAATTATAAAAATATAGCCAGGCAGTCAGCAAGAGGAGGAAGAAAGGGGCAGGTGGGACAACACTCCTCAGAGGGACAGTGAGAGTCAACAACTGACACCCTGGAGCACAGCAAGAAACATCTAAGTATGAGAAATGATACCACGGCAGGTGGGCAGCTGTCTAGGGACCACATAACTGGTTTAATGCTGTATTTTCACCCAACAGCCAAGACTACATTTTCTGGAAAGAACGTTCTGGATGAGACCAGCCCAACAGTCAGATGTGGGGTGCAGAATGGAAAGTATCATCACAAGTTAAAGCAAGACCAGTCTGGTTATGCCCCACCACTAGTCACACTTCTCCTGATGAGCCTGAGTAGTAGAGCACTGCAAGACCATCTATGATGATGATAGCAGTCAGTCCTCTGGCTTATCCGTTTTATTTAAAAGGTCTTTACATGATACCCCGCTGTCTCCTACCTCAGCTTTTCTCCTCGCTGGGCTGTGGCAGGATGTTATCTGTTATCTACCCAAACCACTGCCCACAAACAGAACCAGTCCCGTGTCCACTTGCAGCAGCCGGGCCCCACACAGGCCAGGTGTGAGGAACATCAGAGCTGAAACAAATCCCAGGAATGAAAAAAACCCTCATTCCTAGCAAAACATAAAGGTTATCTGAGGAACAATTCAATGGTTTAGATTTGAAGAAAAAAAAAAAAAAGAGTCTTTTCAAGAGGTTAAATTTATCTAATGCCCCTTTACCACTCCCAAAGACAGAACATCCTCAGATCTAAGCTGTTCCATTCGCATTTGAAAGTGCCACAATGAAAACTGTACGTCTCCTCCTGGTCCCTTTGACAGAGACAGGAACATCAGAACAGGATAGCACCAGTGTGAGCTGAGATCTCATCAGGTCTAACCAAAAAGCCCTGCAAGGAACAAAAATCTAGAAATTGCTTCTGAGAACTGGAAATGAGCATTTCCTATTTAACACTTACAGGCAAATCTGCTTTCTTCTCCCCTCCCTCTGAATTTCTTCATTCCATAAAAAGATGCAGTCATGACCCAGGGACTGAGAAAGAAGAGCGTTGATGTAACAGGCAAATAGCTCTCGAGATCCACATCTCTAAAGGAATTTGAGTAAATATGACTAAAGGAGAAGCATTCAGGTAGTGTAAAAGCTTGCTCAGCCCAAAAGGAACGCAAGGGGTCGGTGGAGCAGTAGACCAGTAAAACAATCTGAAGAGGTAGATTTTTGAACAGAAGTAAATACAAAGGACTCTCGACTAAAGGACACCACGAGACTCACTGGAAATATTAGCTAATATTTACTGTAAGAATTTGGCAGATCTTAAAGTCAGCCTTCAGCTAGTGAAGTTCAGAAGGTGATGATGAGTTAAAACCATGCAGGTTATACAAGCATGGCAGTCAAAACCAAGAACAGGATTCTGCTTCACAGCATCACAGGGAGATGCACTGCCCGCTCTGAGGATCTTCGGGAACAATATTACTTCATCAGAATCTACAAACTAACTGTAGACAAGAGGCGAGGACGAAAGCAAAAAGGCTGCTGAGGAATTCCTAAATTAGCAGCTAACTTTTTGTAGCCACCCTTCATGTAAATAGAAGAAAAAAATAATTTCTTTTAAAAAGATGCAACAAGGAGCGTCTCCCGTTGAGCTAATTCAGAATAATTCTGGTTGCAGAAGGGCTTCTGTAGGGCTTTTCACACCTGACGCCACGTGACATGAATGTCCCTCCCCAGCTTGGTGTTAGCTACCTACCTACAATTTAATTTTGTTATTTGTGCTCTGACAAGTACCATAAATGCGGCTCGGCGGCAGCTGGCAAGCCAGGACCAGCAGGTCTGCTGCACAGCGTTACCAGGCTAAGAATTTCAAACTGTAAGGTACCCTGAAAGACTAATCTCATTCATAAATCTGACCTCGTATATTATTCAACACCCATGTGTTAAAATTATTAAACACTACCTCACCCACACTGCTATAAAAAGACTACTGTAAAATTTCACTCTGAGAAAAGAAGGTATTCATAAGTCAGGGGAGGACAGATGGGCAAAAGAAGATTCAGTCAAACTATATAAATTCACCACATACGGAGGGAAAACAAACTCCACGCGGGACACGGTCGCATTCAATGCTTCGTTCTTAGGAACGCTGTCAGGAAACACAGAGCCCACCTGTAGCAGCCGTCGCTTTCCATGAGCTGAGCAGCAAGTCCATCAGAAACCCAAAAGCTGCCCTTCAGCCTCCCTCTCGCTACTTGTGTCGTTCGGATCTGCTTTTTAAGTGAGATCGATGGCCTTTTCCATCTACGAAGATCAAGCTGGACCCCGTCCAAGCTCGTAAGTCAAATTGTGATGGACTAAGGGGAATTTTCATTCCATTCATTCCAAATTCTGACACAAGACAGCTCTCTGCAAGCTGGGCAATTCTGAAGAAGCCAGGAAGAGCTGACGAGACTTAACTGCTGCCTGTCCGAGCCGCAGCGAGGAGCGTCCTGCAGCACCCACGGTGACAGCCACCCCTCTCCGGGAAGAAGAAAGCCGAATCTTCCCAGCGGCTTTTTAATTCAACACCACACGAACAATTCAAATATTCATATCTATTTAAAATGAGGAAATTCAAATGGCTTAAAGGCACGAAAATCTTGTTTATTAAGCATGAATATTTCATTACCGAAAGCACGAATGAAACCAAGCATTCACATAGTATTTCCTCCACCAGGATTAAAGACACTTTACTACCCAGCGTGAAGCCAAACCTCTCCCACCACAACTTCAACCAAAAATATGAATGTTTAAGATGGAGCTCAAAAGATAAGAAAACCGGTGTAAAAACATCAATATGATATAGACTGCACCCTTTGCAGGGTGCTATATAGGTGCTATATAGATGAAAAATCAAACGTTATCAATGATCCACAGCCCTGCTGAGAAAGAATTGCTTCCAATGTATTTATGGGGACACTGATCCCCTGAAGAACGGGAACAAATTAAGTCTTTGGTCAGCCCCAGAACTTGGGCATGTTTTGCCAGGCCTGTGGAGGACAGATTAAAGGAAAATAACCCAGTTTCCAGACCTAGAGAACGCCAAATTGCCTTTTTTTTGGCAATTTAGTCAAAGTTTGGCCTTTCAGAGCTGCAAGATGAGTGAACGTCTGTGTATTTACACAAAAAACCACGCTTTGATATCCCCCAGTGAAAAGGGCTGCTAACAACTGCATTAGAGCTTCTTTTCAGGTCACCCAGGCAATTAGGAAGTCTGTACATTCTCGCCACCATCTTCAGCTTCTTGTATCCAAAAGGAAGGTGCTGTAAAGCTATTCGCACCACTCATCCAAAACACACACCAGATCATTTTAAACACTGACAGATACTACAGACCCAACTCACTACATCATCCAGAAGAAAAAGATGTCTTTTTTTTTCTGAAAGAGGTCTGAATGATATAGCCTACACACAACTGTCTCAAGAAAATCCCTTCAAGATTTGAAGCCCAATTCCCTGTTTCAGTTTGCTACAACCTTTTTATAGGACCACAGCCCCGTGCCTCACCCTGGCCCGCACAGCAAACACAGAAAATTCTCAGAGGAGAACCAGATTTTCTTTACAGATTCTTGATACCAAAAATATTATTAATCATAACAAATATTGTCTGTCTTTCAAAAGTATCTGCAATAAATACGAATTTAGCGCTGTTGCTTTAACTTAGGCTAGCTTGGAAAATGCTGGCATTTGCACTATAAGAAAGAGCTGAGAAACAGTATAAAAACACTTTTGCATATTTTAACTAAATGCAGAACTGTGTTTTTATTAAGTGTTGCTTTATGAGCTCAGGAATCACAATGCATGCAGGGAGACAACTGCAAGGACTATTAAACTGTAGCTCTGCACACCACATCCTCAGGCTCAGGAGGGCTGGGATGACCAGGAGCTATCTGAGCAGCAAATACAGCCTTCCACATCGAGTTTCCTGCTGGAACTAGATTAAAAAAAAAAAGAGGAAAACAACCCCAAATTCATTTTACAATCATTACACCTTACCAAGTGCTTTCACAGTCTTCCTTTCATGCATCCTTGAATTCTTTAAGAACTGCGACAAAGATCTATTGTGCTGCCAGGAGGGGATTTGCCCAACACTTCTGAAAAATGAGCAACTCGCTAGAAATCAGGAAAAGATGAGACAAGTAGCACCTGCTCACAAATTAGATGTGAGAACAGAAAGACCTTGAGCACACAGCTCATACGGGACTACCCTTAACGCTCCTCTGTGCTGTGATATGCAGTTGTCTGCTTTCCACTTACAGTGATTAAGATGCATCAGGTTTATCCACTGTCAGGCCCCCACATCATCTCACCACTTGGCACGGCGGGGATCACATCTTCCTCCCCTGCAAAGTGTTCCAGACCTTGCAAGGAGAAGCTAGTCTCAAGTTATTCCTGAAGTTATCACTAAGACTGCAGAACAGATAAGTCAAGAAATCAAGCTAATGCTTTGCGTGCCGTAAATACTATTTTTAAAGCTCTTTTTTATTTGTTTATCAAGATAAATGCAAGTTGTACAGGACAGTACAATGAATGGTCTTTGCAGGATAATACAAGAAATCATATATAAAACAATACCTCATACATGTGAAAAATAACGTTGCCCTCTTTCTTACAAGGAAGCAAATCAAAAATTATAACTTTCATTTGAACTTTTCATTAGGGCATGATGAAAAATGAGGTGATGAACGGTTCTGTGTTTCTCTTACGCAAAGGTTCACGCCGCGGGTTTCATCTGCACCACAATTTCTGCAAAAGGCTATCAGCTCCCTTTCCACCAGCACCGTCCCACTCCACCTGCTGTGGGACAGTCACATCAAAACCACCCACTGAAATGGAAATGTTTTAATGAGTCCTGAGCAGGACAATCATTCTCCCTCTGATTACGGGCAGGTAATAGTCAGAGGGCAGCTAAATACCAGCCCTTGATTGCCAGCGAGGGGACCCGAGAACTGTTTGACATTAAAAAGTTTCCCTGTTTTAAGGAGTCTTTCAATTAATCTTACATCCTGCGATAGGAATTGAAATGCCAACTACTCCTGCAGTAATCAACCTGCCTGCAAAGGTTAACGGGGAACTGATTAAAGGGAACGCCAGATTATCTGCTCAAGTGCAAATTGCTCAAATAATAATTCATACTTACAACCACTTCAGGAACAACTATCTGTTAAAGTTTGGGAGATTTTCTCCACAACAAAATTAGCTACTGAGCCCACACCAACTGTTCCAATAGTCCTGCTTTTTTTTTTTCTTTTTAATTATTCTGGTGACTAAGAATCACAACCAGACACTGGTAGCCCACTCAGAACAAAGGAATTCAAGGACCAGATGACTTTTATTTACAATTAACATGCTGCAACTGCTTGAGTGTCCACATGAAATGGCCAGTTTATTAAGTAGTTGTAATGCATAACCATGAAAAAACACTAACACTATGATATCCTTGCTGAATCACTACACGAACCTAGAAACAACAGGGCTTGGGAAATGAGGTAGTAAATTCACATTGCCTTCATCCACCCACCCAGGCAGGTACTCGCCTCGACAAGCAAATCAGCCCCACTAATCCAGCCCGTGTCAACACCACTAAATTCAAATATTACAGTAATGAAAAGTGCAACTTCACCATTTCTCTTTTTCCCACTAGAGACATCCTTGGGGAAATATCCTTGCATGCACTGAAACTGGTATGATTTCAATTCCACCCACATCTGGGCTCACTTGGGAACTAAATCCAGCACAACCCGTCTTGGGTCAGCCAGTGACCCCGAACAGAAATAGCTCTGGCAGAAAGCTGGATTTATGGAATAGGGTGGAGCCCGTCCAAGTGTAAACCGAACAAACCCGTCACTTGAAGTTAATGATGGAGAAGCAACAATTTCTCCATTCTGCTCAGCGCCTGACGAGCACAAAGGTGACTCCTGCCATCTACGCAACGTGACATAATCAACCCTTGAACAGGTCACGGTCTCGGGTGTAATTTGGGTCTGACATCATTTAAAATGTATCAGCATTGGGAGTTAATTATCATCTCCAAAGCAGTAAAAATAAGAGAAGCAAGTGTTGCTTGAGACTTGCAGCAACCCCAGGAGCGAGGCTGGGTCAGCAGGCCAGGGCCCGCGCTCTCCCGGCAACATCCATCAGGGCTCGGCAGAGTTTAGCAATTTTGCTGAAGAGCCACACTTTCACAGAATCACAGAATCTTCTAGGTTGGAAGGGACCTTAAAGATCATCT
>JAOXJM010000011.1:1089454-1101141 GCA_026413425.1 Tringa solitaria | reverse complement strand
GAAAGGACCTTAAAGATCATCTAGTTCCAACCCCCCTGCCATGGGCAGGGACACCAAGCGGGACCCCTTATTATGGTGTGCTGCAAAGTGTTTTAGTGCTGGAGAGGTATTTGGGTTCCTTTTCTCCAGCTATGAGTCTCTCTCTCTGTATACATAGTAACTTCATGAAACACAGATATGTTCTTTTAAGGTCCCTGCTTACAAATAGCTTCCTGTTGAGATGGAAGAGCTGAAAGAGGGACTTGTTTATAGAGGGAGGAGGTTTTAGAGGAGCAGAAAGCACGTGGTATCTCTTATATTAATAATGTTTGAGTGTCTCCTTAATTCTGACTCCCTACAAGTCTCGGATGACCCTCTCTGGTCTATTAGTTTCTCACAGGAGCACAGACCTTATTGGAGGGAGGAGTTGAACTGCCCTCGGGCCAGTGCCTCCACCGCACAACTGATACCCTGTTGGGCTTTCATTCTGTAAAAACACACTTTCTTTTTTACAGCAGTGAGAACTAACATTAGTTAACCAGAGGTGAGTGTAAAACCTTAGTGAAGATAAGGAGCAAAAGCCCGTTGTGGGTTAGGGGTGTAATATTCACTTTTATCTGCTGCCTTATTAACCTGACTTCCCCTTTCTTCCTTGAAAATCATGAGCCCATACACACATCTACACGGGGAAGAAAGTCAGGGATATTGAAATCAGGAATTACAGTTGAATCTAAGTGACTTGGATGAGGGAGAGGAGGTTTGGGAAACCAGAGAAGCAGTTTGGAGTGTGAAACAACCCCCTTCCAGCTCAACAATATGAAGCTCCTGATGTTGCACGTACGTAAGTTGTGTCTGTACAGGAAGCTGTGCTCATCCTGGAGCGGTGGCAAGTACATCGGCAGCCGAAACCGCAGCTCCAGCGTGTCTCACGTGGGTAAATCCTGTTCTTAGTGGTCTTGCTGTGGAACCTCAGGTACCCATTTACTGCTCCCAAGGCTCCCTTTTATCCGGAGCTTCCCTGGGAAGGGCTGCACACGGAGCCTGGGCCCGAGAGATCGAGCACCTACATCCAAATTAATGGGGCTTAGGAATACTTTGGGCTTCTCTGGATTGCGCCCTCCACCATGAGTCTGGCCTTTTCAGTTCTGAATATGTAGCTTCAAGACAAGCTATACTTAAAAAAATATTTAAAAGTTCTGATTTTATTTTATTTTTTTTAATCACAGTTCCTGCCAACTGCGCTCTGTTGTGCATACCATAAAAATAGTTGAGTTTTTCATTCCTATAAGGGCCTGAAAATTGCTCAGCAACAGTTAAACTGGGCTGGGCTTGCAGCTTCTGTGCCTACACAGCCTTGTAGACCTGAGTCACACATTAAACCGTCTGAGCGCTGGCGGCTGCTGGGTTCGAGGACGTTGCTTACAATAACTACCTATTTTTTATTTTTTATTTTTTTTTAAGTCGGCAAGTGAGGTATGTGCTTTGTTGACTTTAATCTCAGTAATGTTTCCTTGTTATTCTTTTCCATTTCAGAGGGCGACAAGGACTTGCAATTTTTCTTCTCCCCTCCCTTTGTTGTCTTTTAACTAAGCTGAGGAGTGACTTGTAGAATTAGGTAATTTTTGGCGATGGGGATGGGTTTGGGCTGCGGAGCTTGAAGGTCCTTCAAGGTGAGGGGAGGGCAAGGAGAGACGGAGTTAATGCAAATCAGGAGAGAGTGAGTATAAAAATAGCTCTGAACTTGTCAGTTTGGTCACTGATGGCTTGGGTTAGTCATCTGGCAGGCTCTCTTTCTGTTGCTCCAAGGGATTATTTTACAGCACCGAGATTTGACATAATTTCTGCAGAGGAGAGGGAGCGGGCCGGGGCGTAATGAGTGGGATACTGTCATCAGCACTTCTTTTGCACAGCAGCTGTTCTCTGTTTAGCCGCTGAATGTGGTCATTGTTGACTTTCCCTGTCTACCTGCCAGGTTGTTAGGTGACTCATTTACACATCACACCAAGGTTCATGCACTTGGCTCCCAAACAGCTCCCTTCCCCTTTCCTCGGTGGTCCTTTGGGCACCCGAACACCCACTAGTTTTGTCATTTTCCTGACTGATTCCTGTGTTGCCAGGAGCCTGTCAGAGTAAGTGTCCCGTTGCCCCTGGCAGCTGCTCAAGGCAGGGCAAAAAAGGAAAGAAAAAAGGAGGAAAAAAAACCCAACCCTGGTGTAGATTTTAACTCATGAGCCTCGAAGATGTGCTCCTGTGATAGTTCTGAGACCTTGTTTTTGTTGGCTGCCATTCAAATGTCCCTCCTCCTCTTCTGCTGGGTTCGTGGTACTTAACACCTGTACATGTTTGCTAAGGTTTCTGAATTTTCATGGGTTGTTTAATGACAGAAATGTTCACTTTAAGATTTTGCACTGGAGCTGTGAGAGTGACCTCTACAGTTAAGGGACAGTAGAGCACATTCTGCTTTAAAACGTTAGAAAAAACCCATTTTAACTTCCCCAGAATCCAGGGTGAGGGGATCGGGGGCTAAATCCAAGCCATTATGCCCTGTGGGTTTGTGCTCAGCGTGGTTGTAGGAACTCCTAACTCTCCATGTTCCTGATTTCCACCCCACATTACACCCCTGTCCCGTCCCACGGTGCCTTGCTTCCATGCTTCTCTCTGCTGCTCCCTTTCCACCCCTGGCTCCCTTCCACCTCTCTCTGCGCTGCCAACTGGCCAAGATGTGGCATGTGCTGGGACTTGTTGGGAGCTACATTTGCACTAACTGGTCAGCCAGCAGCCCCGCTGATTGACTCGCCAGCTGCTGCCAAGCCGAGGGAATCGGCTTTTCCAGCACTGTCACTGTCCTCTCTCCACCGCCAACTTCCATTAATCCCCCACACCGTGAGAGCTCTGCTTTTGTCGGGCTCGACCGAGGGTTTCAAAAAGTTGTTGGTGGTGAAGGGGAAGGCAGGGGAGCGAGGGAGGAGGAGTGTATGGGCAGGCTGGTTGCCCTGCCTCGTTTCATTGGAAGGGAAAATGAGAAATGGATTTGAGGGTGACTGAGTATGAGGAAGAAAGTAATTAGCAGGATTTTATGGCCATTTTATGTGGTGTAAGAGCACAACATAATTTCTCCTGGCTGCACTCTAGGAGAAAATCTTTCATGTCTTCTCTTTTTTCTTTTTTTTATTCAGTGAATATTCTTCCTGTTTAGTGATACGAGAGTTCCCTCTTCTTTATGGTTTCACTGTTTGCGTTTAAGCTAAGGGAATATACCAAGAAATAAATTTCCCTGTGAAACCTGTGTGGTCTCTTATTTTTAGTACTGAGAACAACCTTGATTTTTCAGCTCTGGCACAAGTCAGGGGTGGAGAGCTGACAGTCTTGGGTTCTTTTTCAGCTCCATGCTCAGAGCTCGGGTAGGACCTTGATTTGGTTTAAATGATTTAGTGATCTGATAACCTTCAGCAGCCTCCTGTTTCTCAGGAACTTGAAGCTGCTTCTGCCTGCAAAGCTAAGTATATTGACAAGTGTTTTTCTTGTTTTTTTTTTTTTTTTTTTTGTTCTTACTCAGTGACTCTCTGAACCTGTGAAATGGCAGTGATGGGAATTACATGCCAGGGAGCTCCTGATCCAGCCGTCAAGCACAAGAAGGAGCTCGCACCTACGAAGGGGCTGAATGAGACAGTGAGTGAAAAGCAGAGCAGCGTTTGCAAAGTAGAAGACTCAAAGAAGGTCATCTTTCACAGTCAGTGGAAAATCCTGAGTGATGTAATCACCAAAGGAACAGCAAAAGAAGAAACAGAAGGAGGCTGTGCATCAATTTCTATTATTGCCCAAGCAGAATGTAAGTAGCAGGGCGGTCTGCTCTTCATTGAGGAAAAGGAATGTGCGGGGTGGTATGAGATTTCACTCGCTTTGCACTCCTGGAGAGCTGAGCTGAAATCTATTTGTAATCCCAAGTAGGGTGGAGTTGGTGACACATCCCAGTCTCTATTTAGGAAGCTCATGAAATCTCCTAATAATGTGGCAGCATCTACTGAATAAAGCATAAATAACAGAACGGCATGTGGCCCTTGCACCCAGCTGCTTTGCCTATAAACCTGTGTCCTGCTGGGTCATCTGTTCTTGCCTCTGACTTCTGAAAGGTGTTTTAAAAGAGGGGGGGAAAGAGAAGAAAACCAGAATGAAGCTGTCAGGTGGGAAAGAGCTGGGGGTTCAGGAGATTGCGGTGCTGGGAAGTCAGCTCATGCTAGGGCAGGAAGAAGGTGTGGGTGATGTGGCACGACCGTGTGGTGATTTGTCTGGATCACTGGTTTAGCAAGTTGGTAGAGTTGTCTCTTAGTCCAATTGTTACCAGGAGAGGCTTTGCCTGATCTTGAAGATGTGCGATGATCCTGTTTTCTTTCACGCAGGTGAAAACAGTCAGGAGTTCAGCCCCACCTTATCAGAGAGGTCCTTTATTGCTCATAGTAAGCGTTACAGGTGAGAGACTCCTTGGTGTGAATACCCACCTTCGCTGTTGTCTGTGCTGACTTGTTCCAAATCTCCCTGGCTCTCTGTGCTTACACTATTTTTTTCCAGAGGCATTCCTATTTGGATTGGTTTTTCTGTCTGAGGCTCAGGAAGAGCGTGTCTTTCCCCAGACATCTTCCTCAAAACCTTTTTGTGTTAGGAGAAAATGCAAGTTTAAGCACAAACCACTCAGAACACCTTGCATTGTCGTATTGTCACTGCCTGCTGGTTGTCTTCTACCTCTATTTCTGGGTTGTCGAATTTGTTTTGGAATGACTGAGTCTCTTTTTGAGGCTCTTGGCCTTGAAGTAGAAGCAGCCAAGGAAAGGTTTTCAGTCTCCTTGAACTGAACTGTCCTGATGCTTTTGAAACCTTGTCACACCAAAAGTTGTGGGAAACTTAGGCTGCTGCTAGAAGTAGTCCTGAGAAAAAGGAACTGCTTCGTTGCGGGGAGGGAGGGGGTGATAAACAACAGGGGATGAGAGAACCACCTTTGCTTAATGACAGCATCAGCCACAGAAACAGAGTCGTGAAGAGAAGCTGAAAGTGGTAAAGGGGGAGTAGCAGTTGCGACAGAAAAATGGAAGCTTGGTTCTTGCTTTTCTGAAGTCATTTGGGAGCGAGCCACTTCTTCATGAAGAATGTGTGCCTTACTGGGGCACGTACTGGAGCTTTATCACTGGCTGAAGTGGGTAATTGGGAGATAGAATTGGGTGCTGTGGGTCTCCTGGCAGCTTTCAGACACTGGGGAGGTAAGTGGCTTGACATTGCCCACTGCCTTTATGACGTTGTCCCACGAACCAGCTGAGGAAATGCAGAGTCAATCCTTTCTTAGAGGGTTTATGTGCCACGCACACCAGCTATATGCTCAGGTTCGAGGCAATGCAGCAATACCATCACCTAGAACTCTACTTATTGGGCCTGTTAGCACTCAGTGGTGCCCTGAAACAGCAGGAAAAGATGGAGAGAGCACTGCTGGCTGCGAACCACATCGCTCATCAGTAAGGGCGGATGATACACCACGTGGATCAACAGAACAATTACGATTTCTTCGTTTGAAGATCAAATATCCTGTTTTCTCTTACAACTTGATTAAAAAAAAAATCTAACTACTATGATTGGTATTGACTAACTGGAGGCAAATGTTCCCCTGGAGAGCTGTTACCTCTCTATACAGCCCCCAATGGATGTGCTGGCTGGTGCTGGTTTGGGTACGTGAGCGTTCCCAGAAATCACCTTGTAGTATCGAGCTCTACGTGCCAGAACATTTTGGCTTTTTGAAGCTATTTTGTTTGAGTGCACTTAGTCATCCCTTTTCTTTGGTGCTGAGCCTATTTTTCTTTCAAATAGAGCAGACCTTTCTATTATGAGCACTTTTATTAATTTTAACAAGTTTTGAAAATAGATTGCATTTACACATAGCCTCTGTGTTCACTATAAATCATTGACATAAACTGCCTCAAAGCAACCTGGAGACATTCAGTGCTTTTCCCTCTACTTTGCCATCTAGTCTTGCTGTTCCTTGCAGAGTTTGCAAATACTGAGACTTAATGCTTTGCTTCCTGCTCACACCCCCTGTATTTCTCTCTTACAATGCCAGATATACTCTTGGGCCTTGATATTGAAGTTACAAATGCTCCATATTAGAAGGCAAGAAGTTACGTTATCGTTCTCTGTTCTTTAAATCTCAGAAGGTGGGTCAAAATTGTTAACTGGAGGTGTGCTTTCACCGTCAGATCTAAGAGACTTGATGCATTTTGGTTTCCAATAGCCGGTCGGACAGTCTCGATCAGATCCCTAACAATGTGGCCCACGCAACGGAGGGGAAGATGGCACCTACCTGTTGGAGAGGGAGGCATCGCGGCAAGACGAAAAAGAAACGTCACAAGAAAAGATCCAAGCTGAAAGTGCAAACGGTGGCTGCTGGCAGGCGAGGTCCGCGAACTCCAGAACAGGAGAGCTGCACCCCAATCCCCGTCCAGGTGAGAGTGCTTAAGCTTCCTTTTGTACTACTTGGACCCCTGCAAACTCCTCCTGATTTTGGGTGGCTGTATTGCTGTGTTCCTGCTCAGCTGTTTTGTTTTGTTTCATTTTCTAGGAGGATGAATCGCACCAAAATACTCTTTACAGAAACAGTTTTTGGGTTTCAGAATTTAACAAGGACTCAGTCTATGATCAGCTGCCGTTTGAGAAACCCGAGAGAGTTCTGTCCACGGGCAAACTCCCCTCACCGAGGAGCCAATACAAAACAGAACTGCACAAGCTGATAAGCCCTATTCAGTGCCTTAATCATGTTTGGAAACGGCACTATCAGAGGGACAGCGTTCCACAACCTGAAACTCTCCATCCTTTTCCCTATAACATTATCCCCCCCCATTTCCCACATCTGGACAGTCCCCTCCACGCCATGAAACAGCATGCTCTGGAGACGTACTTCCAGGGTGACCTCAACTACCAAGACAGTGAGCATCGCTTATCAGGCCTGAACTTAGAATATAGCTTCCCCAAATGCGTCAACCAGTCCATGAAAACCAGTTCAGACAAGATTTCTGTGGAAGAATACTTGGTAGATGCCTTGAAGGGAAGCGTGAGTCTCGGTGAACCCCAGAATTTAGCCAGCCTAGCCAAGACGTGGAGAGGAGGTGGTCTGGACCCGAAGGAACAGTTTCATGAAGCAGATGAAAATGAAGGCGTGCTACTTAATGAGGTGATCTTCTGACCCTACACACTAGTGGCGTAGAAGGCAGAGTTTCTCTTGGGCTTCAGAAAAGAGATAATCTGCATCCATGTAATAATAATAATAATCTGCATTCTGTGAAAAGACTGCGTTTTCTGAACGGTTCTTGCTGTGCTTGAAGACTGCCAGTTAAAGATGCGGGTTTTGGAGGATATAAAGCCTTGTCTCAGATTGGTGGCTCTAATTTGTTTGCTCATTCACAAAATATGCCTGATTGTCTGGGAGAAGTGTTCCTGTGCTTAGTCAGTCTTCAAACATCCCTTCTCTGTCTGTCTGTGAAAGAACCCAGTCCATTCAGGTGAAGAGGCTGCAGTATTTTATTGGCTGTAGATGACCTGGACTGTGACACAGACAGAAACCAGGGACGTGTAGATGGAGAAGGTGCAAAAAAGCGTGTCTGCTGCCCCTGGTAGGAAGCCAGCGACTGCATGTAAATCTTAGAGGCATGATTCATTTCTTCTTAATTGAGTTCTCTCTTGCCACCTTAAACTCCTCCTGGAGGACTCTTCTCTGGAATCAGTGTGACCCTGTCAGTGTTGTCACTGGAGTTCAGGGTGTCACTTACCTGTCTGAATATATTTCCACTGAGACCTAGGGCAAATCTCAGTCTACTGGCGATAAAAAAGGTTTATCTCCCACATAAATGTCTACATTTAGTCACATGAATCTTGTTTTGTTTGTAGGATTTAGCTTTGCAGTTATGTCCTGCACATGAAGGGAATAGTGTGGAGCTCCAAAGCTATCCAAATGCTGGCAGCCTTTCTTTACAACACTCATTTAGATAAGAGCCCCCAGAAATCAAGTAGGTCCTCCCGTATCGATCATCTCAAACCTGCGACAGAAAGGATTTTGTACAGGGGCTTTGAGAGGTGTGGTGGTATCTATCATTGTGCTTTTTCTGAAGATGTGGGTCTCTGTCTGTGGAGCTCAACAGTTCAGTGTTTCTCACCTTGCTTCATCTTGTTTTCTGATTTTTAACTTCCAGAAACTAAAGCCGGTGGATTATGAGTACCGAGAAGAGGTTCATTGGACCAAGTGTCACGGTTCTTTGGGCATTGGCTCTTTTGGAGAAGTCTACAAAATAGAGGACAAACAGACGGGGTTCCAGTGTGCTGCCAAAAAGGTAATTATGTGTAGAAAGAGCAGGGGCACAGAGAAAAAGCCTCGCTTTTCCACTTACATGGACTGTAGGTACCTTATTGTACAGTTACGGTGAAAGGCTGCTCTGGTTATGTCCAAAGAGAAACTTCAAGGTGATGGCAGAGAGAGAAGAAGGAGGAGAACCTGTCTGTGCTTAGCAGCCAGAAATAGGTTCCTTTGGCCTTCAAAGGGTGGTACGAGGCATCTTGGGTCTGTGCTGAGAGAGGCCGAGCGGGGAGATTTCAGAGAGACTGTAAATGTGTTCCTGGTGACTGCGGGGGAGAAGCGGCTGCATGAGCTGTCTGCTTATCTAACTGTTCTCCTCTTAAAACACGTCTAGTGTAAATGGTGACATGGCAGGTGCTTCTCTGATGAAAAAGCAATAAAGTAGGAAAAAAATTAGGCAGTCGGTAGGCACTTAAAACAGAGAGAGCTTTTGTCTCTTCAGTGAGTGTCATATGCAATACCGGCACATTGTAATGAGGGGATTCTGCTACAGATGCAGCAAAGGATGTGTATTTTTCCAGGAGCTGGCAGAATAATCTATTGTACATCAAGATATGCCATTGTCATACGGTGTATGAAGTGTGTAGAATGTAACTTGAATCAGGGTATTGATTTGTAGGCAGCCATGGGGGAGCTCAGAGGTGAAGGCTGAGTGATGGTGCAAGTAGATGATGAGAATATAAACTTATTTTGTTTGAACTTAACGCTTGAATAGTTTCACCACCTCTCTGAGCTGCTGTTTCTCCCATTACTCCAATAAAAAAAACTTCCCTCACACTTGTTGTCTTGAGTACAAACGTATTATATGCAAAAAGAATTGGAAGTGGCATTTTTCAATTTAAAATATTTGCTTTTTCTTCTTTACGTTGGTCTCAACTTGATGTATGGCCTAGTGGAAAGGTGTATGTAGCAAGACTAAGGCAGCTTGTCCAGTTTTTTAACCATTTAATTTATCAGCTGTAAAGAAGATGGGTATTTAAAGTATGTAGAAAATTAATTCCTATTCTGCATCCTCACATTTTAGATATAGAATTTTGTGGCAATGTGACCAGCTTGTTTTCCAACAGTATGTAACTACTTAAATTTATTACCTATTTCATAGGAGAGGTAGCTGCTGCTCATGTATATTTTCAGGTGGTGGTGCTGAAAAGACAGACATTAGAGTAGGAGAAGCTGAAGTCTTTCAAAATATCAGTTGCTTTTTTTTCCTAGTTGCTGGAGAATTTCAAAAGATAATTCTGTAGATCAGAAATACATCATTTCACACCAAACTCTTAAACCAGGGGGTTCTAATGTGCAAGTGGAACGCTTAACTAGGATGGATTTTGTTTTACATCAGTAACTGTCTGGAATTACTGCTGCCTGCCTGTTCTAGCAGGGGACTGCCTGACCTTCTTTCACCATACTTGGTGGTGTAAGCACCTGCTCTCCAAATTCTTGAGATTAAAGAAAACTAGCTATAGCTGGATTGCTGACAGTGAAGAAACATGATACATCCTTTTCCCACCAGAATCTTAATGACTCATGTTTTCCTTCTGGTCTTTAGCAAATTCTTGTTGTGTTTTGTTTGGCTGAACTTAGTGAATAGAGCTTCTCTTTAACCATTTTTCTGTGCAGGCTGAGTACCACCTAAAAGGGTGATAGTATCGATCACTGCTTGTGGCCATACTTCATATTCCCTCCTGTTTTGAGGGGGGTTCATTTTTGCCAAGTACTGCACTATTCCTAGATATTAATTTTTTTTCTTCTTTTGTGAAAGCAGAATGGGTGAGTCGTCAGTATTATCTTTTTAACTGAGGCAAAAATTACCTTCCTCCTGAAAATTACCAGTACTCAGCCATAAGCTGGAGGTATTGCAACCTGGCATTTTTTCTGGCAAATCTTATCTTTATGCAGACACTGAGGATTTAGGGACTCTCATTGTCCTTGTTCAAAATCGTTCTGAGCGTTTGCACTTACTGCTGCACCCACTAATTTCTGTTAATGACAGTTATCCCTGTGCCCCCACTGTTAAACACTGTGGGACACTGACCCAGGCATCCGGGAGGGACAATTCTATCTGGATTTGTCACAAAATTTGTTCTGTGCTGCTTCTTTGTTTCTCTAGGTGCAGGTTGAACACTTCCGTGCAGAGGAGTTGACGACGTGCGCTGCGATAACAAGTCCTAAAGTTGTCCCCTTGTATGGAGCTGTGAAGGAGGGACCTTGGGTGACCATCTTCATGAAGCTGATGGAGGGTGAGAAGGGAACCACAATGGAAGCACCATTGTAACTGCTGAATGCAGTGGACATTGAGCTCCTCTTCCTCCTGCCCCACTTTTAAATCTGTTAATTCTTTGGTGTATCCAGAGTGTTCCTAGCGTTAATTCCTGAGTGGGTTGGGATAGGTATGTGTAACCCCTGCTGGTGTGGTCTTTTCTTGGGGGGAATGGTTTCCAGTCCTGCCTCGCGCCAGCTCGAGGATGTGCATCTCTTGAATGGCAGCTGCAAATTCCTACTAAAACACATTCCTGGTGCTGGATTTTGCTTTCATGTTTATTTGCATGGCACATTGTGTTGGAAAAGGGGATGCTGCAAAGCAAACTTAGATGCTTCTGTTGCCTGATGCTCTTTTTCCATCCAGGACCATGGAAATAGCAGTCTGTGCAGGATCTGTGATCGGTAGCACCTAGAAATATCTGATCTGATCACAGAGGAGTTGCTTTTGATACAAAGCAATGCCGTTAAGCTGACGGCTTTTCTTTCATGAAAGAGGCCGGATTCGGTGGGCAGCAAGAACTCTGGGAATAAACAGAAGGAACAGACCCACACGTGGAAGATAAGGGCTGTCAGACCTGGCAGTTCTCATTTCTTCATCAGAAACGACGAGAAACACTAATGATGCTGGGAAGACTTTAAAGATAAGCTAATGTGGACTCTCTGGATTCCTTTCTAGGTGGCTCACTAGGTCAGCTAATTAAACAGAGTGGCTGCCTGCCAGAGGATAGAGCCCTCAGTTATTTGGGCCAGGCATTAGAGGGCTTGGAGTATCTTCATGCTCAAAACATTCTCCATGGAGATGTAAAAGGTAGGATGGTATTTAAGGTACCTTATTTTTCCCTTTTTCATATAAGAGCCAAATTGCTTGGTGATTAAGTTACTGAGTATCAGAAGGTTATTTACTTGATTTTCAGCTCTACATTTGAGATTAGAACTTAACTTGGTTCTAAAGGGCTGGCATATCGTAGACTGGTTTGGATTGGAAGGAACCTGAAAGCCCCCCCAGTGCCACCCCCTGCCCTGGGCAGGGACACCTCCCACCACTCCAGGTTGCTCCAAGCCCCCTCCA
>JAOXJM010000011.1:1067542-1078138 GCA_026413425.1 Tringa solitaria | reverse complement strand
ATGTGCTCTGGGCAACCCTGCTTTGGCAGGGGAGTTGGACTAGGTGATCTCTAGAAGGTCCCTTCCAACTCCAACAATTCCATGATTCTGTGAAACCAATATTATACTGGGCACCAGCTCCAATGAAACATAATACATTATACTTCTAAAACGTAAATGTATATTACACCTGCATATCACATATGAATGTATACTATCTACCGTTATAGAACATAACAGTCTTGATACCCATGGAGGTTATTTGGCGTTAAAGAAGAATTATGTCTTTTCCGTGCATTAATTTATTAGCAAAGGTAATTCAGAAAATTCAAAACCCTGAATATTTTGTGTTTAAAATAGTAACTTTTCCTTTTTTTAAAAAAAAAATGTTTTATGAAGGCAGTTATTCTAAGTGAAAAGAAAGCTAAGCCCTGGTGTGATGTTGCCTTTTTATCTGCTCATCTTTAAGTGGTATTTATTTGTAATTATAATTATCTGTGATGTCAAAGACAGGAAAAAATCATTATTTCTTTATGAGTAAGATTTCAAATATTTGGTACATTCAGGGAAATTACATCCTCTGATGATTCAGGGCGTTTACATTGTTGAAGATAAATGCCTTAGAAAGTTGTGGATAATTTTTAAACTCGATATGAATGAATTAAATGAATGTTGTCTTATTTACAGTAAAGCACGTCCTCAGTAAAAGTGCTCTGCTCTTTTTTGAAGACTTGAGTTCTATTTTCAGGAGCTTTGTCATATAATTTTTCTAAATTTACTGTAATTAATGAGAGGTAATGATCGGTAATCAACTTAAATGTGCTGTAAAATATGGAACTTAATGTATGCAAGACAAAATTTAAGCATTCCAATTCATGGTTCACTTTATAGTATATAGACTGATAATTACAAAGAGATATTAAGAGGATCCGTTTGTAGAGACACTTTAAAAAGTCAAGAGGTAAGACTGAAAACTCAATCATAATTTAGGAAACTTCTGTCTTCTAGTGCTTAATGTGTCTGACTGAAGAGTATTTAGTAGTTTAAAATTTACTTTTATATTTTAGTAGTGTACCCATTACCACCTCCTATTTTGTAGAAAGAAATAAATCCTCCTCCCAGTTACCAGGGCATTTGAACCACCACTTTGGGGAGGAAGTGTTGGTTTGCTCATTATACTGGGATAATAGCTGATTTCTACTTCACTGCTGCTTTTAGCTACTTAACTAGAAATACCTGTGGGCCAAAGACACCAGTCCAGGCAGGAATGTGATTATAGTTAATTCAGGAGTTGTTTCTGGGTGCAGAAGTAAATGGTGTACAACTCACACAGCCTTTGAAAGACTTAGGGCTTTTGATTATAAATTGGCTCCTTCCACCGGTCTCATATTTCCAGTCTTGCCTAAATGCTGCAACTGTGAAACGTAATGACTGAGCCATGCTGGCAGAGAAAGCAATTTTGTCCTGAACTTCAAGATATAGTGGATATAAAGTTCAATTACCAGTGGTGTGCTCCCCCTGGTAACATTCAGGCTATCATAAAAATCAAGGTGATTGAATGGATTCACATCCATGTAGCTGTAAGAGAGCTGTGCAATAGGAAAAAAGACAAATTATTAAGACAGTGTTCATTCACCAGAGTACTTAACACTCTTATATGCCCATTCACCATACAGGATATGACATAAATTGTATTTTCTAATGCTATTGCACCTATTTGACAAAGATGAGAAAATATGTCCAACCAGTTCTTCTTTCCTCTGTACTCCTACTTCATAGACCTAAAAGAAGGATTTATGCTGTATATGTTGTTTGTTGTGGTTATATTATCTCTATGATGCTGAAATTTATTTTATCTGAGTAAACAAGCAACTAAGTTTAAACTTATGCTTTTTTTTTTCGTATTTTGTTTTCTGATCTTGTGTATTAGAGTTTATTGCCCCTATCTCCACCCAGGTTTCTTTGGCATATTTCCCTTCTGTAACTTTGATTTCTCCCAGACATCTGTAATGTGGACAGATGCCCTCCATCTATTGTATACTAAAGGAGATCCTGTGCAACAGGACATGCTCAGAGTACCATATACACTGTCATTTTTGATTAGAAGGTTCATAGTCATCCTGTGATCACCTCATGCCTCCAGGAACATTCGCGTGCTCCAGTGTTTCCAAACTGGAGCAGAAACTTATGGTGCTCCACCTGATGTTGTGTTACCTATTTCTACTCTGCAGTTCTTCATGCAGGGTTTATTGATGTAGGAGATATCTCTTCTGTCCGAGCTCCAGCTGGCAGGGAGTAGAGGGACCATAGAACTATACCATGAGATAGAGCTTTTTCTGCCTCATGGATAACATGAAATCCAAAATATGATGTGGACAAGGAAACCTACATTGCTTGAACGATGCTTTTCTGCAATCTAAATTCAAAAGACCTGACCATAAACTTCACTCTTTCATACATTTGATGGCAGCAAAGCATGAGGGGTGGAGCCTGAGAGATGTGTTAATGAGGCTTTTGCCGCCCATCAGTAGCCTGCTGGAGTCCAGCTCCATGCAGTTACAGCCAGCACATCCAGTCCTCCACCAGCCAGATGAAGTGGTCAGGCAATTGGGCTAGATGATTATTGTAGATCCCTTTCAACTCAGCTATTCTGTTCTGCTCTGTTCTATTCTAATTTTAAAACATCTTCATTTACATCTTCCTTATATCTTCTGTCTTCCTGTGGGTCTACCCAGCTTCCTCCAGACTTATTTGCTAGTAAGAAAGACCTTTTCTTTCATCAATTTAATTCCGTCCTTCCATTCTACATTCCATACATTCTGTGGGGTATGTGAGATGGGCACCTGACAACAAGATAGACTTTGTGAAATCTCTGTTGATGATTGGTTCTCTGATGTGCACTGGAAGTGGCTCCCTGAACTATGAAAGCATCTGGTCCAGGCTAGTTCATAAAGACAAAATGCATTATTCTTTCCCCTACAGTCATAATGTGTCTAGGACCAGCAGAGGTTAAGAAAGTGGGTTTGTTTGGCAGATGTTTCTTGTTATTCTGCCAATTAAGTCAACAATAGGTATTCATAATCCTAGGGAGGCTTGGAGGTCATAGAAATTACAGGGCAGGCAGAACAGTTTATGTACAAATAGCTGAAGAAGAAAGTGTTCTTTTGGGGATTTCCTTCCCACCCCCACCACTACCCTCCTTTTATTGTGCTGGTCCTAAAGGCTGCCTCCAATCGGTGACATTGTGTATTGGTTTCACCCCTTGGTTCTGGCTGCAGAGTTCAAGGTCCTGAATGGCACAAACTCTGTCTTACTGTTGCAGGGGAGATGATCTTCTGCAGTTGGTCTTAGGCTCAGCTTTCAGGTCTTTGATACTTGCATTCTTAAGAGAGAATGGGCAGGCAGCGTCCGTGGAATAAAGATAGCAGTTGTTTTGAGGTGGCACACCATGTAATGCAGTCTTTTAGTACCTTCCCAATATGGAGAAATTAATTAGATTCTTACTTCCTGGCCTTCTCAAGTATATCGTTGCTCAGCAAGACGTGGAGCTGGCACAGAGAAGCACTAATCTTAAGGGGAAGAAGAGATTTGGAGAAATCATTGAAGAGTTAGTTTGTGTGCTTGTGCTTGGGATCTTGATGGCAATGGAAGGATCTCTCCAGGTAATGCTCTCAATACTTTACAAATGTCGGGCACTGTCATTTTGTTACCCCTTATGCAGTAAAGAACAGTGTGATACAACAGCCAGATGAGGCTGACAGCAAGAATAAAGCATTATTGAAAGACAAATAAAGCAAAATCTTTAAAGGGAGAAAGCAAGTAGTTATAAGGCAATTAACAGCCATGAGGCAGTAACTTCACTAAGAAAGGTGAATTTCCATACAGAAAATCCTTACTCAAGCATAACAGTTCTAATATATACTGAATAAAGCCTGGATTGGTGAGAGTAAAGACGAGAAAAGTATGATAAAACATTTCTGCTATCGCTTCTGGTGAAAAAGAAAAATGAATAAGACATTGTTGGTGCTAATTATACCTAAAACACTGTAGCAGCTGATAAAAGTATTTGATATACTGTGACCCAAGAAGGAATGTAACTGTGTTTTTATCTGAACCCAAGAAACAGAAGGGGGAATAAATGCCTGCCTTACAGTCACATACTCTGGCATCCACATGTACTTATGGAGATATAAAAGATTTCTTAATGAGAGACAGAAACATATATGGGACAAATGAGTCCAGCACATAGGAGAAGCTGTTGAAAGCAACAGAGAAATTTCTTCAAATGGCAAGGGCAGTTGAACTGTCGAGGAAAAGGATCAAAACAGTGTTATTAGTGCAGAATAAGTTCACAGGGTCAAACTAAAGGAAATTGGGAAGCAGGACAGAGACAGACTGACCAGGAATGCAGGCGTCATGATGCAGGTTATGTACTGAGAGAAACAAGTCAGAAGAAAGAAAGAAAACTCTCTGGCTCCTGGAGAAACATTTAAAAAGCAGAGAGCATAGCAGGACTTTCTGTCCAGTGTGTTGAAGTTCAGGAAATATGAAAAGTGGTAATAGAGATGGAGAACATAGAAATTACAGTTAAAAGAGAGATTTCTTCTGGCTGCCTTGCATAGGCCCAGAGAAATTAGTTGCACAGAAGGATGCAGGAGGAGGATGCCACCCTGCAGCCACATGAGGACAGCGAATCCCTGACCCTCCTGCTGATTCTCGGAGCCTCCACTGCTGCGAGGAACAGCCCAGCGCTGCTCACCCCAGCCCTGTGAGAGCCCCCTGGGGGGGGGGGGGTCTGTTCCAGCCCCCACTCCCACGGCGCAGCAAAATTTGGAAGGAAGACGTATAAAATCACTGTAAAATAGCACCCCTGCCAGCTCCTGGGGTTTGGGAAGTGCCCAGGGTGGGATCTTTGCAGCAGGCTCCTCCACAGCGAAGGAGAGCACGGGGCTGGGGGAGACGGGGTGGGGGGAGATGTGCAGGGACCGCTGTGTCCCCACCTTTTCCCCCCCAGCTCCCCTCCGGCAGCGGGAAATCAAAGGCACCAGCAAGCTGAGGAGTGGGCACGCCAGCGCGCAGGGCTGGCCCTGGGACGGGCGCGCAGGGGGGCAGCTCTGGGGTAGGGATGGGGCAGCCCCTCTTTTCCTTCCAGGACAAGTTGGGGGGCCATTCCGTGTCCCCCGCTTCCTGCCCGTGCCCAGGAGGGTCCTCCAGCCTGGAGGAGGGGATCTCAGAGGCATTGCTAAGCGAGCACCGGGGGGTCCCTGCGCCGGGAGAGCAGGGTGGGGGCCAGGGCAGCCGGGAAGGGGCACTGTCCCTCTGCCCCGCATCGTCCCGGGCCGGCGGGTCGATGTCCTGCGTGGGGACGACGGTCCTGCCCCGGTGCCGGCGGCTGAAGGGACGGTGCCGGTCACAGCGAGATGTCCGGCGTCGTCTGCAGGCTCTGCCCCGCAGCCCGTTTCTTGGCGCTGCCACGGCCCTTGTCGCCGCGCCGGTACGGGTTGTTCCGCAGGTCTGCAGGGGGAGAGAGCCCGGGGGGGGCACGGCTGAGCCAGGGCTGGGACACAGGCACCCCCCAACCGCCCAGGAGTCACCCCATTTGGGTGGGAGGGTGCTCGGGAGGAGCCCGACGCGCTGCCGGGAGGAGCAGGAGCTACGAACACCCCATCCCTCGGCTCTTTGGGTGCACCCCCCGTGTCACGGGGCTGGGGCCGATGCCGTGGTGCCCCCCAGGGCTGGGTTTCAGCGTGGGGCAGAGTCTCCGGCCACGCAGCCGGAGGCGGGGGGAGTGAGAAACCCCGTGAGGGTGGCAAATCCGTCAGCCCCCGCCTGCGCCGTGCCCTCGCCCCCAGCCCCACTGCCCCCACGTTACCTACAGAGGACTCTCCTCGTTGAAGCTCACGTCGCAGAAGAGCCGGGACGAGCGTTTGCCCGTCCGGGCCGTGAAAGGAACAGTTTTCAGAGCTGAGCAGAGCAATCCAGAGAGACAGCGAGGAGGAGGAGGAGGAGGAAAGAGGAGGAAGAAGCAGAAGAGGAGGAAGAGCGATGAGACAGGGCAGAGAGCACTCGCCAGCGTTGCCACGTGGGATGGGAAGGTGCTACAGGTGGGTTTGGTCCCCACCATGGGGCTTGGTGGCCCTTTGGCTTGCAGCGCCCCGTCACCGAGGGTCTCCCCGCTGGCAACAAGTGCTGGGTCCACTGCCGGGGGGGGGACACCTGGCCCCTCACCTGAAATAATATCCTCGATGGCCCCGTCTTTCCCTTCGTAGATGAGCGGCTCCTTCACCATCTGCTTCTTCTTCAGCTCGGCGATCATGTCCATCTGCTGCCGCCTGGCTTTCTGGATGGGCAGCTGCTGGGGGGGACAGCGTGGGGTGAACGGCGTGACCTTCAGCCACCCCCACTCCACCCCCCTCAAAGGAGATGGGGTGCCCCCATCTTCACCCCCCCCTTCCCCACCAGGCAGCCCGCTCGGGGCTGTCCCACCAGGACAGAGGGACACATGGGGCACCTTCACCTCGGGCTGCTCCTCGCTGCCGGGGGGGCTGGATTCCGCCTCTTTGGCTGCTGCCTCTTGTTTCTTCCACAGCTCGATGTCCTGCTCTGCTTTCTTGGGAAGGGGGAGGGTGTGCTGAGCTGGGGGGGGGTCCCAAAGCCTCCTCCCCACCCCCCCTTGGCAGCCCCCAACTCACCCCAACCCAGCCCCAGCATCTCCCACCACCCCACAGGAACATCGACCCCCAGGGGCTCTCTGCCCTGTGAGCCCCCAGCCTCGTCTGAGGCTTTTGCTGGTTACCCCAAAATGGGCTCAAACCTCACCCCCCCCAACCCCAAATCTCCTCCCAACCCCCAGAAACAGGGCACCCCCCATCCCCTCCTACCTTGTAGGCTCTGATGAAGCGCATGAACATGGGGAAGAAGGTGGTGGGGGGACTGGTCTTGGGGTTCTCCCCGAAGTACTCCACGGCCGACTCGTACGCCTCCTGTGGGCAGAGACACCCCCATCCAGGGGGGGCTGGGGCCGGGCAGCAGCACCCCATGGCCCACCACCTCCTTCCAGCCTCTCCCACCTCACCCTCCCATCCTGTATCTCCTCCAGCTCCTGGCTCTCCTTCTGGAGCCACATCCCAACCGGGACTTCCTCCCATGGGGCAGAGGTGTGAGCAGAGGGCACCTGGGGGTGTCCCCACGTAGGAATGGGGTGTCCAATCCTGCCCCACGACCCCACACTACCCCCAGCGCCCACCTTGGCGGTTTTGCTGTCAGCCTGCAGCTTCTCCATCACCTCCGTGTTGACCTTGAGGAAGTCCTTGAGCACAGGGCTGTCGTCCTGCCGCATGAACTCCTTGCGGGTCAGCTCCATCCCCTGCTGCAGGCTCCGCACGTCCTGCAACACGCTGTCCAGGGAGACTGCGGGGAGGGCAAGCAGCGCCGGGGTCAGGGTGGGCTCGGAGACCCCCCATGCCAGGCGGGGGGCAGTCTGCCGGGACCTCCCCGGTACCCGTGGGTGCTACCTGTGCCCGCCTTGTCGAGGAAGTGCAGCTCCGTGTGGAAGCCGGTCAGCTCGGGGTACTTCTCCGTGATCACCCGCACCAGGTAGTGCAGCAGCGTCTGCTTGCGGTCTGTCGACTTCATCTCCAGGAGCTGGGAGAGAGCGGCGTCAGCCCCTCCGACCCCCATCCCACCGCCCCACCTCACCTCTGCTCAGGGCAGGCTCTGCTGGCCCTCCATCCCCAAATGGTCCCTGCATCCCTCCATCCCCACAGCTGGTTCCACATCCTTCCATCCCCAAACGGTCCTTGCATCCCTTCACCACGGCTGGTTCCACATCCCTCCATCCCCAGGGCTGGTTCCACATCCCTCCATCCCCAGGGCTGGTCCCTGCATCCCTCCATCCCCATAGCTGGTTCCACATCCCTCCATCCCCATAGCTGGTTCCACATCCTTCCATCCCCAAACGGTCCTTGCATCCCTCCACCACGGCTGGTTCCACGTCCCTCCATCCCCAGGGCTGGTCCCTGCATCCCTCCATCCCCAGGGCTAGTTCCACATCTTTCCATCCCCATGGCTGGTTCCACATCACTCCATCCCCAAATGGTCCCTACATCCCTGCATCCCCCCAGCTGGTTCCACATCCCTCCATCCCCATGGCCGGTTCCACACCCCTCCATCCCCAAATGGTCCATACATCCCTCCATCCCCACGGCTGGTCCATGCATCCCTCCATCCCCATGGCTCATCCTATATCCCTCCATTCCCACAGCTGGTTCCCACATCCCTCCATCCTCACAGCTGGTCCCAGATCTCTCCTTCCCCATGGCTGGTTCCACATCCCTCCATCCCCAAATGGTCCCTGCATCCCTTCATCCCTATGGCTGGTCCCTGCATCCCCCCATCCCCACAGCTGGGGTTCCCACATCCCTCCATCTCTCCATCTCTGGTCTCTGCACCCTTCCAACCCCGTGACTAATTCCTGTGTAGCTCCATCCCTTTAGACCTTCCCCATGTCTCTCCAACATTAGGGATGGTCTCTTCATCCCTCCATCCCCACAGCTGATTTCTGTGTCCCCTCCATCCCCACGGCTGGTCCCTGCATCCCTATAGCTCCTCTCCATGCCTCTCCAAACCCTACAGATGGTCCCTGCATCCCTCCATCCCCACAGCAGGTTCCCACTTTCCTCCATCTCTACTGTGTCCCTCCATCCCTGAGGTGGTCCCCAGGTGGTGGCAGTGTCCCCTACCGCGTCGAGGCTCTGCAGGCGGAAGCCGTAGGCTGCCCCACGTTTGCTGCTGTTCATGTAGTTCCCGAAGGCCAGGACGATCTGTGGAGACACAACAGCTTGGGGACACAATCCAGCACAGATGGGGCACCCTGGGGCAGGCACAGGGCCTACGCGCACCCTGGCAGCACCCATCCCAGCCCGACGTCCCCCCACCAGGGCCACCACCCCCCAAACCCCTCACCTCGAGGATGTTGCGCAGTTTGCTGGAGGACTTGAGGGACATGGAGGCGGCGATGATGGCGTTGAGTTGCTGCGGGTGGGAGGAGAAGGGTGTGAGTCTCCCCACAGGATGCCACCCCCTGGCAGCCCCCCCACCCACAGCCACCCCTCGTCCCCCCCAGCACCCACCGGCATCAGCAGCTGGGCCGTGTCGCTGAAGTTGCCCAGGAAGATCATGACGTTCATGCGCTCGGCCAGGCGCGGGATCTTGCTGAAGCGGATCATGAACTGGTCCTCGTCCGAGAGCTCCTCCAGCGGCTGCTGCTCCCGCTCAAACTTCCCAATGAGCGTCCGCTCGTACTCGGTGGGCAGGAAGCGCAGCAGCAGCTCCAGAAAGTCAAGGCTCAGGGCTTGCTGGTCGTACCTGCGGGTGGTGGGAAGCCCCCAGCACAGTCAGACCCTCAGCAGGTCCCTCAACATCCCGTGTCACCCGTGGCTGGTTCCCATCTTCTCTCCATCCCCACAGCTGGTCCCTGCATCCCTCCGTCCCCACAGCTGGTGCCACCACGCCTCCAACCCCAGCACACCCCACAGCACCCCAACCTCTCGGTGTAGCTGGACTCGTGCCCGACCTTCTCCCATCAAGGTGGGGACACTCACGTTTCAATGGCTGTGCAGATGTCCTGGACACTGCGGCCGCCCTTGCGGAGGGTGATGGCCAGGTTCTTGGCTCGGTTGGACTCCATGAGGGTGACCTTGCTGGGAGCCTTCTGCGTGGCCTTCACCTTGAGGGCACTGATGTCCACGGCGGGGCCCTGCGCTTTGGTCTTGAACTGCTCCTCAAAGTCACTCATGTCCAGCTCCTGCGGGGAGACAGGGCTGAGGGCACGGTGGGAAGGTGACGCAGGACATCTGGGATGAGGTCAGGGCCAGAGAACCAGGACAAGGGGGAGAGGAGTGAAAGGATGAAGGTGGAGTAAGGGGCTAAGGTCAAGATGAAGTGGTGAGAATGGAGCAAGGGGACAAGGACAAGGACAGGGACAGGACAGAGGGACAGGGAGGGGGTAAAGAGGGGGTGAGGGGACCAGAGGATGAAGATGAGGAAGAAGACACGGACAGGATGGGAGGATGAGGATGAAGCAAGGGGACAAGGACGGGGTGACAGCAGAAGGATGGCAGATCCCATGTTGTCCCTCTCCTGGCATGAAGGAGCTGCTCCAACCTCCAGCTCCTCCAGCATGACACCACGGATGGGTGCAAGGTGGGCACGGGGGACAACATCAGCGTGGCTGCAGTGTGGACTGGGGCACTGGCCCAGCTGAGCACCCCATGCCCGGGCCCCCCCCCCGGACTCCCCTGTGTCCTCACCTGCAGCACCTTCTCGTCGTTGAGCTCGGTGAAGACGGTGCCATCGATCTGGCTCGGCTTCAGGGCCACCCAGTTGAAGACGGGCATGCGGAACTTGGTCTGGATCGGCTTCTTCACCTTCACTGTGGGGAGATAGGGGGCGGGGGGGGGAGCACGTCACAGGGTGGGGGGGTCCCAAACCCACCCCAGGAGGCACCCATCCATCCCTTGTCGGGGGACATCCCCACCACCCCTGGGTCACACTCACCTGAACCGTTGGTTGGGGGGGGGGCACCCGGCGCGGCTGGGAGCTCCCCACCGAGGGGTG
>JAOXJM010000011.1:986827-1006767 GCA_026413425.1 Tringa solitaria | reverse complement strand
TCCCATCCCATCCTGTCCCATCCCATCCTATTCCTTCTCATCCCATCCCATCCCAACCCATCCCATCCCATCCCATGTCTGTCCTGTCCCATTTGTCCCACCCTGTCCTGGTTGTCCCATTCCATGCAACCCCATCCCACACCATCCCAGGCCATGCTATCCCATCCTGTCTCGACCCATCCCATCCCATCCCATGGGATTTGGGGGGGGGTGTACACATGCAGGTGTGCAATTGAGCCCTCCCCGCTCCCACCCAGTCCCCCCAGTCCCCCCCCAGAGCCTCCAATACCTCCCAGTGTCCCCTGGTACCCGCTGAGGGTGCCCACGGGCTGGTGCCCCGCAGGCCTGACGGAGGACGAGGACATCCAGCGGATGCTGCGGGGCTCCCCGCTCTGGAAGATCAAGTCCCGGGGGGGCCCCAGGGAGCGGCTCTTCCGCCTGCAGGAGGACGGGGCGACCGTCTGCTTCGAGGGGGGCTTCAGGCGTGCTCGCTCCCAGCAGAGCTGTGAGTGCCGGCGCTGGGGACGGTCCCCTGGGGGCTCGGGGACACTGGGCCACGTCCTGCACGGCCTGGAGCTGCAGGGAGGGGTTGGGACCCGGGCAGTGCCCCAAACCCACCTGTGGGGACCTGGGCATGAGCCAAACCAAACCCTAACCCCCATTTGTGACCCAGAACCCCATCCAGACCCCACCACAGGACCCAGACCCCACCCCAGGACCTAGCCCACATCCTGGGACCCAGACCCCCACCCAGGACCCGGAGACTCATCAAGGACCCAGACCCCCACCCGGAACCCAGACCCCAGCCCGGGACCCAGATCCCCACCCAAGACCTGGACCCCCACCCAGAACCTGGACCCCAACTGGGTCCCAGACCCCAACCCAGGCTCCCGACACCCATCTAGGACCTGGACCCCCACCCAGGACCCATCCCCCAACCCGGGACCTGGAAACCCATGTGTGAACTGGAACCCACCCTGGGACCCGCACCCCAACAGGCAACCCAGACCCCAACCCAGACCATCACCCAGACTCCCGCCTGGGACCCACACCCCCACCTGGGACCCAGACCCCAATCTGGAACCCAGACACCCACCCAGGACCCAGATTCTGATCCGGGACCCAGACCCCCAGCCTGGGACCCAGACCCTGACCCAAAATGTGGACCCCAGCCCAGAACACAGCCCCCTGCTCAGGACCTGGATCCCATCCCACTGCACCCAGTGCCTCCCCGTGCTTCCCAGTGGGTCCCAGTACATCCCAGTGCACCCCAAGCTGAGCCCCCTCAGCCCACACCCTCCCGACTGTCACGAGGTCCCTTCTCCATCCCGGCCAGACTGTCCCCGCTCCCCGGCGTCACCCGTCTCTTTCCACCCTCGCATCTGGGACGGGTGCCCAGAGCTGGCACCGCTGCAAGACAGCTCCGTCACTGCCAGCGTCCCTGTCAGCGTCCCTGTCCCCAACCCCGCAGGGGACAGCAGCCGCCGCTCCTGTCTCGCCTGGGATTAGGGAGTTGAGCCCGGCTGTGGCATCAGCAGCAGCTGAGCTCCGGTGCCCCGGGGGTGTCCCTGGGGACACGTGAGATGTCCATCGGCAGCCAGGCTGCCCTGCAGGATGCTCGTGGGTGGGGGGAAATGCTGAGGGACCACCTCCATCCCCGGGGTGGCTTCGTCACCGCGCGTGTCCCTGCAGTCTCGGTGATGCACATCGAGGCGGTGCGCGAGGGACGCCAGTCGGAGGGTCTACGCAAGCACGGAGCCGCCTTCCCCGAGCGGCACTGCTTCACCCTCGTCTTCAAGGGCAAGCGCAAGAACCTGGACCTGGCCGCCCGGGGGGAGGAAGACGCCCGCCACTGGGTGCAAGGGCTCGCCAAGCTGATGGGACGGCTGCAGGCCATGAGTCAACCGGAGAAGCTCGACCAATATCCTTTGTGGGAGCTATGGGGGCTTGAGGACAGGTTGAGGATGGCCACGGAGGTGACACCGGATGGTTTCCTTACCCTGGCATAGCTGGATCCATGGGGTCCTGCAGCGAGCAGACAGGAACAAGGACAACAAGATGTCCTTCCGGGAGGTGAAGAGCATGCTGAGGATGATCAACATTGACATGGATGATGTCTACGCCTACAAGCTCTTCAAGGTACCCATCCTGTGCCCCGTCACCTGCTGTCCCCCGCTGCTGCCACCGGGAGGGGATACTGGCTCCTCCTCTGCCTTCCCAAGCACAGAGAACTGTCAAACTCATCACACCCAAAGCCACCCACCACCACCAATAGCTGGGCCCACCACCGATAGTTGGGTTCCATCACAAGCAGGAGCTCATGATGGGGTGGGGTGGGGTGAGCTGTTCCCCCCCAGTGCTCCGTGGGTCCCCAAGGTGTGACATTCCCCCCACAATGGGGTGCTGCCCCCATGGGCATCTCCCGAGGTCCCTTTTCCACCTGGGGAAACTGAGGCACGGTGCTCTGCTCCATCCCACACTGGAGGGTCAGAGGGCTATGGGTGGGGGGATGGAGGGGACATGCCACCGCATCCCTCTAAGCACACCCCATCCCCTGAGCCCCCCCAAACTCATCACACACGCTGTTAACCCCAAGGGACAGGCAGGAGGAGGCAGGGGGTGGTCATGGGCAGGGGATGGTCCCCGAGATTGGGTTGTGGTCCCATCAGGAGTGCGACCGCTCTGGCAATGAGCGGCTGGAAGGCCGGGAGGTGGAGGAGTTTTGCCGTCGGCTGCTGCGGCGGCCAGAGCTGGAGGAGCTTTTCGGGCGTTACTCGGGGGAGGACCGTGTCCTGTCGGCCGAGGAGCTGCGGGATTTCCTGCGGGATCAGGGGGAGGATGCCAGCCTGCGCCAGGCCCGCGCCATCATCCGCACCTACGAGCTCAACGAGAAGGGTAGGGCTGAGGACGGGCAGCTCGGTTCATGGGTGGTGGTGGGATGGTGGGACAGGCGCTGCCGGAGCCAAGGGAGGCCATGGATGGTGTGGGGTTGGGCCTCTGGTTGGTGGTGCCAGCCCCCCAGGCTGGTATGGAATCCTCCAAGGCTTGGGTGAGTGTCCCCATGTCCCTTCTCTGGGGTGGCAACGGGTGCCAGCAGATCCACAGGTGGCCTTGCTGATCTCTGGTGGATGTGGCATTGTGGGGACAGGGGACATGAAGGTGGGGATGGACAGCAGGTGGACCTCCATGTCTCCTGGGTGATGCAGTGCCAGCCCTAGCCTGAGTGTGACACTGCTGGGGGACTTCCATGTCCCTTGGGTTCCACTATGGCCAGTCCAGGGTGAACAAGGCACTAGGAGGTCAGGGGACATCATGGTAGGGATGAAGGACCTCCATGTCTCTTGGGTATCACAGTGGGGTAGATGTGTCACCTGCAGGATAGGGGACATCAGGGCAGAGATGGGATACCAAGAGGACCTCCACATCCCCTGAGTACCACAGTGCCAAGTCTAGGGTGAGCACGGCACTATGAGGACAGAAGACATCAGGGTGGGGACAGGGAACCTCCACATCTCATGGGTGCCACCACGCCAGGTCGAGGGTGAATGTGGCACTAGCAGGTTTGAGCGACATCAGGGTGGAGATGGGACACTCGGGAAAACTTACATGTCCCCTGGGTGCTGCAATGCCAGGTCTGGGGTAAACATGGCACTGCTGGGAGGCAGGGGACATCCAGATGGGGACGGTCCCCGGGATGCCACCCTCTGTGACACCCCACCGCTGTGTCCCGCAGCCAGGCAGCAAGACCTGATGATGCTGGATGGCTTCATGATGTACCTCCTCTCAGCCGCCGGTGACATCCTCAACCAGGAGCACACCAAGGTGCACCAGGACATGAGCCAGCCCCTCTGCCACTACTTCATCTCCTCCTCCCACAACACCTACCTGACCCGCAACCAGATCGGTGGCACCAGCAGCACTGAGGCCTATGTCAGGTGGGTGTCAGACGCTCCGTACCCCCATGGTCCTGTGGTCTGTGGGGGTCGGGGCGGCGCAGGGACTCACCCGGTGCCGGTGCGGTGGCAGGGCGCTGATGGCGGGGTGCCGCTGCGTGGAGCTGGACTGCTGGGAGGGCTCCGATGGGGAACCCATCGTCTACCATGGCCACACGCTCACCTCCAAAATCCTCTTCCGCGATGTCATCGAGAGCATCCGCGACTATGCCTTCAAGGTGGGCCAGGTGCCCTGGGAGGGGAGGTGGGCGCTGGGGGACGGGTGCTGAGCGCTGCCCGTCCCCCTCCCCAGCAATCGCCCTACCCCGTCATCCTGTCCCTGGAGAACCACTGTGGGCTGGAGCAGCAGGCCACCATGGCCCGGCACATGAAGGCCATCCTGGGGGACATGCTGCTGACGCAGCCGCTGGAGGGGCAGGACCCCCATGACCTCCCGTCCCCTGAGGTAAGGCCACCCACCCCCCCACCGCAGTGTCCCCATGTCCCCTCTGAGCCCTGAGCTTGGCCCTTCCTTCCGCAGCAGCTGAAGGGGAAGGTTCTGGTGAAGGGCAAGAAGCTGCCAGAGACGTGGCACGAGCCCCAGGGTGTCACCTCCCTTCTGGACCATGAGGAGGAGGAAGAGGAAGAGGAGGAAGAAGAAGAGGAGGAGAAGCTGCAGGAGAGAAGCAGCCGGCGGGTAAGAGGCTCTCCCAGGGCTGTGGTGCTGGGGGACCATGGTGTCCTGGTGGTCCTGAAGGACCACAGCATCCTGGTGGTGCTGGAGGACCATGGCATCCTGGTGGTGCTGGAGGACCATGGTGTCCTGGTGGTCCTGGAGGACCACAGCATCCTGGCAGTGCCACAGGTCCACTGTGTCCCAGCATTGGTGGGGCCTGGGGTAGGTGAGCACTGCCAACATCCCCTGATACAGCCCTGCTCTCTCCTCTTCCAGTCGCTGCAGTCGCTGCAGGAGATCAAACCTCTGCAGGTGGGTCATGCGATAGAGCCTCCCTCTTCCCCTGTGGGGCTGGGTGGTCCATTTCTGAGGTCTCCATTGCCTTGGGAACTCTATGACCTTGGGTCTCCATCACCTCCAGCATGACCCCTCAGGGTCTCCATTGCCTTGGGGGAGTGTTCTCCATTGCCTCAGTTCTCCATCACCTCAGAGTCTCCATCACTCTGAGGTCTCTGTCACCTCAAGTTCTCCATCATGCCCATCACTTCAGGGTCCCCATCACCTTGGAGTCTCTAACATCTTGGGTTGTCTATCACCTTGGGTTCTCCATGACTTCAGGGTCTCAACCTGCTTGGGTTCTCCATCATCTCAGGGTCCATCATTCCATTGCCTCCAGTTCTCCGGCACTTTGGGGTCCTTGGGGGTCTCAGTGGTCAGCACTAGCAGGGTAGGGAGGTCTGTAGACCCTCAGGCATGTGGGTGGCCACCAGAGTCAGGGTGGTCCTGACACAGCGGTGGCTCCTGCAGGCCAAGGATGCATCACAGGTGGCCCCGGAGCTGTCGGCCGTGGTGGTGTATTGCCAGGCTGTGCCCTTCCCTGGCCTGGCCCATGCCCTGCAACACCCCCGGCCCTGTGAGATGTCCTCCTTCAGCGAGAGGAAGGCTCGGAAGCTCATCAAGGAGGCTGGTGAGGGCAACGGGATGGGGACAGAGGGGCTCCATGCTCCTTAACCTCACCGGGATGCAGGATGGAGCTGAGACCGATGGGTTCTGTCAGAGGGGTGGCTCCATGGGTGACAGTTGGGGACATACTGATCCTGGTTGGGCTTCTCTGGTCTGGTGGGACTGGAGTCTGGTATCAGGGTCTGGGGCCAGAGGCCAGGGTGATGGTCACAGGTCCAGGATAAGTGTCTGGTATAAAGGTCTGGGGTTGGGATTAAGATCTGGGTCAGGGTCCAGGGACTGAGGTCTGGGATCTGGGGTCAAGGTTGGGGGTTTGGGTTCAGGGTCCAGGGTCAGGGCCTGGGGTCAGGGTCCAGGGCTGGGATTAAGATCTGGGTGAGGGTCCAGGGTCTGGGGTTTGGTTTTGGAGTCTGAGGTCCAGGGTCAGGGTCAGGGATCCAGGACCAAGGTCCAGGGTCAAGGTCTGGGATCTAAGGTCGAGGTGTGGGGTCAAGGCCAGGATCCAGGATCATGGTCTGGGGTCCAGGCCTTGGATTAAGATCTAGGTCCGTGTCCAAGGTCTAAGGTCAGGGTCTGGGGTCAGGGATCCAAGGTCAAGGTCCAGGGTTGGGGTCTGAACCTCAGAGTTCGCTTTCAGGCTCTGGGTCCACCCATCTGGGCAGGCTCCATCCGTGTCCCCAGGCTCATGGGTGCAGGCAGGACACTGTCACCCACCAGTAGGGCCCCGCAGTGGCACCCGTGGGTGCAGGGGTCCCACTCCCCCATCTCCCCCCTGTCCCAGGCCCGGCGCTGGTCCGGTACAATGCCCGGCAGCTCAGCCGCGTCTACCCACTGGGGCTGAAGATGAACTCCTCCAACTACAACCCCCAGGAGATGTGGAACGTCGGCTGCCAGCTGGGTGAGACCCCCAACAGCCCCCAGGAGACACCCCCTGACCTGGCACCCCATCCCTTGGGAGCCATCACCTACCCTGACACCCCTGTCCCCCTCGTCCCCACAGTGGCCCTCAACTTCCAGACGCCGGGCTACGAGATGGACCTGAACGCTGGGCGGTTCCTGGGCAATGGGTGCTGTGGTTACGTGCTGAAGCCCCCCTGCCTGCGCAGCCCCCCCGGAGAGGGGCCCCGCCGCCTGGCCCTGCACATCAGGGTGAGGGCACCCCGCTCCCCCTGGCCCCACGCCCGGGTGGGTGACACCCACGTCCCTGCTGGGTGACATCCCTGACATTCCCATGCCTGGCCAGGGGCCACCCACATCCCTTTTCCCAGGTGGCATCAAGCCCACACACAACCAGGTGCCACCCATGTCCCTTCGGGGTGACACCAACCCTACATTCGACCAGGTGCCACCCACATCCGTTCTGGGTGACAACCCCACGTCCAGCCAGGGGCCCCTTACACACCTTTTTTCTAGGTGACACCAACTCTACACCCACCTGTGTGCCACCAACCGCTCTTCTGGGTGACACTGACCCCATCCCCATGCCTGGCCAAATGCCACCCACATCCCTTCTCCTGGGGACACCAACCTTGTCCCCAAACCCAGCCACGTGACACCCACGTTCCTTCTCCTGGGGACACTAATCCTGTCTCCACACCCAGCCATGTGCCACCCACATCCTTTCTCCTGAGGACATCAACCCTGTCCCCACACCCAGCCATGTGCCACCCACATTCCTTCTGGGGACACCAACCCTGTCCCCAAACGAGCTGTGTGCCACCTACATTCCTTCTCCTGGGAACACCAACCCTGCTGTGTGCCACCCATGTCCCTTCTCTTGGGGACACCAGACCAGTCCCCAAACCCATTTCCGTGCCACCCACATCCTTCTCCTGGAGACACCAACCCTGTCCCTGCACCCAGCCATGTGCCACCCACATCCTTCTCCCGGGGACACCAACCTTGTCCCCAAACCCAGCCATGCGCCACCCACATCGTTTCTTCTGGAGACACTGTCCCCAAACCTGGCCGTGTGCCACCCATATTCCTTCTCCTGGGGACACCAACCTTGTCCCTGCACCCAGCCATGTGCCACCCACATCCCTTCTCCTGGTGACACTGTCCCCAAACCCACCTGTGTTCCACCCATGTCCCTTCTCCTGGGTCCTGCCACCCCGCAGTGCCCTGTGCCACCAGTGCCCTGTGTCCCCAGGTGATCACGGCGCAGCAGCTGCCCAAGTTGAACCGGGAGAAGGGCAGCTCCATCGTGGACCCCTTCGTGCGGGTGGAGATCCACGGCATCCCGGCCGACTGCAGCAAGCAGCAGACCCACCACAAGCTCAACAATGGTGAGTGTGTCCCCTGGGCCACCACTGCCCGGGTACTGGGGACATCCCAGGGCACCCTGATCCCCAGGGATACCCCAGGACACCTGGTCTCCAGGGACACCCCAGGGTACCCTGATCCCCAGGGGCACCCCAGGACACCTCGTCCCCAGGGTATCCAGGACACCTGGTCCCCAGGGACACCCCAGGGTACCCCAGGACACCTGGTCCCCAGGGCACCCAATCCATGGGGACACCCCAGGATACCCTGATCCCCAGGGACACCCCAGGACACCTGGTCCCCAGGACACCTGATTACCAGGGACAGCCCAGGGCACCCAATCCATGGGGACACCTCTGGGCACCCTGATCCCTGGGGACACCACAAGACACCTGGTCACCAGGGACACCCCAGGGCACTTGGTCACCAGGGACACCCCAGGGCACCCTGATCCCTGGGGACACCACAAGACACTTTGTCCTCAGGGTATCCCAGGACACCTGGTCTCCAGGGACACCCCAGGGCACTCCAGGACACCTGGTCCCCAGGGCACCCAATCCATGGGGACACCCCAGGATACCCTGATCCCCAGGGACACCCCAGGACACCTGGTCCCCAGGACACCTGATTACCAGGGACAGCCCAGGGCACCCAATCCATGGGGACACCTCTGGGCACCCTGATCCCTGGGGACACCACAAGACACCTGGTCACCGGGGACACCCCAGGGCACCCTGATCCCAGGGGGCGGCAGGGCCCTTGCACCCCAGCGGCTGCCCCCAGTTGAGCCAGTGCCCAGGACATCCCAGTCCTCCCCCCAGTGCACCCCAGTCCTGCATTGCCTTGTCCCCAGCACAGCCCGATCCCCACCAGTGGTAGGGCGCCAGCATGTCCCAGTTCTTCCCTGGGTGCTGGTCCTGCCTGTCCTCCAGTATACCCAGCCCAAGTCCAGTATGACCCCCATTCCCCCAGTATAGTGCAGCCCAGCCCCAGTGTCACCCTGATTCCTCCAGTATAGACAAACCAGGCCCCAGTATGACCCCCATTCCCCCAGTATAGCCAAGTCCAGCTCCAATATGACCCCTATTCTTCCAGTATAGTGCAGCCCAGCACCAGTGTCATCCCCCTTCTCCCAGTATAGACGAGCCTGGCCCTAGTGTGGGTTCCATTCCCCCAGTATAGCCCAGTCTGGCCCCAGTATGACCCTCATTCCCAGTATAGTGCAGCCCAGCCCCAGTGTCACCCCCATTCCTCCAGTACAGACAAACCTGGCCATAGTATGGTCCCCATTCTCCAGTATAGCCCAGTGCAGGATGGCAGCTAAGCTGGGGCAGGGCTGGCAGGTGGCTCCGGTGGCCTTGGTGGCCACGGTGGCCGTGCCCACCCCCCTGTCCCGGTGCCGTAGGCTTCAACCCGCGCTGGGAGGAGACGCTGAGCTTCCAGCTGCGGGCGCCTGAGCTGGCCCTGGTGCGCTTCGTGGTGGAGGACTATGACAGCACCTCCTGCAATGACTTCGTGGGACAGTTCACCCTGCCCCTGGCCAGCATGAGGGAAGGTGGGTGCGTGCCCACCCCGCTGTGTCCCCGGGTCGGTCCCCTGCCACCCGCTCAGCCCCTCTCTCTGTCCCCAGGGTATCGCCACATCCATCTGCTCTCCAAGGACGGGGCGTCCCTGTCCCCTGCCACGCTCTTCGTGCACGTTCGGTGCAAGAACCTGTGAGGTCCCCGCGGTCCCACTGGGAGGGACATCACGTGCCCCTGTGGGGGACAACCTGGTCCTCCATGGGGTGGGCACCCTCCTGCGCCAGAGACACCCTGCTCCCTGTGCGGGGACAGCCTGGGGACACCACTCGCCTGGCTGCAGTGACAGCAGGGCTGGTTGTGGGACCCCAGGGAGTAGGGGACCTCCTCCATGTCCCATAGTGCCACCCCATCTGCTGGCCTCTGTGCCCCGCTGCTCCCCTCCCTGGCTGTGACCCCGAGGGGGACAGGGATGCTGTGACAACCAGGATGGGGTGGCCAGGCCACCAAAAGGCCAACACAGCCCCAGGGGGGCAAGATGGGTGACAGCAACCCCCAAACGTCACCACCGCTGGCCCTGCTCCATCCCAGCCTCTCCTTGGGCTGCAAGGACAGTGCCACCACCATGAGGTTCCCAAAGGGACTCTGCCACCATGCACTGTCCCTGAGGGGACACTGCCACCACGCGCCCCGCTGTGCCCATGGCATCAAGGCCTGGCTTGGCCGGTTCCCAACCCCTGCTCCAGCACCGGCAACAGACACATTTTTATACCCCGGTGTCAAGCCAGTCAAATAAAGGTTTTATTTTAACAGAGCCTGTCCTGGTGTCCCTGTCACCTCCTGGAGCCCCTTGGGGGGTGGGAGAAGAGGCTGGGGGGAGGGGATAAGGGCTGATCCCACCCCCAAACACAGCATTGCCCTGGGGAGCTGGCAAGCACCCATGGGGGTTGGGGGCAAAATTGTCAGAGGAGCCCCCAAAACTGCCACGGGGACAGGGTCCCACCAGACACCCCTCCCTCCCAGCCTCCCCCAGGCCAGGACAACGGGGACACGGGAGAGGACGCAGGAGAGGACACGGAGGTACTTGCATAGGTGACAGGGGACCCCGAGCAGGGGGGATGCGATGGCACTGCCTGGGGGGGAGGATGTGACGGGCTCCTGGCCCCCCACTCATGCCCTGCAGGTCCAGGCCAGGGTGGGCAAAGCCCCTCAGGGTCTGTGGTGTGTCCTGGGGACACGATGGGGACACGGGGGGACAGGGAGGCGCGGGAGTGCATAGACGGGGTCTTGGCCTTGGCGTGCAGCTTTGGAAACCTTTGGCTGGGAGGGCAGGAGCATCTCAGAGCTCTTCGTGGACAGGGTTCAGGTGAAGGCAGGAGGCAGCAGGCTGCCCTGGCGCTCGTTTCCTAACACATCTCCATGGGATAAAGGGCTTCCGTGAAAGAAAACGATTCCTTTACCTCGGAGGTTCCCGTGGCACAAGATGAGCCTGGTGGAAGAGGCGCCGGGGTGCCCGAAGAGCCTGAAGGCCCGGGGCGATACCGATGGCGCGTCGCAGGGCAGTCGCTTGTGTGTGTATCCATATTTCCATGCTTCCAGAGAAAAGCAGCCCAGCAGAGAGCCTCGAGGTGCGGCGGCAGCGACAAGATCATCCCCCCCGATGCCCCGGCGTCACGAGAGGAATGACCCTGAGGAGTCCGAGCAGAGCGGGATGCGCCGGACGAGCTCTGGCAGCAGCGAGGAGCAGGGTCCCCCCCCAAATCTTCGGGTGCTGCTGCTCCTGGGTTCGGCGTTTGCCCCGTTGAGCAGAGAGAATCGGAGTCTCCGAGGCTGGGGAGGAGAAGGGACAAGGCATCGCTTGCACAAATAGCCCTTAGAAAGAAATTCTGATGTGCTCCCAAGCCCGCGGGGAGGGACGGTGCCATCCTCCCTCTCCAGGCACCCGTGGGAAGGAGCAGGTTTAACGGAGGAGCGAGCGAACCGGGGGAGAACGGCAGCCGAGCAGCGGACGGAGCCCCAAAACACCCTCCAAGGCCACGGGGAAGGCTCGGCGGCCCCGGCCACTGCGTCCCGGTGCTCCCCAGCCCTTCAGCACAGCAAGCATCTACCTGGGATGGCCCCGTCGAGAAAAGTCACGGTCCAGCGACTTGCAGGCGGCCTTCAGCAGACGAATGCAACTCGTGCCAGTTTGGAACAGGAAAGATTTAAAATATATATAATATATACTTTTATTATTCACCCGTTAACTCCATTATATGCCAATCATGAGCTAGTTTCAGCAGTTACATTCCCTTGATCACGTCTTTACGAGGATGCAATTAAATCAAAACAAAGGAGACGGCTGACGCCAGCGGGGGAGCGGTGGCCGGCGCTGCGGGACGCGCTCGGTGAATCCAGGTGGTGGCAGCTCCTTGGGTTCCACCCCTCCCGGCGCAGGGTCCGGCTTCGGCGGAAAGGACGAGGGGCAGCACCTCCGCCGGGGCCGGCTCCTCGGCGGCGCCGCGCTCTCCTGGCAAGGGCTCACTTACTGCAGCACCAGTCCCACCTGCGGGGACAACGGAGATGGCACGTCAAGATGTGTCTGAGCACCAGCGTCCTCTGGCCCAGACCTGGCTCCGAGCAGATGCAGCTTGCAAACCCTGGCTGGGATGGCTCAGGGTTGTCCGGGTGGGTTTTCCCACTGGTTTGGGGGTATTTGAGGGCAGGGAGAGCCCTGGTCTCGCAGCCGAAGGGGCACATGGACTCTGCCTGGCTCCCATCTGGGAAGGTGACCAGTGTCTGGGATGTGACAAGCCCCACTTTGCCACTGTGAGGCAGCCTTGATTTATGAGCCAAGGTTGCTTCTAAGCTATATAGAACAAGTCCAGATTGGAAGGGACCCTTCAGATCATCAAGTCCAACCATCAACCCAACACTGCCCAAACCACCACTGACCCATGTCCCTCAGCACCACGCCTGCCCTGCCTTCAATACCTCCAGGGATGGTGACTCCACCACTGCCCTGGGCAGCCCGTTCCAAGGCTTGATAACCCTTTTGGGGAAGAAATTTTTCCTAATACCCATCCTAAACCTCCCCTGGTGCAACTTGAGGCATCTTGTCCTAGACAGATCTGGGAGAAGCTGCTTCCCGAGAGCCTGGTACCAGGACAGTCCCTTCTGCAATGGCTGGCACTGCTGGCTGCTCTCTGGCCACTGTGTGACAGGACACACTGTGTGACAGGGCATGGTGTGACAAGACACAGTGGCTGGTTCCAGGCTCTGACCCACTGGAACAGCCCCACTGCAGGGCAGGGCCAGAGAGCAGCTCCCAGCAGGGTCTCCAACCGACCAGCTCCCCAGTGAGAAAGGGATTGCTTAAACTTCCCGGCAACCTCCTGGAGCTCTTTGAAAGGCTCAGTGGCACAGCAAGGCTGCTTTAAGGCATTTGAGCTTCTACCCACAGAGATCTGGCTTCACACAAAGTGAACCAAAGCCTTGTTACCGCCGTTAAGGCATTAATTAGCTGTTGTGATGTAGCGTGGGCAGGCTGCAGCACTGAGCAGCCCGATGGCTTCTGGTTCTCAAGCACCGTCCCCTCCAAGGGGGCTGTGGACCAGACAGATGCTCAACCACGTCTTCAGGGTGGGGACACAGTAACCAACCAGGTGGTCCCCAAAAATGATCCAGGGCAGACAGAGGGGGGGTCTACAGGAGCAGCTGCAAGTGCCCGGAGCTGCTGGTGGGGAGTGAGCTGCTGGCCTTGGGGACAAGGTGACACCCCAGAGACCCTCTGGGGCTCAGTCCCTCTGCACGTGCTACGAGTGACCGCGCTGGCAGAGCTCCCCATCGTCACCACCGTGTCCCCAACAACGACTCCACAGCTCTCAACTCGACTGCTCTCTCTAGAGGGGCTCCCATTAGACTCAGCCCATCATGACAGACTGACACGCAGGCTACGGTGCTGCGCAGTGACACTCGGGTCCTGTGCAGGCTCATGGGGCACAGCAACCACCTTCAGGTACGGACAAGTGACCTTCCATACCTGTGTCAGGACACCAGGACTGTCAAGATACCAAGTGCCAAGATACCAGGACTACCTGTGTCAAGATTGTACCACGACCGTCCCCACTGGTGTCACATCTGTCACCCTGCAGCCCTCTGCCTGTCCCCTCTCTGTACCTGGCCTCCTTCCACGGCGGGAAGAGGTTGTCCGTGTGGATGTGTGTGAGGTCAAGGACTGAACCTGCACCAGTCCAAGAGTAAAACGAGTCCGGGGGGGACACATGGTGAGTGCTTTTCCCCAGGGACACCCTCTGCAGGCACAGCAGGAAGAGCACAGAGGAGCGATCAGTGGATTCACCCTTTCCTGTGTGTCCTGCTGGCCTGGGGACACCGAAGTGTGTGTGACAGCACACTCATTTCCTGGGGGGCCATAGAAGACCCCTTCCCATGTGTTGGAGGACCCCAGCTCCCCAGGGCACTGACCTTCTCTGGTGCCATGCTGGGACACTTCCAATTGTACAGGTAATACTGCAGGTTGCCGTCCCCAATCCCAAACTTCAGCTTCTCCAGGAAGGTTTTGTTTTCCATGAGATCCAGTGCATTGAAGACGTCGAATCCTTTCTGCACGGGCAAGAGACGAAGCCATCAGCTCCTCCTGCTAACATGCTGGGGGGGGTGTTCATCCCACTCGGGAGCTCCCTGCCCCCTCTCCTGCCCACCTCTGCACCCCCAGAAGGGAGGGAGGTTGATGGGGAAGAACTTGGCACCCTCAATTCCAGCGCTAGGGACAGACAGCAGTACAATTTGCTGTGAGGAAGAAGTAAACACCCTGAGCTCAGCCCTACACTACCCAGAGGGCTCAGGCTGCCCCTGCACCCCCTCTCCCAGCTGGCAGATCCTTTAGGATTTGGATTTGTATGGTCCTGGGTCCAAGCCCTGCCCCACGGCTGGCCCTCCCCATAAACCCAAGGGTGGGCAGGTGCCCGGTGCCACCTCGGCCATGGCAGCACTCACCGACTTGGCGAGGATGAGAGCATCGCTCATGAGGTCGATGAGAGGCGTCTTGGTGTGAACGTTGTAGAAGGAGTAAGCAGCTTTCAGGCTCTTGTGAGTCGGGTGGTTCATGATGGTGGAGGGCAGCGTGTAGAAGCTCAGGAAGTCTGTCACCTCCCCTGGGGCACTCTGGAAGGGACACCACAACAAGTCAGAGCCAGGATAAAGCTCATCTGGAGCCTTAGAGGGGCTTTGCCAGTCGGAGTGATGTGTGGGCTCCTTGTGAGGAGACTCGGGGCAGCCTGGGACAGAGAGGCACCATCCTCCCGCAGCTCAAACCTCCCACTGCACGGGACAGCCACCTCCCCGATCGCTCCCACAGCCGCACACTCTTCCAGCGGAGGCAGAAGCCCAGGAAAACACCCCCCTCGTCTTGCTCCTGCCCCCTCACCTCTACCACAAAGGTGTCAATGATGTTCTCCTGAGGTAAGAACCAGTGCTCCACCTCCTCTCGGCTCATGACGGGCGTCAGGTGGAACTGCTTCAGGTACTCGGTCAAGAGCTTGTGCACCGCGGAGATATCTCTGTGCTCCATTGGCCGCAAGCCAGTAGTCTTGGGAGTCTGCAAAAAGTGGGACGAATCGTTTGTGTTGCTGGCACGGTGGCTTTTATCACCCAAGGGCTCTCCAAGGAGCGGCACGGAGACGCTCTCTGCTTAGATCAGCCCATTTTCAGTCCCATGACCCAGCACCCTCCCTCCCAGCCCTGCCTGCCAGGCCTAAGGATGGATGCGATCGACCACGACACCAATGGCAAAGAGCACAGAGAAGCACGGCAGGTCCCAAAGCCCCACGTGCCAGGTCAAGTCCTGCTGGAAGCGGCCTCCTACCCACTAATGACACAAGATATCTGCATCCCTCCAGGTCTCTGCTCCCACACATGGTGGGGACAGCCTGGGAGACGTGCCCTGGGCATCGCAAGGAGCCACCTGATGTTATTTCCAGTTGGACTCGATTTCTAATCTACGGTTGGGATCGCCCAGCAAAGCCCTGATCGTGGACTGCTGCTGGGTCTGGGTTTCTGCCCAAAAATCAGCAGCTACAGAAGGGCAGCTGGTGGCTTTGCTGAGGCAGGAGGCCAGAAGACAGGAGCCACGTGTTGCCTGGGAGCAGCGCAGAGCTCTCCAACCGAAACGAGCAGCTCTGACCGACAGAAAGAAGCCACCAAGGTCAGAGAAGGTGGTGGCAGTTTTAATGCTTTGTTTGTTTTTTCTCTCCCATACCCAGCTGGGGAACTCCCCCAGCAGGACAACCGCAGTGACAGAACCCATCAGTCTGACTGAAGAATGAGGGACTAACCCAATTCAAGGTCACTCCGAGGCTGTGTTTGGACAGATGAAGGCTGTCATATCTGCCTTCTCGTTTTACCAGGTGGACGGGATATGACTCACCACAAAACAAAAGCTCACAGGGTCCTCTAGCTGCAAGAATTTGCCCTTAAAATGTAGGTACCCGGGCAAAAATAAATAAAGATTAAATAAAGCCCAATGACTTGACAGAATCATTTACTACGTGAAACAAACCCCAGTTCTCTACACAGAGGACTTGACCTCAGCTGAGATGTTTGTGTCTCCAGTTCCCAGCCTCACCCCAGCTCAGCGAGGAGCAGTTCCTGAGCTCTGCCTCGCCTCCCGGCCCCGGCTGGCACCCACCTCGGGCAACCGGTAAAGCTTCATGGTACGTTGCATAGTCATGTTCCTGCTCAGGTGGGAAAATTTGACCTCGATGAGCTTCCGAGGGTTCAGGGACCGGTGCCAGTACCTGCAGAAACACACTCGTGGTGAGAGACTCGTTCTTGGCCAGCGGGACAGCCGCACGGGCACGAGGTTCTCGTAGCTGCCATGAGAGGGCAAGCGAGAACATCACAGCGGCTGGTGAAGAGGCCAGCAGCTCCCAGAGAGGGGAAAAAAAAAAACCCAGGTGGCCTGAAGCGCTTGTGCTGCAGAAAGACTCCTGCCTTGCGTTACATGAGCAGCTTAAGCAAAGCTACTGGACTTAATCCTGAAAGGATGGCGTGGGGAGGAGAAACCTGGGCTGGAATCGATCTCTCCTCTGCCGGGAAATCCCAGCAAGGGAAGGTCTGCAGACCAAGATCTTTGGAGAACCATTGAGACTCACCTGCAAGTCCCCACAGGCTTTGGCAGCACCACTCCCGCAGTGTAAACAGCCTGGAAGATCCCCTCCAGATGAACCCGCCGCGTGATCTCCCGGATCAGAACCGGAGCCACCCGTTTCGATCGCAACTTTTTGTGGACGCACAGGAAGTTTATCTCTACCATCTTCTTCTCTCTTGGGAAAGAAACAACACAAAGCATGAGACCCGACTGTCCTGACCTGGGAGGATCGGTCCAATGCCCTGGGCAATGTACCTACAGCCCCTTCAAGGGAAAGAGGAGTCAAAGCCTCCAGGAAGGCCGAGGGGCAAGGGCTGGGTTTGGAGAACTCTCCTTTAAGGTGTTACCCAAGGTTTTCCCAGGGAAAACAGTCTCCATCCAGCTCTGGAGGATTTCTGTAAGACAGAGCTCTAGGCTGACCTAATTTTTTGAGGAAAACAGCTTTATAGCTGCTGATTACAAGATGTCCTCGGATAGAACTTCACTGCCCACCTTAGATATCCCCCACCTTAGATATCCCCCACCCTCTCCTCCAAGCAGCAAAGCATCTCCACGGCATGGGTCTGGCTCAGTGGGTCAGGGAGGATGAGAACAACACAGCCAGACCTCCTGAGGGCTCCCAGGAAGCCCCACATACCACCAAGAGGCATGGTGAGGAAAGCAGCTGAGCAGCACTCACGTGTCGTAGATGTGGATAGTGGCTGGAATCGCGCTGATAAATCCAACCAGCTTCTTGCTGGAGACCACCCTGACTCCACAGTGCCACTGGGGCAACCAGCCCGGAGGACGCAGCGCCCTGCAGACGAGACACACTTCAGAAGTCATGTCCCATCAGAGGTCCCCCCGTGTACCTGCTCCTGCCTCCCCATGCTGCCCTGGGACACCCCATGTCCTGCTCCGGCTGCCCGACACAGCCCTGGGTTTGCAGGCAGGAGGATGAGTGGGTGACAGTGATGTGACAAGCCAGGACCACCGGGATCCAGGGCAATTCCTGCACTCGATGGCCACGGCAAGTTCTCACTAGTGACACAGGAGGGAAGTCACGTTCCTCGATTCCTGAATGCCCCGAGGAAACAGCAGCTCTGCTGCAACAGGTCTCGCAAGTGTTATTGCTGGCAACGTCACTTGGCAGCCGCCTTCATCCTACAGCTCCGGGGCACTGGGAAGCTCCTCAGCTACTGGGATTTTTACAAACACTCAGGAGATCAAACCAAAGAGGAAAATAATCCAGTTTTAGGCTCCCATATCTCAAAGAAGCCAGAGGCAGGCAGGGCTGGGAGAGAGACCCCTCTCAGAGTGTACCTGGGACGTGGTACATGTACGGTGACAGATGGGGAAGGGAGATTGCAGAGAGGGGATAAGCAGAGGCAGCCGCAGCGCTGTCACCGGGACCAGCCTTGCCAGCATCCAACAGCCTCTGCTCCGTGGCCGCGGTGCCACTCACCACAGCAGGAACTCGGGGGAGTAATCGAAGCGGAACATGTTGTCGTCGTCCTCCACGTAGTTCTCATTCAGAAGCGTGTACAGCTCCTTCAGCTACAGCAGGAGAGACCAAGCAGGTCAGGAGAGTTATTCAGCCATCACATGCCCCAGCTGCCCTCAGACTGGACCCCGAACGCTTTTTGTGCGGCTACAAGAACAGAAGCCACGTGCAGCCACGTCCCTGCTACTGGCACGTCCCCCTGAACTTGAACTGGTGCCACTACAGAGCAGGGTAAGCAGCAGGACACAGAGACAAGTCCTGCTGCCCTCAAGTCATCTCCCCAGGGAGGTGGGTAACGGTCTGGAGGGTCTTCCTAAGGGCAAACTCCTGGATACAGGAATCCTTAGGCCTAAAGAGCATGTGGAGAAGACCCTGTTCATCCTCATGAAGAAACCAGGCCAACATGGTATGGATGAGAGATGACTAACTGCATGATGGGGGAAGTCAGACCCATCTAACTCCAAGGAGATGGCGCGACCACTGAGCTGGAGAGTGGCTTGGTGTGGCAAGAGACACAAGGCCCTCCCAACACACATGTGCCGAGCTGCCTGTACTCACCACGCCTCTGTCCCCAAGGTCCAGGGCGTCCCAGGTGAAGCCCTGAGGCAAGGTGTATGGCTCCTGACGGATATTGTCTTTGTCTGGCTCAACAGGCCCGTGGGTGTTGACCACTTCTCCTGTAAGAGAGAGCAGGGAGCCATGAAGGTACTCTCTGCTGTTTGAGGCTATGTCCTCACCACACCTCGATCTGGTGACCAACATGCCCCACTTTCCCAGCATGATCTCCCACCCCAAGTTGCTGTCACGGGCAGCCAGGGATGACCATTTCATCCCCCATCCTGGTTTGGGACGTGCCACGTGTTCAATGGGACATGGGGGCAGAGAACCAAAGCTCCTCTTTCAGGTAGAGCCGATCGGGCAGCAGAGAGGAGACCAAACCCATCAGAGCTTCAGAGCTACGTCCTCCAGGTCCACACATGATGCCTTAGCCCCATCCCCACAGTCCCAGCCTCGGCCAGCGCTTTCCCATGGGTTGTTCCATGGGATAGCAGCTCTCTCCTGGCCAGCACCAGTCCCTGCCAGGGTTTCCTTCCCACCACGCTTAAAAGAAGAGCTGCAGTGAACAAGACAACTTTTGTTCAAAAAACACTGACTCCTAAAATCCCCGATTCAGCCAAGAGATGTTGGTTCAAGCACCGGCTTTCTCGGGGATGTCAACACAGCGGCATCGCTTGAGCGCTGCCAAGAGAAGCAAGCTGCACTAATTAGGAATTCCCTTAAAAAGGGACTGAAAAGGTTTCCAGGCAATGGGGAGGTGAAGAGAAGCCCAGAGCGAGAACTGCCCCCATCACACCCCCCCAGGGCGGCTTCCAGAAACGCTCACCCCTGGCCGTCCTCCCTGTTCCGAGCAGGTGCAGAACCGCTCTGAAATCCAAAAATCCCACAGCACTTTTGTTACCCGACCCTAAATAGCCTGGTGTACGAATCACTGTGTGCCAGAGCGTGGCCCTGAGCGAGGACCAGGGACCCAGCGAGTGGCCAGAGCACAGCCAGCAATTTGGTGTACAGAGGAGTGGGCTGCTTTGTGCCTCTCCTTCCCCAGAAGGCACCTTCCACCACTCCTCCAGGGTTTACCCAAGCAGAAATGATCTTTGCCACATCCAGGATCCTCCGGGAAAAAGGGCAATTGCAAGACCAGGCTTTGCTGTCTCACACAACTCCGTACCATCTCACTGTGGTTTTCCCAGCACAAAGTTGAGTCCATCGCTCCCAGCAAACAGTCTTCAAGGCCAAAGAAAGCCTGAAACTGGTGCTGACAACACAAAAAGGGACTCAAGCATGGTGTTTCACAGAATCACAGAATGGTTTGGGTGGGAAGGGACCTTAAAGTCCCCCCAGTGCCCTGGGCAGGGACACCTCCCACCACACCAGGTTGCCCCAAGCCCCCTCCAAC
>JAOXJM010000011.1:925177-945410 GCA_026413425.1 Tringa solitaria | reverse complement strand
CTCCAACCTGGCCTTGAACCCCTCCAAGGATGGGGCAGCCACAGCTTCTCTGGGCCTCACTGGAGGCCCAGTGGAGCTCCAATGGAGCTGAATGGAGCCAGCAGTGCCACGGCAGCAGTGAAGGCAAGGTCTTGGGCTGCATGTGCAGTGACAATTCTAGCTGAGGTAGATTATCCCACCCCGTGCTTGTCAGGCTGCACTTGAGGTGCTGTGTCCAGCACTAGCCCCCCCAACTCCAGAAGAACACAGGCAGAGTGGAGAGGGTCCAATGGAGGCTGGAGAACCTGCCTGAGGAGGAAAGACCAGAGGAGTTGGGGCTTTTCTCCCTGGAGAAGGGAAGGCTCAGGGGAGAACTCATCGGTTTTTGAATCCTTAAAGGGTGGCTGCAGAGAAGATGGAGTTTGTGTCATCACCAGCAGATGACAAGGGGCAATGGGTACATGTTGCATTGAGAGACTTGTCATTTCAATATAAAAAAAGATGCTTTTTATGTTGAGAACATTTGCTGGAACAAACCCTCCGGGGACGTAGCGGAGTCCTCACAGCTGGAGGTGTTCAAAACCCCACTGGGCAGGGTGCAAGATAATCTCATCCAAGTTCCCTTTCCCACAAAAGCTGGGACCAGGTGTTTTCTGGACTGGGTGTTTTCTTCAGGTCCCTCCCAGCCCGGGCTGTTCTGTGGTTCTGCAGGACTGGGAGCCGCAGGGGTGCTGGGCACTCTCGGAGATGTGACGAAGAGGATGGAGGTGGGCGTTGGGGTAGAAAATGAGGCTGGGCAGGTGCTTTCCAGGCATTTTGAGGGCTGAGGACCACTTGCTCTCCTCTCTCCTGGGGAGGGAAGGATGGGAAGAAATCAGGTTGATCCATGGCACAAAGGGAACCTTGGTTTCTCCGTCCCTTCCCAGCCCGAAGCGCCGCGATGGGCAGAGCTTTGGGAGGGCGCTGAGTTTCGGAGCAGGATCTGGGGTGACGCAGACACATCTCGGGGTGCTTTGAGGGCTGCCGTGCCCCTCGCACGTGTCTCCCAGGCTGGTGGCACCGCAGAGCTGGGTCTGGAAAGCTCCGTGTCGGGTCTGAAAGCTCCTCGTGCTGTTCGCAGGCTGTCAGCCGACGAGCGGCTTAACGAGCCCATCACTTGTGCCAGGCAGGCACCGAGCGGGAGACGACCGCTCTCCTGTCTAATCACGCGCTGGGCCGGGCACTGGGACCGTAGGATGCTATTCCTGGCTCTCCAGTGTGCTCCGTAAGCTGCTGAAGGCTGCTTCTGTCACCGTGCCCACCTGGCACGCACGTCTCGTGTCTCTATCTGCATAAAATAACTCCGGGATCCTTAAATGAGGGAGTCGCGAAGCACCGAGTGCTGCTAATGGGGAGAAGGGCTGAGGCTCTCTAGATGAGCGTGTCCTGCTCTGATGGTGATGCTTCAAAGAGGGTGTTGAAAGATGGGGGGGGGGGGCGGCAGAAATGAGATGAATTACAAGGTTTGGAAGAAGAAACACCTTCTGGTGAGAGATGAGGGAATGGGACGGCTCAGCTTGTTAAAGGAAAGGTTCAGGGGTGACTCGAGCACCTAAGCAGGCGATGGTTTGGGGACTGGCTCTGTCTCTGCTAAATTAGAGAGGCTGAAATGAGAGAAAGAAATTGCACTAACGGCTAGTGCAGCCAGCATGGAGGGTAATTAGATTTGCCTCGTCTCTGCAAAGCCCGCGAGCGACCCCTGCACAAGGGTTGCTGCGGGAAGCTCTCCTCTCCGGCAAGGAGCGGACGTTATGCCGTTAATTAACCATCGTTTCCACCGTCCACCCTTTTCCCAGTGTTTGCCTACGGCGCAACTGGAGCAGGAAAAACCTACACCATGCTGGGCTCAGAGAAAAACCCCGGCATCATGTACCTCACCATGGTGGAGCTCTACAAGAGGATCGAGGCCAGGAAGGAGGAGAAGAGATGCGAGGTCCTAGTCTCCTACCAGGAGGTACGGTGTCACCAAGCTATGTCCCCTCCTGCCACCAGGTCGTTGTTGCTAAGATTTGGGGTTGATCTGGATCCTGTAGTGCCACACTCGGGATACCCAGCTGTGCCCAGTGTCACTGAGCCCTGTCCTTCCTGCCTCTGGGTGACTGTTGCTAAGATTTGGGGTTGGTCCAGACCCTGTACTGTCATGCTCGGAGTCCCTAGCTGTGCCCGGTGTCCTCAGGGCAGCCCTAAAGCCCGGCTGGAAACAGGCTCACCCACCCAGTTTGGTGAACTGGTGCTGCTGGTTTCTTCCATCTGGAGTGGGGGGAATTTTCTCTTCCTTGCTATGGTCCACATAGGGATGAGGGCTTCCTGGCTGAAAGAGCTTCAGAGGAGTGGTGGTGCCAGTAAAGCCCTCCCGAGTTGTCCTCTGTGTTTAGAGCACCCTCAGCTGCTCTCAAGGTCCTGGAGGTGGTTTTGGGGGGGACACCAGGTTGTGTGTGACGCTGGGGTACAAAGCTCCTTTCTCTGCTCGCTCCTGGGAGCCAAACCTCAGCCTTACATCGAATTCCCTGCTCCAGGTGTACAATGAACAGATTCACGACCTGCTGGATCCCAAGGGCCCTCTGGCCATCCGGGAGGATCCCGAGAAAGGAGTGGTGGTTCAGGGTCTCTCCTTCCACCAGGTAGGTATAAAAATGGGCACAAGGTCTGGGCAACACTGCCTGTACCAGTTCTGGAAGCGAGTGTCCTGGGGACATGGGGGGACTGAAGACACAGGGGTGCTGTTTGCACGGCTCTTGGCTGGCAGCAAACATGACCCCGAGCTGGAACAAGCCCCACAGAGCTGGGGGGTGCCCCAGGCTGTGGCCGCTCGGTGTCTGCAGCGTTTGGGCTGTGCTGATACCTCTCCTCTGCCCCTTCTCTCCCAGCCCACTTCGGCAGAGCAGCTCCTGCAGATGTTGGCCAACGGCAACAAAAACCGGACACAGCATCCCACTGATGCCAACGCCACCTCCTCCCGCTCACATGCCATCTTCCAGGTGAAGGCTACTGGTTGCCGTATCGCTTGGGATCTGTGCCCAAAAGGGGGCTAGGGAGCAAGCCCCTGCCAGGACCAGTATCGTGGGATTCCTGCAGCTGCTCCTGGTGGGCTTTGGGATAGGTTAGAACAGTTGTGGCTCTGAAAAAAGGTATGGGGCTGGGCAGGCCACTAGCCAGCGCTGCAGCAGGACTGTGGGTACTGGTCACACTGGTGGCCACGTCTCCTGGACAGCCCCATTCTCCCAGTTTCATGTTGTGTCTCTCAAGGGCTGAAATTTCACTTTGTGCTTTTGACTCTTTTCATCTTAGTGTGCGGTAGCCGGACCTAAAACCTGACCCAGAGCAAAGGGGGGCCAGTTATCGCTGGCTCCTGCGTGTTCTTTCCCCCAGGTACCACGGGCAGGCTGTCACTGTCGCCTCCTCCTCGGCACTGAGCCGGGAATTATGTTCTCCTGGCGGAATCAGTAAATCTACCCTCGGGTTTCTTGGTGTTCCTGCACAAACCTGCCCATTGATTTCAATTCCAGCCAGGCCCTTCCCTGAATTAGCAGGGCCGTCACGGCCGCGTGGGGAGACGGAGGGCTCCGACTGTAATTTCAGTCTGAACCTGGTGCTTTGCCTGTTGCTGTTCGCAGGGGGGAAGTCCAGGTGTCTGGATGCTTTCCCAGCCGGCTTCCCAGCTGGGCCCGTTGGTGGGTGCTGGATTCCTGCCTGCTGTGAATCCATTAGCTGTGCTGGAAACGTGCCCTTCCCGCTGCCGGCTCTGCCTCCCGGCAGGCGAACTGCAGTCTGGCTGGGGATGCAGGGACCAGTTACCGGCCTCTGTGGCACCTCCAGTCCATGCAGGAGTTGCTCCTGGGAGGCTGAGGGTGTCATAGGGCGGTGGGGGAAGTGTTTGCTTCTCCTGGGAGATCTTTAGGGATGCAGAAGGGGAAGTTAGGAAGTGATGCTGCTGGGTGAGTCGCGGTGTCTGTGTCCCTCCAGCCGGGAACTGGGCTTGGCACAGGGAGCCCTGGCTGGGTGCCTCCCTGGGGGCACTGTGAGATCATGTCTGGGGGCTTGCAGCCCCTGTTGCCATCTGAATTTGCTGGCAAAATCCACAGTCAGAGTCAGGGCTGGGGCTGCCGTGTACATGAGCATTTCCAGGGGCTCTGGGTTGGCCCGTGGCCCTTCAGGGACCCCACCAGCTGTACCCCTCTTGCTCAGCAGGCGTAGGAGGTGCTGATTATTTTCATTAGCTCTGTCACTTCTTGTGAGATCCCTTCCATGACTTTGCTACTTGTGTCATCACCAAGTTTTTGGCTTGTCTTCTCTGACGGACTCCTCTCTCCCCTCTGCTCCATCTCACAGCCTGCGTGATCCTCTTCACCACCCTTTTATAAACATTAAAACTGGTGATGCTGGCTCCAACCAGTGACCCCTGTGCCTTGTGGAGCTGCAGCCTCACTTCTCTCTGTCCTTGCAGATCTATGTGAAGCAGCAGGACCGCCTTGGTGGCCTTGCTCGGAATCTGCATGTGGCCAAGATGAGCTTGGTTGACCTGGCAGGCTCGGAGCGAGCCTCGGCCACCAACGCCAAGGGTGAGCGGCTCCGGGAGGGTGCCAACATCAACCGCTCACTGCTGGCCCTCATCAACGTCATCAACGCCCTGGCTGATGCCAAGGTAAGACTGTTGGCACAACCCCACTGGGCTCTGGCTCTCTGGGGAGGGTGTATGTGAGGGGTGACCTCGAGTGATGGTCTGGCCGGTGCGGTGAGGACAGCAGCCTCCGAGAGGTGCCATGGGATGAGCGTGGCCGTCCCCCTGGGACGTGGGATTTGGAGCTGAGCACCCAAAGGCCAAAAACTGAGCAGACCCTCGATTTCTTGGTGCAGAGCAAGAAAACCCACATCCCGTACCGGGACAGCAAGCTCACGCGCTTGCTGAAGGACTCCATTGGCGGCAACTGCCGCACCATTATGATCGCTGCGGTGAGTCCCTGCGCGCTGGCCTACGAGGACACCTACAACACCCTCAAATACGCCAACCGGGCCAAGGAGATCAAGCTGTCGGTGAGGACCTGGCGTTGTGATGATCTGCCCTGTGTCTGGGAGCTGCTGGGGACGGGTGGGAAGCAGCCTGGTGTGCGGTGGGGTACGTTAGTGGGTGCTTCCCTTCCCCAGCTTGAGGTTTCCAGCTCTGGGGGTGCCGTTCCAGGCAGAAAGCGGTTGTTGAAGCTGCAGGTGCTGTGTGCCTGGTTTTCTTCTAAAGCTCCTCAACCCAGAACCCAAAAAGGCTCGTGACTGGGACAGTGGGTCCCCGAGAACAGATCATGTCCCGTGGAGGACGTCTCCGGTGTCAGGAGAGGGGCCCACGCCACCCCAGTGTTCCTTTAATCTCTCCCTTGTCCCTGTCTCTGCAGCTGAAGACCAACGTGCTCAGCTGTGACAGCCAGAGCAGCAAATGCACCACGATGTGTGAGCAGCTGAGAGCAGAGGTGAGATGCTGGCAGGGAGGGCAGGGCTCTGTCTTTAGCCGTGATTTGCTTGGGACACAGACCTCCGAGCTCCTGGGGGTGGTGAAACCATCTAAGCCACCACTGATCCCTCCCTGCAGGTGGCAGATCTGCGGGCGAAGCTCCGTGCCTATGAGGATGCTGCCCAGCCAGCGGAGAGCCAGGTGCCGGCAGCTGCCCTCACCTCCAGCCTGGCAGAGCTGCCCAGGTGAGTCTGTTGGAGACAGAACTCAGTGTGACCTCCTGGTGTCCCCCGTGTCAAGGAGCCTGCAGGGTTTTAGAGCCACATGGATCTGAGATGTCCATCAGAAAGTGGATGAGCTTCTATGTTGGTGTGTGCCATCATCTTGACCCCAGTTGGGTGTAGTTAGAACCTGAGGGACACAGCGTGTAAGCACCCAGGGAAGCAGGGTTCCAAAGGCTAAATCTTCTGTTTGATCCATTCCAAAACTCCTTATGCAAAATGAGGATCTTCTCTGGCTCAGTGGCTTCTTCTCTGGCTTCTGTAGGTTGGAGGAAGCTGTCCCAAAGCCATGCTTGGCCCTGGATGAGGAGATGGAGTGTGATGGAGAGCAGCAGAAGCTGGAAGCTGAGTGGCCTGTTCAGCTGCAGCTGGTGGAGGAGGTGAGAGAAGGGATGGGCAGTGCTGGAGGCTTTGGCATGAGGATGAGGGGCTTCAGACACCCCAGTGGGGTACACTGGGCATGCTGGGAGGGGGCAGGAGCTCGGCCTGGGGTTCTGGCTCAGCGTGTGCTAGAGAAACACCTTCACTTATCAGCTGATGGGGAGTTTGGGGACCAAACTCAGCTCAAATAAGGGCTAATCCTGGGCTTTTGGGTGATTGCTCCAGGCTCCAGAGGAAATCCCTCCCAGCAGCCCCAAAGCAACCCACCAGACAGATGTCCAGCTGGAACTGAAGACACCAAGCTGCCTTCTACAGGGGGTGTCCGGCAGCCAGACCGAGAAGTGAGTGCTCTCCTGCCATCCCCATGTGCCACTTCCTCTTGTTTGCCTGTGGAGGATGGGTTGTCCACCCTCCTGTGTTCCATGTACCCATCCAAGGGATGGTCTAGATGGAGGTGGGACCAGGTCATGGTCTGCAGATGACTGCCTGCCCTGTAAAATAAGGGATTTGGCTCTTGGGGATGTAATCCCATGGGATAATCTCTTCTGGAAATGCCAGTGCTGAAGGTTTCCAGGCACAGCAACTGTGTGAGCCTTAAGTGCACGTTGTTAGTCCTGAAATTACCTCCACAAAGTCTTTCCTCCTGCCTCAGCTCCCCCAGGTCCTGCCCTGGCAGGGCTCCCATGGCACCATCTGCTGATGTCTCTGCCCCGAGCATCTTGGCAAAATGAACCTCTTTAGAAAGGTCTCTGGAGGGCGACTGGCCTTGATGTGTGCCTGGATCTCACTCTGCCTCTGGCCGAGCTAGCGAGTGTCTGAGACCCGGCAAAAGGTCTGTGGAAGCCCTTTGGTCCCTTGTAACCCACAGGCGAACACAAAACTCACAGCTCAGGCTCTCCAGTGAGAGATTTATAGCTCGAGTATCTCACAGCTTCAAAGTTTGCCTTTCTTCCCTCCAAAAGTCTACGAATAGGCTCTGCCTCACCCAAGGAGGTGTCCCAGATGGTGCTGAGCCTCTGGTACTGGTGACACTGGCTCAAGCTCACCTTCTAACTGGTTCTCTGCCTCTCCATCCCAGGCTTGTGGCTGCTATCCTGAGCGTTGCCCGAAAGCAATATTCCCTCCTGAAGGCTGCCAACCTCCTAACTCCTGACATGGTCTCAGAATTTGAGGAACTGGAGCGCCTGGTCCGTCAGGAGACTGGTAGAAGCCTGGAACGAGCCCCGTCTCCCAACAGACCCTCAGAGGTTGGCGGGGCCACCCCAGCCCAGAACCCGCAGTGGAGCTGTGACGGTGAGGGTTTTGGGGGCTGTCCCCTCCCCTTTGTCTCGGGGTGCACTGGAGGAGCGGGGAGTGGGGGTGGGGGTGGGAGCAGCTCCCAGCGCAGGGCAGAGAGATGAGTTTCTCCTGACATGGTGCCCGGTGGGTTGTGCTGAGGCTTTGCAGAGCGGTGGGGGCCAGCCAGCATCGCCGGCAGCCCCGGGCACGGCAGGAGCCGCTGCACAGCCCTTGTCCCCGGGGAGCTCAGCGTGTTTGTGCAAGTCAGCTTAAATGTGAGCGATATTTCTGCTCCAGGAGACCAAAGCAGCAGTTCTGATCCTTTTTTTTTTTTTTTTTTTTTTACATCTTATTTATTCCTCTGTGGAACGTTTGCCCAAGTCAGCCTGGCTGTAGCACCTGACCAGCGCTGAGCTCTTCCTCCTCATCCTCAGGGCCAATACATCAACCCCAGAGCGAAGCTGTGGGCTCTGCAGAGCCTGTTTTCCAGGGACAGACCAGGCCCTGCCATGGGGCGCTGGCTTTGGGACCCGTCCGGTGCCTTTAGAGCTGGCGAGACACAGGGTGATTTGTGCTGGCTCTTTTCCTCTGGATTTAGCAGGGTCTGATGGAAACACCTGCTGGCAAATGGCTGCTGTAGGGTTTGCTGGGCAGATGAGCTGTGATGGGGGGCAGAGGGGGACACCCCTGGGGTTTGGGGATGGCAGACAGAGGGAGGTGACTCTGTTTCTTCTCTGCTCCTTCAGCAGCGGTGTCTGTCACCATGAGCGCTGCCCTGCAATGCTTGCAGCAGCTCACTCCGCTCTCCAGCTCCACGCCGGCAGCTCCCAGCCCAGCTAGGAAGAGGAGGAGGTCTGAGATGAAGAACGTTTTCCAGTCGGCGACTCCCCGCAGCCTCAAAGCGCAGAGCAAACGCCCGCGGAGAGATGGGGGAGAAGCAGAGACTCCCCAGGAGCCGCAGAGCCCAGGCAGCCCCTGTCTCAAAGCAGTGGCCCAGGCAGCCCCTGTCTCCCCACTGCCATCATCTTGCACCTCCAAAATCTGCCCGCTGACGGTCACCAAAGGCCGTTTGCCCCTGGCCATGTCGGTTGCCCAGAACTGCTGCTCCCTTCCTGCCGCAGGAAGGAGCAACCTGAACGTAACTTTCGAGATCTGCACTGATGGTGGCTCCCCTGGTCCAGCCAAACCCGTTCCCTTCAGCCTGCCCGAATTCCCTGTCTGGGACAACATCCAGAGCCTCATCAAGAAGCCTGATGGCCCTATCGTGCCCAAGTAAGTGCTGCCCTAGATGGGCTACCCACGTTTTGGGGGATCCCCCCTTCCATGATAGGGAAATCCTTTGTGGGTTGCTGCAGCCCAGATGAGAGGGGAGACCAGGCCTGCAACGGGGCAGCCAGCGGGCCGAGCTGGGATGTGAATCACTTGCAAAGATAAAAAAAACATTCCAAGGAAAATCTATTTCTCCCTTTTTCCTTTGGACACGGAGGAGCATCCTCCAGGTGGCCCCTGGAGCCCGAGCGCTGGTGGGGAAGCAGGTGGGGCATCACCTCCCCTCCCAGAGGGGCTGGGGCGAGGGTGCAGGGGGGTTTGTTGAGTTTTTTTGTTATTGCTGGTGCTTCAAATAGGCTTTTATGGAGCTGTGTGAATGTGTGTGACCATCCAAAACCAGTTATCAAAACTGGTAACGCAGGGCACACTTAGGTCTCCCTGTCTCCTCCTGTAGCTCTAGGAAATGGTCCCTATAGGGGGGAACTGGGGAAACTGAGGCACAGGGTAACGGCCTGGCCTTAGGGACCAGCAATACCTGGGCACTGCCACCTCCTGCACGGATCTTCTGAGGGTTTTATCCCTGTTGGAGTAGTTTTCCCCAACAAAACCAGGCAGGTTCCAGTGGCTTGGTTCCCTGCAGGTGGATGGCGTTGGCCCAGTTGTCTCCCAGCACCGTCAGAGTGGGATGGTCGGGGTCTGGCCCTGGCACTAACCCTCTTTTCCCGCAGAGCCTGTGTCTCTGTGCCTCCCACGAAGAGTTCCTCCATCCCAAAGCCCTCTTCGGTCTCCAAAGTGTCTGTGCAGAAGCAGAAGCAAGTGGAGAGGTGAGACGGCAGCACCGCCGGGCAGCTCCTGCCTCTGCCTCCTCTGGGGCTGGAGCCACCAGCCATCGCCTGTGACATCTGGGGACGATGGGGGACCTCTGCCCTGAGCCTCAAGAGTTTCAAACTGCCTTTTCTTCTTTCTCAGAACCACTTCCCAATCTTTGGGAGAGCTCCAGAGCCGCATCCCTCATGTCCCCAGCAGCAACAAGAGATGTGCGCCGCCTTCCTGCATCCCAGGTGAGCACCTGCAGCCACCCAGTGCCGTGCCAGCCCCATTCCAGTTCAAGCTGGGGGGAAATACCTGGAATTGAGCATTTGGTGCTGGGGGAAGGTGCTGTTTGGGGTTTGCAGCTTCCTGGCTGCAGCCTCCAGCTCAGGGAAGGGTGGTGGGTGCTTGGAAGGGGAGGTAGGAGGGAGGTGGCAGCGCCTGGATCTCTGTCAGGAGGGGACCTGGGTTTGGTGCTTTTACCCAGGAGCTGCTTCATCTGCTTCTCTCCTTTTTTTTTTTTTTTTATTCCAGCCTCAGGACGTCCTTTGGGCACTCTCACTCGGAAAGGCAGCCAGCCAACCACCAAACCGCTTGCAGCCCTTCACAGGGCCCCCGTTGCTCTCAACCCCAAGCCAAGGAAGCTCTTATGCTGATGGCTCCACCATCCTCCATCCCTCCCCGAGTTCAGACCCAGTTGTTAAACTTCTCCCTTCCTTCCCTCCTCTTTTTTTCCCCCATTGTTCCTGCAGCCCCACAACCCTTCTGCCCCTAAAGTCACCCCCAGCTGTCTCTTCTCCCAGTTATGTCCCCTGTTGCTTGTTATCCCCCCTTGTGTTATCCCCCCGTGTGTTTTTGCAGCAGATGGATTATTGCTGTTCCCTCTCAGCCCCTCTCTCATCCGCGCCGGGGTGTCGAGTGCTAACAGATGGGTGATGCTAAGAAATAACACACGCTTTTAATAAATCTTTTCGTTTCAAACCAAAGGGGCGAGGGGAGACGTGCGGCTGGTTCTTCTCGCCTCCCCCTCGCCCGGGGAGCTGGGGAGCGGCTCCCGGCTGAGCAGGCCTGGAAAAGGCTCTTACTCCTTGGGGGTGGGCTCCATGGGGGCTTCCCCTCTTCACCCCACACCTCCCGGTGGTGTGGGGGGGCCCATGGGTGCCTTCTGCCCAGGTTATGTCCTAGGGGGCGGTGGGGGCTGCTCTCCTGCTACTTTGCTTTGAGATGGGGCAGATAAAAACATGTCCTTGTCCCCCCTCCAGCTGCTCATCCTGGGGTGGAGAGCTCCAAGCATCCCTACCTGGGACTGGCCCCTACCACCCCTGTCACCCCCTTCCTGCCACGGTTGGGCACATCTGGGCACATGTGGCTGCCTGCACCAGCTCCTGGCTGCCACCCTCAGAGGTGACAAAGTGTGGCAGGAGCAGGATGGGGAGGGCAGACCTGGCTCTGGGCACACTGTTGTCCCACGGGGAGCAGGGTCACCAGCTCCTCCTGCCCTACTTTCCTGCCTGGCAGCAGCAGATCTCGCCTTTGTCTTCTCAGAGGCTTGGAAGCTTCTAATTAAAACTTCCAGCTCCTTCCCGGTTCGTTTGCCTCATTAAGAGGGGACCAGGGAGGAGGAGGAGGGGGGAGGGAGCCCAGCTCCGTGTCCCTGCAGCCGCTGGGAGTGACAGTTTTCCCGGCTTTGATCCCGGCTGCGTAGGAGCGGGAGGAAAATCACTCTCTGGGGAGTGACGGGGGCTGGCGCAGGACCCCAAAGCTCCCCAACCCCCCTGCCCTGCCAGGGCTGCGCACCCCAGGGGACGTCAGAAAGTCTGTGGGGACCGAGGTCCCCTGTCACTGTGGGCTGTCACACAGCACGTGTCCCTGGGGATGTCACTCTTCTGGTGGGCTGGGGACGCCAAGTGTCATGTGTGGGGTACGGAGGTGCCCCAAACCAGGCATTTCTGTGGACAAAACCCTTGCCCCTTGCTGGTGACACTGGCCCAGGACAGCTGAGGGGACACGGGGCTGCCCAGCGTGGGGACAGGGCTGACTGGGGACAAGGGGCTTCTGAGGATTAAAGGGGATGTGGCAGCAAGTTGTCCCTACACACTGCCCAAGTGCCACCAGTCCCACCAGTATCACCTCCCAGTGACTCTGGGTCCCCACAGGTTGCATCTGAGGGGGCACAGCTGTTGCCACAACCCTCCCTGACTGGCCATTGTTGGTGGCCCAGCGATGCCCCGTGTGCAGCTGGGCCTGGCCAGTGTCCCCATCAGGGAGCCTTTCCTGGCCATCGGCTGCCATCTAGCTGCCAGCCGGTGAGGCCTGTCCCCGCCAGCACCTCAGGGACCCCCTGTCCCCAGCTTTGTCCCCACCGCCCCTTGGAGCACCCACCATGTGCTGCTCCTTGGGTGCCGCCACACGTCCCTTGTGTCCCCAAAACACCCCTGTTGCCCGCCTGGGCTGACCCCAAGGATGGTTTGTGGCCAAGACACTGTGGCTGGGAGGGGACTGTGGTGGCCCGGTGCCCGTCACCGCTGCCGCCCTGGATCCGTCCCCTGTGTTTCCCGGCAGCGCGGTGGCCCCGGCACAAAGACACCCTGTGGCTCTGCCGGGCAGTGCCGGCTCCAGCACCGCACAAAGCCCCTTTCACCGGCCCTGGCACCTGGCCCCCGCCTGGGGAGGGGTCCCAGCCCACAGCCCCCCCCCCCCCGCCATGGGCCAACGGGTGGCAAAGACCCCCCAAACTCATTGCATGTGTCACCGGTGACACAGCCGTGCACAGGCAGGATCGGGTCCCCCCGGCGCTGGGAAGGGGACCCGGCATCCTGACTGGGCTCCAGCGGCCGGCGCTGTCACAGACCCACTGGGGTGGAAAGGACTTTGGAGGCTTCAGCCACTTAATTAGCAGCCTGCCTTAATTAGCAGCCTGCCAGGCTGCCTGCGACGTGCCTCGGCCCCACTGGGGTGACCGGGCTTTGGTGGCTGGTGCTGAGCTGCGGGGGCTGGTCCTGGGGGATGCGACACGGGTGGGTGTGCACATATGTGTGTGTGTGTGTGCACACGTGTGTGTAGCTGGATGGCCACACGTGTGCATATTGTGGTGCGCGCAGTGGGTGCGTGGCAGGGTGGGTGCGTGTGTGCAGGTCTCTGTGTGTGTGCACACGTGTTCAGGGAGGGAAAGCAGCACGTGTGTACATATCTGCGTGCACTACTTGTGTGCACACATGTAGGTAAGCATTGCACATGGCGTGTGTGTGCACAAGGGCATGGAAGGGTGACTGTGCAAGTGCATGTGTGTGTTTGGACACGAATATGCACACGTGTGTCTCCAGGTGCACGTGTGCATGCGGGTGTGCACGTGTGTTTGTGTGGAAGCCTCCTTATGGCTGTGTGCACGGGACGGAGGGGGGTGTGCACACACAGGTGCACACCAGCTGCATACATGGGTCTGTACGTACACACCTTTGCACGTGTGTGTGTAGAGGGGAGTGTGTGTGTGTGTGTGCACAGGCATTTAGGGCTGTGTGTGCAGGTGTGTGTGCGTGCCATCACACCATGTATGTGCACAGCATCACACCCGGCATCCCCAGTTTCCTGTGGCCCCACACCCAGCCCCTCGGTGCTCACCCTGGGCTACCCTGTGGGTGCTGGTGGCCACCACTCTGCCTCCCACCCTGGCGTGTCCCCTGGCCCTCCCTGGCCACGGCAGAGCCCGGTCGGGCCAGCGGTGGGCAGGGGGCCATGCCGGGGGCCGGGCTGGGGGCCAGGGCACATCCGTGCCCGCCGGGCACCACAAAGGCTGGCTTTTGTGCTGGCCCTCTGGCTCCCTGGCCAGTGGCCAGCGTTGGGGGCCCCCTGGCTCCATAAAACCCCCCGGTCCAGGCACATCGCGCCCACCCCTTCGGCATGGAGAGCCAGCGGCTGTCCTCCTACGGCCGACGCTTCGGCCCCACCGCCCCCATGTACCGGGTGCTCCCCGCCAGCCCCCCAGCCTGGCTCCGGGCCCCCCGTGCCCGCAGCACCCAGCTGGGACCCCGTGTGGGTGCCCGCCTGGGGTCAGGCAAGATGGACTTCTCACTGGCGGAGGCGCTCAACTCGGAGTTCAGGGAGACGCGCACCAATGAGAAGGTGGAGATGATGGAGCTCAACGACCGCTTTGCCAGCTACATCGAGAAGGTCCGGCTCCTGGAGCAGCAGAACAAGGTGCTGGTGGTGGAGCTGAACCGGGCACGGGACCAGGAGCCCTCCCGTCTGGCCGACGTCTACCAGGAGGAGCTGCGTGACCTGCGGCACCATGTGGAGCAGTTGGCCACCGCCAAGGCCCGCCTGGAGATCGAGAGAGACAACCTTGCTGAGGACCTCGGCAGCCTCCAGCAAAAGTAAGATGCTACCGTGCTTAGGGTAGTCCTGGGGACAAAGGTGTGGTCAGAACTAGGAAGGTGGTGGAGACCAGGGTGGGGACCAATGTGACCACCAGAACCAGGATGATGGTGGAGACCAGGGTGGTGATGGAGACCGAGGTGGCCACCAGGAGCAGGGTGGGCCCAGAGATCAAAGTGGCCACCAGGACAGGATTGAGAGTGACCATTGGGGTGAGTGTCAGGGTGACTACTAGGATGAGGGTGACCACTGGAATGGGGACCAGGGTGGCCACCGGGACCAGAGTGGCAGCACAATGGTGATCAGGGTTTTCCTGGGGACCTGTGTGGTGACGGGGACCACAGTGGTGGCAAGGACCAGGGGGACTCCTGGGACCCTGGGACCAAGATGAGGACTGCTGTGTCCCCAGGGATCAGGGTGGCCACTGAGACAGTGACCTAGAGTGGCCTCTAGGATCAGGGTAGCGCTGGGGACCAGGCACTGGTGGGGACCAGGTGGGTGACAGGGGGCAGGGTGACCCCAGGGACAGTGTGGGTGGTGGTGGGGGTGCAGGACGGACACGTTCACTGACACGGGGTGCTGGTGGTAACGGGCTGCGTCAGCTGGGGGGAGTCTGGCTGGGGGGCTGAGAGCAACGAGTGACGATGCTAACGAGTGACAGTGCTAACGAGTGACGGTGCTAATGAGTAACGATGCCTCTGCTCCGGCCAAGGCTGCAGGAGGAGGTGACCCTGCGGCTGGAGGCTGAGAGCAACCTGGCTGCCTACAGGCAGGTGAGGGCAGGGGATGGGTCCTGCACCCCCATCCTGCACCCTGGGCGCTCACCCTGATCAGCCTCCTGTAGGGATGGGGCAGGGGTGGAGCGGGAATGGGGCAGGTATGGGGCAGGGATGGAGTGGGAATGGGGAAGGTATGGAGTGGGAATGGGGCAGGGATGGGGCAGGTATGGGGCAGGGGTGGAGTGGGAATGGGGCAGGGATGGGATAGGGATGGAGTGGGAAAGGGGAAGGTATGGGGCAGGGATGGAGTGGGAATGGGGCAGGGATGGGTCAGGGATGGAGTGGGAATGGGGCAGGGATGGAGTGAGAATGGGGCAGGTATGGGGCAGGGATGGAGTGGGGATGGGGCAGGGATGGGATGGGACAGAGATGGAGCAGGGTTGAGGCAGGGATGGAGTGGGGCTGGGGCTGGGACAGGCAGGACCAGGCAAGAGAAGGCAGCTCAGGAGGGAGCAGACCCTGGGGACGGTCCCTCCCGTCCCCCCTGTGGTGTCAGGATGTGGACACCGCCACCTTGGCTCGACTGGACCTGGAGCGGCGGGTGGGGACCCTGCAGGATGAGATCACCTTCCTCCGCAAGGTCCACGAGGAGGTAACCTCGCTCGGGGGGGGGGGGTGTCCTGGGGCTCAGGCGGGTCCCAGGGTTTGCAGGGGTGTGGGGGCTGACCCCCACTGTCCCCCCAGGAGCTGCGGGAGCTGCAGGAGCAGCTGGCCCGGCAGCAGGTGCACGTGGAGGTGGACGCGAGCAAGCCCGACCTGACAGCCGCCCTGCGCGACATCCGCAGCCAGTACGAGGCCATGGCCGCCAGCAACGTCCAGGAGACCGAGGAGTGGTACAAGTCCAAGGTATGGTGGGAGATGGTCACCCAATGGATGAGTAGCCTCCTGGGGTGTCGTCTTCTCAGGGGTGGGGTTGACGTCCCTGGGGTTGGATGGCTCTGCTTGGTGGTGGCTGTCCTCTCCTGGGATGTCACCGTCTCAGGGTTGGGGTTGACCACACCAGGGTTGGGTGGTTCTTCCTGGTGGTGGTGCATGGGGTTTGGCATCCCCATTGTCCCTGCTCCTACCCCGTGTCCTGGTTTGGTCCCCAAGGGAGCAGGGATGTGTCCCCCATGGTGAATCCCATGGGCGTGGTCCCGAAGGAGTTGTGTTCACAGTGACATGGGCCTCGTGCACTGTCCCACGGGAGCAGGGACATGTCCCCTGTGACATCCCACAGCACCATTTCTCCCATCTGCAGAGCAAGGACACGTCCCCAGCAGCACCTGCCATCAGGGAAGTGTCCCATGTCCACTGTCCCACCACCCCAAGAGAGCAGGGACATGTCTCCACAACATGTGCCATCAGCCACATGCCCCATGTGCACTGTCCCTTCCACCCAGAGAGCCGGGACATGTCCTCGCACCACATGCCACTGGGCACACATCCTGTGTGTGCTGTCCCTTCCATGGGACCTGGATGTGTCCCCACAACACGTGCTGCTGGGGCCATGTCCCTCCCATGGGAGCTGGGTTGTGGCCCCAGGACTTGTGCCTTTGGGGATGTCCCATGTGTCCCTTCCTGCTGTGGGAACAGGGACATCTCCTCAGTGCCAGGTCAAGTGCACATCCCATGTGCATGGTCCCCTTCAGCCACAGGAGCAGGGACATGTTCCCAGGGACACACGGCACTGGGGACATGTCCCATGTGCACCGTCCCACCATCCTGCAGTAGCAGGGACGTTTCTCCACATGCCACATGCTACTGGGGCCATGTCCCTGCCACGGAGCAGAGCTGGGTCATGTCCCCACGCCACGTGCCACCGGGACACATCCCGGCCGCATGGTCCCACCCCATGGCATGTGTGTCCCCCCCTGCAGTTCGCTGACCTGACGGACGCGGCCGCCCGACACGCGGAGGCTCTGCGTGCGGCCAAGCAGGAGGCCAACGAGTACCGGCGCCAGCTCCAGGCCCTCACCTGCGACCTGGAGGCTCTGCGGGGTTCGGTAGGTGACAGCCATGGGGTGCAAGGGGAGGGACATGGCCTTGGGGAGCTGCCACCACCACAGGGTTCCTTGGAATGATGTTAGGGACCACCACCCGATGCTGGAGGAATGGTGGTCCCGAAGGATGGGAGCTGGATAGGCACCGTGGAAAGCCCCTAGCTCCTGGGAGAAGGTGGCCGTGGAGGGTGTCACCTCCCCTCGTGGACCCCCCAGAATGAGTCTCTGGAGAGGCAGCTGCGGGAGCTGGAGGAACGCTACGCCCTGGAGACAGCCGGGTACCAGGACACGGTGGTGCGGCTGGAGGAGGACATCCGCAGCCTCAAGGAGGAGATGGCCCGTCACCTGCAGGAGTACCAGGACCTGCTCAACGTCAAGCTGGCCCTTGACATCGAGATCGCCACGTACCGCAAGCTGCTGGAGGGCGAGGAGAGCAGGTGATGGCAGAGTGGGAGCTCCATCTTGCCCCTCTCCCCCTCCCTGACCATGTCCCAAACCATACCCAAGTCCTTATGGTCCCTCTGGGGTGTCCAACCTGCCTGGGGACTATCCTCCAGCCCTCCTGTCCCAGCCCTGGGAAGGGCTGAGCTGGTGTGCACGGGGGTGGCAGGATCTCGATGCTCTTCCCAACACCCCCTGTTGCTCCTGCAGGATCACCATCCCCATGCAAAGCTTCTCCAACCTGCAGATCCGAGGTAAGGCCATGGCCACGTGTGGGGCAAAAGCTGGAGTGGCTTCTGGGGGCTCTGTGGGAGGAGGCGCCATCTTGGTTGTCCCTGCCCCATCCAGAGGGACCAGGATGTTTTCCACCAAATCTCAAGGAACCAGGACTCCTGGGTTCTCCCAAGATGGGGGGAGAAGTGCGCCCTCATCCCCAAGGCCAATGATGTCCCCAAGGCCAACTGTGTTCCCCAGTGACAGCTGTGTCCCCAAGGCCAACCCTGCCCCCAGGGATATGCCCAATCACACCCAAAAGCCAGCCACATCCTCAGTGCCAACCACATTCTCAATGCCAACAATGTCCCTGAGGCCAACAGTGTCCCTGAGACTGGTGATGTCCCCAGGGCCACTGTCTCCCATGGATCAGGGTTTTCCAGCCCAGCCTGTTCCCTTTGGGACCCTTCCTTTGAGCATGGCTGAAAGGGCTATACCCTGGCCACCAGGTCACCTCCATGTCCTGCCCATGTGCCCTAGAGACCAGCCTGGACACTAAATCCGTGTCAGAAGCCCATGTGAAGAGGAGCATCGTGGTCAAAACTGTGGAGACAAGAGACGGAGAGGTGGGAAGTCCTCATTTGTGTCACCCACACTGCCTCCCCTCCACCCCACCTCCCTATGGGGTGTCCCCAAGGGGGTCAGTCATCATGCATGTGGGGACCACCATCCCTCAGCCCCCTGGAGGATCCTGGTTAGGGATCAGTGATCCCAGTGCCCTGCCAGCATGGAACGAGCTGGCTCTGGACCATGGTGGAGCTGAGCCTGGTGGCTCATAGAGAAAACTGTCCCTGTCCCTGTCCCCAGGCTCATTCAGAGCCCAGGCAGACTCAGCGTGGGAGGAGGCCCTGAGCCTGGGGTGATGGTCTCTCTCCGTCTGCCTCCAGGTGATCAAGGAGTCCAAGCAGGAGCACAAGGAGGTGATGTAGGGCAGAGGAGCCGCAGCAGCCACACGCTTGTAGCCATAGCTCCGTAGGTCCCATCCAACGCTGCAAGGGAGCCCCGCGGCTGGGCAGGGGTCACGGGAGGAGCCGGCGATGCTTTGGTGGGGGGCATCGCCCTCTCGCCCACCCCTCACCTCTCCCATGTCACCCCCTGCCCCAGGGACCCCCGACACCCTGTTCAGGGTCAGCTGCCGGCGAAACACCCGTCTGACCAGGCACTGTCCCAGAGAGAGGGTCCATCCCATTTCGACCTCCATGCACTGGTTGGACAAGACGATGGTGCCAAGAGCATCTCTCCCTGCATCCCGCCTCGCTGCCCACTCCCTGGTCCAGGAAGCCACCCCAATCTCCCCAGTGCACCCAGGCCCTGAGCATCTTTGCGGGGGTTGCAGGGTGCAAGGTACTGGCTGCTGAGGGACGTTTCCCTGTCACCAAGTGTTGGGTGGGCTTAACCAAGAGGCCCAGCAGGAGGAAGAGGAGGATTGAGAGGCAAGGTGCTGTCAAGGTGGTATCAAAGGGTGATGAAATGGGTATAATGAAGGGTTCCTGGGGACGCTGAGGTGTCCAGGGTGGTTTGTGGGTCTGGAGCAGTGGTGGGCACAGCAGGCTGGGTGGCCTCATGGGCTTCCATGGGCTATGGGGCTGTCATGACCCCCAGTGGGTCTCTGCCACCAAGGTGTTGCCATTGCTGTGGTGGGAAAAAACAGCTCCAAGGTGCTTGTGGTGAGGGGTGACCCATGGCCGTTTGCCTGGCCCCTCGCCTGGGGGGTCCCACGCAGGTGAAAATGGAGAGGAGGGGAGTGAAGAGGAGGAGGGTGTCAGGGCACCCATGGGTGCTGTGGAGCAGGAGGCGCCTCCTGTGACCCAGGAGTGACGTGGGAGGATGGACCGAGCCATCCTCATCCCGTCTGTCCCACCCGGGGTCACACTAGCAGCTGGGACAGCAGCCGGGACTGCCCCTGTCGCAATCCTAGCACATGGAGCCCAAGTCCACCCCACCACGGGCATTCAAGATGGGGTCAGAAGAAATCCCTTGTCCCACGTGGCCCTGTCCCCCCATCCCTCCCCAGCCCAGACCAGCACATGCCACTGGTCACCCAGGACCATTGCCCAACCTGGTGCCCACCCACAGCCCCCGTCCCCACCTTCAATTTAGCTACTGACCACGAGCAAAACCTGCCCTGATGCCACCTAACGCAGCAGCAACCACCCAGCAGCGCTTCTCCTGCCCTGTAAGCCCTTTGGGATGGGCACACGGGATGCCACTGGGGTGCTATCCCCCTTGTTCCCTGTCCCCCTTGTCCCCTGGCTCAGGTGCTGAGCACGCTTTGCAGCTAATGACTCCAGAAGAGCCATTCCCAGGGGCAGGAGACCTGGGTGCCGCCCAGGTGTGGCATGTGGGGTGGGACGGTGGTGGCCCAGGGGAGCTCAGTTCCTTGTGAGCAGACTCCGGCTGGAGCTTTGCAGCCCACGTCGTTACTGAACTAATGCACTAATGCCCACGGTGGCTGGAGATGACAAATAAAGCTAACACAAGCGCTGTGCTTCCATGGTCGTGCCCTCAGCCTCCCCATGCCGTGGGTTATTTGGGATTAGCCGGGGCGACGAGGCTCTTCGGGAACCCAAACTGAGCTTGAACTGGCCAGGGGACGCACACCCAGCGCTACACCCCAAGGCATGGCCAACGTGGGTCAACACCCCTAAGAGACTGTGACACGGGGAAGGTGGGTGCAGGAATGACCCCTCCAGAGCTGGGGGATGGCAGTGGGGTGGGAGAGATCCTCTTCCTGGGAGGGGAAGCAGAGATCTGCTTGGGGTTCTCCATCCTCAACAAGCTCCTTTCTCGTACAAACTCAGGCTGTGGTTCCTGGAAGCTCCTGGGACGGGCTGCAGCTTTTGGGACTGATCACAGAATCACAGAATGATATGGGGTTGGAAGGGACCTCTGGAGACCATCCAGTCCAACCCC
>JAOXJM010000011.1:875915-886135 GCA_026413425.1 Tringa solitaria | reverse complement strand
GGCCGCGGGGGGACTGAGGGGGGGGAGGCGGGAGCGCCGTGGGGAACCGCGGGGGGCTGAGGGGACCGGCCCGTGGGGGGCTGAGGGAAGGCGGGAACTCTGAGGGGACCGAGGGGAAGCGGGAGCTCTGAGGGGAGCCGGGGGCGGAAGGGGGGGTGAGGCTGAGGGGACCGAGGGCAGCCACGGGTTCTGAGGGGAGCAGCGGACCCCGAGGGCACCGAGCCGAGAGGGGCTGAGGGGAGGCGGGGTTCTAAGGGGAGCCATGGGCTCTGAGGGGAGGCGGGATCCTGAAGGGAGCCGCGGAGCCTGAGGGCACCGAGCTGCGGGGTCTGAGGGCAGCCGTGGGCTCGGAGGGGACCGAGGCGAGAGGGGCTGAGGGGAGGCAGGAGCAATGTGGGGAGCCGCGGGGTGTTGAGGGGACCGAGGGCAGCCACGGGTTCTGAGGGGAGCAGCGGAGCCTGAGGGCACCGAGCCGAGAGGGGTTGAGGGAAGGCGGGGTCCTAAGGGGAGCCATGGGCTCTGAGGGCAGCCGCGGAGCCTGGGGGCTCCGATCTGAGGGCAGCCGTGGGCTGTGAGGGGACCGAGGCGAGGGGGGCTGAGGGGAGGCAAGAGCTCTGTGGGGAGCTACGGGGGGCTGAGGGGACCGAGCCGTGGGAAGCTGAGGGGAGGATGGAGCTCTGAGGGGAGCCGGGGGCGGGGGGCGGTGAGGCTGAGGGGACCGAGGGCAGCCACGGGTTCTGAGGGGAGCAGCGGAGCCCAAGGGCACCAAGCCGAGAGGGGCGGAGGGAAGGCGGGGTCCTAAGGGGAGCCATGGGCTCTGGAGGCGACCCGAGCCCTGGGGGGCTGAGGGCAGCCGTGGGCTCTGAGGGGAGCCGCGGAGCCTGAGGGCACCGAGCTGCGGGATCTGAGGGCAGCCGTGGGCTCTGAGGGGACCGAGCCGAGGGGGGCTGAGGGGAGGCAGGAGCTCTGAGGGCAGCCACGGGCTCTGTGGGGAGCCGCGGAGCTTGAGGGCACCGCGCTGCGGAGGGCTGAGGGGAGACATGAGCTCTGAGGGGAGGCGGGATCCTGAGGGCACCGAGCTGCGGAGGGGAGCCGGGTGCCCTAGGGGAGCCATGGGCTTTGAGGGTGGGCGGGATCCTGAGAGGAGCCATGGACTCTGAGGGGACCCAGCTGTGGGGGGCCGAGGGCAGCAGCCATGGGCGCTGAGGAGAGGTGGGAGTTCTGAGGGGAGCCATGAGCTTTGATGGGGGGCTCTGAGGGGACCGAGCCCCTCAGACTGAGCCTCCAGGGCGGTGGGATGTCTGAGGGGAGGTGGGATGCTGAGGGAAGCCATGGGCTCTGAGGGAAGCAAGGGGCCTAGAGGAGCCATTGCGAGGTGTGGGTCACCCCTCTGTAGCCTGGCGACTCCCGTGGTTTGTGCGTCCCCACCGCTTGCCCGCGTCCCCGCCGCTTACCCGCAGCCGGTGCCTTCAGTTTTGTCCCACCGGGCTCCAGAGGGCAGGGACACACCTTGGGCCCTGCTGTGTGGAGGTGGCTTCCAGGGACGGGCATTTCTGGTGTGTTTTTCCCAAGTGAACCCTCATTGCGGCTTCCTGGCGTTAGAGAGATGTGTGCTGGGTGCTGGTAGGACGCAGCCTGTGAGATGTTTTTACCACATTCAGCAGTAAATTGCCTTTTTTTTTTTTTTGCTGTGTTGCTCTTAGTTGGAAGTAACAGGTATTTTTTTTCACCTTAAGAGACACCAAGTTGCTAGTGAACTCTCCTTGCAAAGACTCCTGGCAGGATGGTGCTTGGCAGATCCCTGAGCGTTCAGTCCTTGGCAGCAGATGCTGTTGTGGCACCAACACGAGCTAAGAAATCAGCAGCTCCTCACTCTCCTTGGCCAGATAAATGTCTCTAATGCTGCTGATAGCCCAAGTTAACCCTGTCTCCAGCTGAGTGGGGCCACAGCCGCGCCGTTTGATAGTTCTCTGCACTCGATCTGAATGCAGAGCACAAGGAGATAAAATCGCTGCCTGTATAAGATAATGAAAATTTTGGCCTCTGTTGGGCATAACTTTCACCCATTGTCGTAAAATTTCACAAGAACGACATTTATACAGTTATTTTTAGTGGGTTTTTTTAGCCAATTCTCTTTTCTACTGGTGGGAATTAGTTGTGACTCTTTCTGGTCATTGTGACTTTGCTTCCCAGGGAAGTGCTAATTTTGTGTCACCGTCAAATTAATTACAAATAGGAGATAGTGCACAGAGATTTAATTAGGGCATGGATGTACGGTATGGATTCTTGAGCAACAGTTGGTAGCACCGGGTCCAGCTTTTTCATTGGGTGTTCAGGAGGATGAACAAAACCCTTGCATTTGACAGACAATTGATTATTCCTGTTATTATTTCCACATCTTCTGCCCCCTGTAAGCCAAGGATAATTGGTAGAAAAAAAAAAAATCTGTCCCTTTCCGTTAGAAATCTGTTTCATGGTGGTGTTCAGCAAACCAGCTGTCAGTCCCGTGACCAAACCTCACCTTTCTTCAGGTCATTTAAAAGAGGAAAACTGTTTTGTTTTGTGTCAAGACTTGTGATTAGGAAGATGAAAGTTTCCCCTGTTTGTATTTTTGATTCTTTCCAAGTATAAAGTTATGCGTGTGCTTTCCTGGGGGGGAATGAGCTCAGTTCTATGAGGTGGGATACGTAAGAATTGTTAAAAGAAAGTGAATGTACAAACACACAGGTAATTTGAGCCTTACTGTGCCTTTCCTTATTTTCCCCACACCACTGGAAACAGCTGAAAGTCCCATATTTCCAGCAATCCTAAAATTAACTCCAGTGTTTCTGCAGTGCTAAAAAGGCAGGAGGGGATGATGTTTGTTTTCCCTCTCGCGTCGCGCTGGTGACTGAAGCGGATCAGGAGGGCTTGGCGGTGGGTGGGGAGAACCGTTACATATTTTCTGTGTCTGACAAATGCGCAGGCTGCTCGGCGTCCGTCCTTCTCCTCTCTGGTCAGCAGCAAAGGCTCCTAACGAGTAGATGGTCTTGAGGATTGAAGCCAGGGTGTAGAGTATTTTGACGGCAGGGATTTCCCGTGCGGCGGTGCATCCTGGATGAGCAGGGGCTCCTGACCATGGCTGTGGCTGAGGAGGAGGGGAGGTAAGGGGGTGAGGGGCTCACAGCTGAAGCTCAGGTGAGCCAGGGCTGATGGGGTGGTTGCTGCTCTGGGTTGGTTGTACTGAGCGGGGGTCTCTGCCCTGGGAGTATTTCTGTGGCTCCTTGTAAGAAAACAATCCCTTTTCAGCGTCTTTCTTGAAAAAATGGTAACTCAACTGACATTTCTGAATTGAAATGGCAAAGGATGGGGCAAAACAGAACAAGGAGCAGGTTTTAGTACGCCTTGACACACGCATTTGAAGGTTTGTCTTTCAGATCAAAGTGAAATTTGTTTTGCAAGACGATCTCCTGTTTCTTCACCTGTTTTGAAAACGTGTTCAGCTGCTATTCGTTGTGGCTACTTGGGTTCGTCCCCCAGCTTCTCTCATCCTTGCCATGGCTTTTAAAACTGGCTTCATCGCGTTTCAGACCAGTATAAATTGTGAAAAGTTATTAAAAAAATCTTAATGACTGGCTGTGCCCTTATCAACCTTTAGTACTTTTAGCACTAACATTGTGAGTTTGTGTTATCGCTGGTGCAGTGAATTATGGCTAACAGACAGCATTTCAACTTAAAAATCTTAAGTGTTTTCCTAATTGATGCAGCAACAATAAGTTTTTTGGGTTTTTTAAAGCAGCTCACAGGTCTGAGTGCATGATTATAAATGAGGAATTGTCATGAAATACTTGCTTTCTAGGTGCGTTCCACGTGTACCCACTCTTAGCTCTTCATTAATGATTATTTTTGCCTGTTACTTTGAAGCAAGCATCCAAGTCATCACAGATAACTTGCAAGTGGTGCAAATAACAGTAAATAACTGAAAAAATCAGCGTCACAGGCTGAGATCACGGCGGCTCGCTGTGAGTGATCTAGGGAAGAGCCCCGAAAGGGTCAGAAAACGTGCAGACAGTGAGGACTTTCAGCGGTCCCGTCCGTCTCTTAACAAAGGGAAGCTTAAAAGAAAACTCATTAAGGAAATGGTTTACAACTGCGTTTGTGGGGACAAAGGTGTGTGAAGGCAGGGATCGGGTGCTAGGCAAATTTAGACCAATTTTAAGAATTTAGCAAAGATTTTTAGAACCTGCTGAAGAGTTTTTATTGTAGACACAGATTTTTTGAAGAATTTTTTGTGGTTTAAAATGTAATTAAGTTGGGAATTGTGTTGCACAGGTGAAACTTTATTGTATTAAAAGGTCTTTTCTGACTTCCTGTGGTGTTATAGCTGACAAGGGCAAGATTCAAGAGCAAAATTCTTATAAGCCGTGAAATCTAATTGCTGTTGGAGAGTTTGTGATGAATTTTAACACGCAGACTTGTTGACTTAGTAACTTACTGTCTGCCAGCAACTTCTGTGAGTCCAAAAAAAACCCGGGCTCTCCTAAAACATCCCTTTTTGCCAAGCAAAGGATGAGATCTCTGCGGCCGTAGTGCCTGCCACCCGATGTAGGTGTAGCTCAGCCACTCAGGACAAGCAAAGCAACCTGGTAAGTTAGGACTGGGTTACTCCTGGTTACTTAACTGGTTACTGCTGTGCCTCGGGTGGGTGTGTTGGGGGAGCTGGAGCCAGCAGGCGCTCGCGGTGCGACTGACACTTCTTTTTTGCCCGAGCCGTGATGCTGGCGTGTGAGGACTTGTTACATCATAGTGAGCTTTCAAGCGAGAGCTGCTGAAGCACGGCAGGGAACGTGCGAGCCGGGATCGGGGGACACCAAGCAGACACTGCTCAGCAGGTTGGGTTTTGGTCATTTGCTGACGTTTGCCTTGCGGTCATTTGTACCTGAGAGGGCCTGAGAAGAAAAGTTATAGACTCAGTCTGTAGTCTCTCTAACAGTGTCGACTGGGAGGCAATTTTGTGGCTCTTTCCTAATGGCACTTCGGATTTTCACTGTCTTTTATTGAGACATCGGCAACACAAACGGAATTGTAGCAGGTACCAATTTTATGCTTTTGCCTTATTGCTCAGACAGGATTCCCTGGATGGCGGCACAAACTCGGACAGCGGTAACGATTGTTAAACAGTTGGAGTAAAAGCCTGGGCAGATAATGGACCCCTTTGTTGTCTGGCCGCTCTGTGGTCCAAGAGGATGGGCGCTGCTGTCTCATTAGGAGGAAAGTGATCCTTTCTTCCCACCCCATTTCCAGCTTTTGTTTTTTGTGCTGCCACTCGACAAAGTGTTTTATGGAGGTTTTGCTCCAGATTTTTTAGTCTGGTTGATAGGAAGTAAACTATTCCAGTGAAAAAAATTCCATTAATATTCCCTATTTCTTATGCTTGCTGTACTTTAACACAGCTGACCTGTGTGGAGACACACGATCCTTCTGAGCATCCCTGCCCAGCACCTGGGAAGACTCCCTGAATCACAGATGTGTCTCCAAAAACAGGTCTCCGTGCCACAGCCCGGTCAGCCCCCTGAGGGCGGCTGCGCTGCCCCCTCCGTGCAGGGAGTCGATCCCCTTTGCCCTGTTTTGTGAATGAATGTTTTACTGCAGGACCCCGTGTCATTATCAGCCCCTCCAGCTGGTCTTTGCGCTTCCTGTGAGCAGCGGGAGTGGAATTCCACTGTCCTGCACTTGTGCCATGTAGTAACTTGCTGTGCTTTCTTTTGACTCAAATTGTGGTTATTAATGGTCAAATTCTGTTAAATCACATTTCACTTGCTGTGTTCAATGTTACTCAATGTCTAAATTCTGCCTCTGAAAAGAATCCCATCCTTTTTAAATGTAAATTATTTATTCACTGGCCATTCTTCCTCACAGTGTTGGTAGGCTGCTCACTTTCTGTTAAAAGCCACAAAAATGAATTTTATCTTCAAAATTCTCCTTGGAGAGGATGAAGGCACTGCTAGATGTCTGACCTCCTCATACCATAAATATGAATGGTTATCACTGTTTGGGTAGTGACGCACGGCTCTCCCCAAGTTGTGGATTGTCTGGAAGATCTGGTTGGGATTTTTAAAAACGTGGCTTTCTTTTGTGTCAAAGGAAGATTTAAGGTGAAAGTTCCCTGATGTGCTCTGGGCTAAATTGGTGTGTGTCTGGCTGGGCAGCTACGAGGTTACTGGGTATTTTCTGGTGAAGGAAATAGTGAGAGCGGTAAATACGATAGCAAACGTAGATAACAGTTTCATACCTCGGTATTGGCTCGTAATTCCTTAATGATTACGTTTCAAAGAAGAACTCAGGGCTTTAAGTAATAACAGAAGTTAAAAGGTTTTCTGTCTCTATAAATAAAAAAGCTATATTTGGAAAAACCGAATAGCGTATTTATGGACAAAACTGTATAAAGGGAAATGTGATGGAAAAATTGAGTCAGATGAGCTGATGTATGAGGCATTTCCCTGTGGAGTCATTGGGCTGAAAAATGTTTTATGTGCCTGAACTTGAACAGATGCTTCAACACACACACACGTACAATCCCCCCTAGTTTAATATTAGCAATTCTGTTCATACCACTGTGATTAATTCACGAACCAGCCTGTTTTAGTCTCTTTTCCGGGGGCTAATGGGTATTGCCAGATCATCCAGGTACTTAAGCCCATGCCTAACTGTAAATATGCGAGCAGCCCGGTTATTAGCAGGATTTCTTTCAAGCTTTACGTTAGGCATGTGCTTAAATGACTCACTGACCCGGGATTTACATTTTTACAGAGGAGTGAAGGATTTCTCCCTATTACCTTGCTTAGATGAAAATCATTGGAGTCAGCCAGCTTTTTTGCCTAAATAAGGACATGATACCAGCTTTCGGCTCTTACAGATATTAGTTCCACCTTTTTAGTTACAAATTTGTCAGAAAAGACTTCCGAGTGTGTGTGCCTGACCTCGTTTAAGATCCTGTTGAAGTAGAAAGAGAAGACATGCGTATGGGTGATGGGCGGATTGTGCCTACTGTTCTTAGTACGACTGTTGCATTCGGTGGTGCTGGAGAGGTGGCTGACAGTTGCATTTAGTATTTTTCCTTTGAACGCCCGTTGTGGTGTTCTGCTCAGCCCTTAATCCCCTTTCCCAGGGTCGTATTATTTGCCTTGTAGGTAGCTGTGCACAGCCCTCCCTCTCTTCTAAAAATCCCTAAAGCCATCCCAAAAAACAATCAGCGCCTTGGAGCCGATTGTTTCTACTTTGCTTTTCTGATTGAGCTAAACTGGTGAAGGAATGTGGGAAAAGGACGTCTGGGTCTGAACCTGGGTCCAGGCGTGGTGCGCCTCGGGAATATGTGGGTTTCGGGATGAGCGATGGCTCTTGTGGCATCGGGGGACATCAACTCCTCACGGTGACATCCCAGCGTCGGGCACTCGGGAGTGGTGTGGCCGTGCCAGATGCGGGTATAACAGGTCATCGTCTGTAAAGTTCTGTATCTCTCTTCGGGCTTAAAATAGTAGAGAGGCTGGAAGGGTGATGTATTTCTTGTGTGTAGATGGTTTCCATGCTACCTTGAGGGTGAGTTTCTGACTCCTCGTTAACTCCTGGAAGTCTGGCGCCGTTAGGGATTCGGGGGCACAGCTGTTGAGTGATGCTGCGTAATCTGGGGTGTGAGGTTAGAGAAATGTCTGTAGGCAGGCGAGGGGCTGGGTGGTAGATTGTGTACATGGGGCAGTTAATATCTTTTTTAAAATGATATAAAAATAATTAAGGTTCTTCATGTGTATCTTGCAGGTGTCCTGTCTTGCATGCAGCATCTCCTCCAGATGTGACTAAAAATCTCCTGATTTTCACGATAAACATTTTTTTTAGTTGAGAATTGACTAAATTTTAATTTAAGCAGACATTCATTTACAGAAGCTGATTAGCAGACATTCAAAAAACAAAGTTAAACTACTTTTAAAAGGAACAGAATTTTCATAGTGGAAACTGATTCCTGGCATATTAAAAAAATAAAATAAAATTGAAGTGTTTGGGAGGAAGTACACAGAGATCTTCCATATAGCCATATGGAAATGATCTTCTTTATTCCCTGGTTCACATAAAGTCTTCTCTCCTTCTGGCCTGTTTGCTTGAAATGTCCAGCTCTGTGGCAACACCCGGCATGATTTGTATTCCTCCGCCTGCTCCCGCTCTCTTTGCAATCTGTGGCAAAACCTTATCGATCCGGGTGGCTGCAAAATCCGATTCCCTGGAGGATTTGCTGGAGAGGTATCGACAGAAATAAATCAGTGCTGCCCTTCAAGTGTGCCAATTGTGAGATTTGTCCGACAAGTAAATACTGAATACCAATCGCCTGCAGCTTAATCAATGATTAATAACCTAAGGTAGCATTTTTTTTGCCTTGTAGCTGATTCATTAACACACTCTTCCTGCCGCTCGCTCCAGTCTCCTTTAGAACAGCCGCACTGGATCGGACTGAACGTCTGCCTGGTCAGGAGTCCTGTTTCTGACACTGGCCCAAGTGGAGGCCCTGGGGAAAGCATGGGAGAAGCATGTCTGAAACCCCTTTCAGCATTTTCACTGCTTTCTGTCTAAAGACTTACCCGTAGTGTGAAGCTCTCTCTTTTTTTTTTTCCAGTTTTTAAGGAGCTTTCCTTCTCCAGGGCACTCCAGATTTACAGCTCCATACTCTCTTCCCCGTCAGCCTTCTCATTTTTCCACTGTTCCTGCTGCAGCCAGTCCATAACTCTTCTCCGAAGCTGTTTCTCCTCTTCTCTGTTCCCACGAGGGGGATGGTGAGAGTGACCAGAGCTGTAGACTGTGGCTGGGATGTGGGTGAACCACAGGTGCTCGTGGTGATGCAGCAGCATCTGCTGTTCATGTGCTCCTCTAATGCTGGTAAAATGTTGTTGCCTTTCAGGACCACACTAAGCAGTGCTGCAGCTTTCATGGAGCAGCCTGTCAGCCCCAGGATGTCCTGCTTGCTGGGGCCATCTCAGGGCACGTCTTTTTCTAGCGTGAAACTGAGATTTATATTTTTTTATTTGATGTATGCGTCACTTTATCTATGTGGAATTTCATCTGCCGTTTTCTTACCAGGTTACTTGGAGTCACAAGGTCCTTCTGCCATTCCTCGTGGTTGCTCATCTTCCTTGCCTTGACTATTGCCATCAGGATCCTCGGTCACATCCCACCCGCCTGGCTGTTGGGTGTCCTGGTCCAGCACCGGTCCCAGCCTCTCTCCCTGTGAAACTCCACTGGGACCTGCTTCCCGTGCAGGAAATGACCGTTTACTCCTACTCCTTGTTATCTTTCACCCAGTTGTTTATCCGCATGGGGACAGTCCCTTTTCCGGTGTGGCCTTTTGGTCTCCCTGCCAGAAGGCTCTGATGAGACTCGCAAATCTTAAAAATCCGGGTAGTCTGGTGCCTTTTGTGAGGCTGGATGTCCCTTCGCAGCAGCCACACTGACGTTTCTCCTGGTGTATCCTATTTATACAGATATATCTATCACCCATTAGTTCTACTCTGTATAATGTTGTCTAATTAGTCCTGTATGAATGTTGGGTTTGGACACCTGCAGTTTACTAGGACTTTCTTTGCAACCCTTGTCTCAGAGCTCACATGGCATTTGCCTCCATGGGCCAAGGTGATTTTAAGAAAGGCCATAATCAGGTCTGCTCTTCCAGGTCTGAGCTCCGTTAACCTCTCTGATGAATGCTGTCCTGTCCTCCCAACCTGATTACTCTTCATTTTGGCTCCTTATAACCTCCTTTCCCCTTGCTTTAGCATGAGCCGGTGTCCCAGAGAGTCGCTGGAGGAGCGGGGCTGGCTCGGAGGCTGGCTCTGTCTCTAGTTCTGTGAGTAGGTGTGTCACTTAATTTTTCTTGTGTGGCATTGTCATCTCTTTTTGTAGTGTTAAGAAATGAACCTGTTCCTGGCGGTGGCTTTGCAGACCCCTTGAGAGAGGCTCCCTCAAGATGCGGGTGGGTATTTTAATCATAGGATAGATGGCAGCAGCGTGGCCAGCAGAGCGAGGGGGGGGATTCTGCCCCTCTGCTCTGCTCTGCTCTGCTCTGCTCTGGGGAGACCCCCACCCCCAGGGCTGCCTCCAGCTCTGGGGCCACCAAAAGCAGAAGGACATGGAGTTGTTGGAGCGGGGCCAGAGGAGGCCACAGAGATGCTGGGAGGGCTGGAACAGCTCTGCTATGGAGAGAGGCT
>JAOXJM010000011.1:852485-867694 GCA_026413425.1 Tringa solitaria | reverse complement strand
TTGTGCTCCAGACCCCTCACCGGCTCCGTTGCCCTTCTCTGGACCCGCTCCAGCATCTCAATGGCTTTCCTGTCGTGAGAGGCCCGAAACTGGACCCAGCCCTCGAGGTGGGGCCTCACCAGTGCTGAGCACAGCCTAAACCTGCCCTCTGTCAGTTTAAAACTGCCACCCCTCTTACTGTCACTACAGGCCTTGATAAAAAGTCCTCATTTTTCTTATAAGTCCCCTTTAAGTACTGAAAGGCCTCAATAAGGTCTCCCTGGAGCCTTTTCTTCTCTAGGCTGAACAAGCCTAGGTCCCTCAGTGTCTCTCCATAGCGGAGATATTCCAGCCCCCTGACTGTTTCCATGGCCTCCTCTGGACGCACTCCAACAGGTCCATGTCTTCTACTGAGGACTTCAGAGAATCCCCTCCCTCGCCCTGCTGGCCAAGCTGCTGGGGCTGCAGTCCAGGGTACAGTTGGCTTTCTGGGCTGAGAGTGCACGTTGCTGGCTCATGTCCAGTTCTTCAATCTCCAGTATCTCCAAGTCCTCCTCTGCGGGACTTGTCTCCATCTACCCACCCCCCAGTCTGTGCCAATGTTGGGGATTGCCCCAGCCCAGGGACAGGACCTTGTACTTGGCCTTGTTGAACTTCATGAGTTTCACATGGGCCCACTCCTCCAGTTGTCCAGGTCCCTCTGGACAACATCCCTCCAGTGAGGGGTTGCACCCCTCAGCTTGGTGTCATCCACAAACTTGCTGAGGGTACGCTCAGTCCTGCTCTCTGTCGTTGATGGAATGATGTGAAGTGAGTCCTCACATTGTACATTCCAAAGGTGTTTGGGATTTGACAGCCTGGAGTGAGGCTGTTCTTGAAGCTTGGCTGTTGGAAGCTGCATTGCCTTCCAGGTGCCGTCAGTCTGAGGGGTACGAGGCGTTGCTGGGAGCCTTTCACCAGAGTAACTGCTCCTCCAGCTGCCTCCCTTCTCCCTGTCCCGCTGTCCCTCCCTGCCACACTTCAGCTGTCTCATCCAAAGGCAGGATTTCAAGGTTGCTACGGTGAATGGCGCCTCCAAGGTGTGGTTCTTCCCTCCCTGATGGGTGAGAGGCCGTCACAGCTAGATGAGAAGGCTGAAATGGGATTAAATTAATCCCGTGTTTAAATTCATATTCAGACCCACATATGGGCTGGGTGGGGGAAGCTGCGCGCCTGAGGCCCTGCAGAGAATTTCTTAACCTAAAGCGGATTTCTTTTTTTTTCCCATGTACCTGCTCCAAATTCTTCTTTATTCTTTCTGGATGTCAGTGTCTGCAAAACTTTAATTCGCAGGAGCCAGCTTGCTGTCAGAGATCAGCGTCATGTTATTTGCATCACATCTCCTGCCTGCTCCGAGGAGCCTCCTCCGCTGCGGGTGCTGGAATGAACTTATGACAAATACAAGGAATGAAAGTCTCTCTTAAATGCACTTTCTGGCATGACTTAAATTAGCTGAAATTGCTGACATTTTGCCTTTTTGAGATGTGTGTCAGTGTCCATAGACTTTTGTTTCAAACAATGGAAAATTATTGAGTTAAATGTTGCCAGAACAACAAAGGCGGGAGATGCCAAGTGTACGTTGGGTGAAGGTTACTGCGATGTGTCTGGGTCCCGCAGTACATGTGCTGGAAAGGCAGAAACACGCAGCCTCTAACCTTGACTGATCTCCTGAAACTGAAGGGTGCCACCATTTCGAATGCCACACTTCTGCCTGGAACAAGTTTTTTGCTTTCTTATTATGTTTAATTTGGAAGGGCTGAACATTTCCAATGAGAGAAGGGTTTAACGACAAGTCGTTTTGCTTGAACCAAAATGTTTGTTTCCTTAAAGACAAAGCAGTTCTTTGCCTGCTGGTGGATTCTCCCATATTTGTGTCACCAGCTCTGCTCTGGACTAAACCTAAATTTAGAATAAGTGACAGTTTCTTGTTGAAGAGAATCAGAGCTCTTCAGTAACTTCACATCTCGGCTGCCAGAACTCTCTAATTGACAGAAGTCTTGGTTATTAAGCACATGTCTGATAACGCTGCGCTCTGCCTCTGAAGGCTGTGGGTAACCTAAATGCACAAGAGTGTGGGGTCAGTGTCTGGCCGTAGGTTTGTCACGCTGCTCATTTATGTAACCGGTGGAATCCAGGCCGTGAATCCCGTCCCTCTCCCGAAGCAAGCTCAGATCTGGCCAGATGCCTTGTGCCCTCCAGTGGGTGTCTCTGAGCCGGGGAACCCAGGGTCATCCAGCTGGTCTTCCTCTTTATGGCTGGTGAGGTGTGGTACGAGCCGACCACAGGGGTGAGGTCTGCAGATAGAAAATGCACAGTGAAGGGGCTGGTAAATACCTTGATAGAATTTATTGGATGTCGAGGCAGCAGCTGGTCTAAAAGTAAAAATTCGGTGTCACCTCTCTTAGTGCAACCAGCACCAGTTTCAAACTTCTCTGTTTTTCACCACTGACAAGTAAACATTGACAGTGTCTGAGAATATAAAGGTGAGTTCCTGCTTTTACTCCAGATTTACACTGGCAACAGTATTTAATTCATTTCAAATTTACTTAGTAGCTTACTACTAAGTAGTAGAGTTTGGCCCTAGTGTTTTCAGTGAGCGAAATTTAACTTCTTAAACTCATTTGGGTTTTGTCTCATTTTTAATTGGCAAATCATGACATGTCAGCTGGCAACATGTGTGTCCTGTGACATGTCTGTGGTGACTAGATGGGCTGTGCAGTGTGGTGTGAATGTTGTGGCTCTTACCTCAGTAACCCCCAGTTCCAGGTGTGGTGTTCACTTGCCTTTTCTGTTCAGGGAACTGGGGGCTCTTCAGGCACAGAGTACCCCCAGAATTGTTCTACCACCCATTTTGGCTCCTGATCGGAGTGATCCCCTGGGAAATGCCAAATGTGGGGGTGTCTGAAGCACTCTGTCTTCTTGCTAGTGCAGAATGAGGGTTCCAGAGCTGTTCTCTGAATGGGAGTTCAGGGGGTGAAGCCAACTGCTGCACTAAGGTGCTGCACTGGGACTGGAACCCTCTGGTGTTTTTTCCTGTTACAAAAGTGTTATTTCAGCCAATTCTGCCTACAGCGTAATGGTAGCGTGGTTGCGTAGAAAGAAGATGTTGGACTGTAAACCTCGGATTGATCGCATGCTCAATTGACAGCTGCTAGATTAAGTGATTCGCCAGTAATCCTTCCTTTTCTTCCCATGTTTCCCAGCTAAACAAATTGAACTCTCTAAATCTCTCACTTTTAGGCATCTTCCCTGTCCTTCAGCTGGTTTCGAGACTAATAAATTCCCCCTGTGATGTTTAAGCAACTCCTGAAGGATGCAGACACAGGCACTGAGTGCTGTCTTGCTAACGAGGAGGTAAGATCCCCCTCCTGGCTCCTGCTTACACGTGACCCGGCCAGGGATTGCACTAACCAGCTCTCCTCCACCACCAGCTCCTGTTGGGATGCTCATCCTTTGGGACCCTCGCTCCTCTCCCTGGGAACGGGTGCCCAGAGGAACAGCCCCCCCTTTCCAAAAACCACTGCTGTTCTTTTTCATAGCTGTGTGTCTCTGCGTTAAGCCGGGCTAAAGCGGTGGGTTTGTTTCAGTGGACTCAGCCTCTCGAGCAGTCTGTGTGTTTCGCCGTCGCTGCTAACTCTCCTCTGTATTTGTCAGCCCACAAACTTCTGTGCCGTTTGCAGATCCGTCAACAGCCCTTTCCTGCTCGAGTCCGGGGAAAACACAGCCTTGCTGCCAGCCCTGTTCCCAGTCTTTGCAGAACTTGCTGTAATTACACACGATTGCTCTCGGTTCTAATGTGGGAATCATTTGTCAAGATCTTTGTTACTTTTAATCCACTTAATATGGGCTTTTTTAATACTCTCTTGCACTATTTTTTTTCTCACACTGTCATGATGTAATAAATCAAATGTCCCACGCAGCCCGTCCGCATCGTGGCGGTGCTCTTGCCTTTTCAATGAAACATTGAATTTCACCAGAAGGGGATTACATTTATATCCTTTAATTCTGTATTGATCGCATCCCCTTAAATTTCATTATTTTGCCTGTGAACAAATAACTTTGTAGTTGTGTGGAAGAAGTGGAATAGTTGCAAATACTAGTTTTCTTCCAGTCTCCTGGAATTCCTCCAGGTTAAGAATAAATCACTTTTAAGACCAGAGTGCCAGAGACTCATCCAATTCTGGTTTTAGGATCTTTAACCAAATATTGTTGTGATGTAAAAATGTCTATTAATGCTGTTTGACAAACTAATATTTGACATCATCGAAGGACTGAAAGATGTCTTATCCCCTGTGCTGTAACAGTGTTGAACAGTCCTTTCTGTGCTCAATATTTGACCAGTTTTATTTCTTAGAGCTCCAGCTGGGCCTGGAACGTCGCTGGGTTTTGTTCACTGTAATACCTCACGCTGTTGCCAGCTGGGAGTTCCAATGATGGGGTTTTTTACTGTTAGGGTTGCAAATTTATATTGATTTCTATCTAGTATCTCTTCTAAAATTTTTGGCAGATAATTTTTTTAACTAGATTTTCCTTCTACTCTCCCCCAAAACACTACAAAGTACATACTAAAGTCTTTTCTGGCCCTGGAAGGGAGATTTTTAGCCTCCCTAAGGGGCTGAACCCAAATCCATACAACAGTTTGAGCATCAGGTTAGAAGTTCCGTAGGTCAAGCCCTGTCTCAAGGCTGGACCTGCGGGGTCTCACCACTGAGGCCACTGGGTTGTCCAGTCTTTAAATCAAAGACAACAGCAGTTGCTTCCCTCTCAGTTTGGGCAGGTGATTCATTTCTGCCTGGAGAAATGGCCTTGCCCCGTGGAGAGCTGTGGTGGCTGTGGTCGAGGCTGAGGTCACCAGCTCAGGCTCTAACAGGGCTTGGCCACCTCCGTGCAGCTCAAAATAAATCTCGCTCTCGGCAGTGGGATGTCTCCAACAGCGCCCATAAAATTTCCTGGGAGCTTAGCTTCCCATCCACTGTGTTTTGGAGACTTCAGCCTCAAGTGTAAATGTTTTTATTAACAGTTGAAATACAGAACAGCCACGTCTTTCTCTCCTGCTCAGGAGCTTTGGGAGCACGTTTTGTTTGTGAAATAGCAATTAACTGCTGCTTTTTTTTTTTTAGCAGACTTCTCAAAAGCCTGCGGAGGAGACGTAGGATCTTCAAGCAGTTTCTGGCAGCTGGAGTTTCCCGATAGCAGGTGATGCTATGAACGTGGTTGTGTGTTGGCTGTAAAATTTTTGGGTCTTCCGACTCTTGGTTGAATGTTTGCAACATTTAGGCTCAAGCTGATAAACTCATAAATATTTTGGGGGTTTTGTTTGTTTTATAGATAAAATTATTTGACCACCATGAGTTGGAGTTTTCTGACCCGTCTGTTAGAGGAGATCCACAATCACTCCACCTTTGTTGGCAAAATCTGGCTGACAGTGTTGATTGTGTTCCGGATTGTTCTAACTGCGGTGGGAGGAGAGTCCATTTATTACGATGAACAAAGCAAGTTTGTGTGCAACACGGAGCAGCCGGGCTGCGAGAACGTGTGTTACGATGCGTTTGCTCCTCTTTCGCATGTCAGGTTTTGGGTCTTTCAGATCATTCTTGTTGCCACTCCGTCTGTGATGTACTTAGGCTACGCGATACATAAAATTGCCCGGATGGTGGAACACAGCGAAGCCGACAGAAGAATCAGAAGCAAAGGTTTTTCCATGCGCTGGAAACAACACCGTGGCTTAGAGGAAACCGAGGAAGACCATGAGGAAGACCCGATGATGTACCCAGAAATAGAGCTGGAGAGCGAGCGGGAGAATAAAGAGCAGCCGGCCCCTGCCAAAGCTAAGCATGATGGCAGGCGGCGGATCCGAGAAGATGGACTCATGAAAATTTATGTCCTGCAGCTTCTGGCAAGGACTACCTTTGAAATCGGCTTTCTCGTGGGTCAGTATTTTTTATATGGCTTCGAGGTCAGCCCCATATTCGTGTGCAGCAGGAAGCCGTGCCCGCACAAAATAGATTGTTTCATTTCCAGGCCAACCGAAAAGACCATTTTCCTGCTAATAATGTACGGGGTGAGCTGCATGTGTTTGCTTTTGAATGTCTGGGAGATGATCCATTTGGGATTTGGCACAATCCGGGACACGTTGAACAACAAGAGAAAGGAGCTGGAAGACTCCGGTACCTACAACTACCCTTTTACTTGGAACACGCCGTCTGCTCCTCCTGGCTATAACATCGCCGTCAAGCCAGAGCAAATGCAATACACTGAACTGTCCAACGCCAAAATGGCCTACAAACAGAACAAAGCCAACATAGCTCAGGAACAGCAGTACGGGAGCAACGAGGAAAACATTCCTGCTGACCTGGAAAATCTGCAGAGGGAAATCAAAGTGGCTCAGGAGCGCCTGGACCTCGCCATCCAGGCTTACAACAACCAAAACAACCCCGGCAGTTCCAGAGAGAAGAAATCCAAAGCAGGCTCCAACAAAAGCAGCGCCAGTAGCAAGTCGGGAGATGGGAAGAACTCTGTCTGGATTTAATGTTGGCTGAGTTTATATATTGTGTTTTTTCTCCTAGTTTATCATAACCAGCAACCCCTTGAATAATGGCTTCCATTAAGTAAATATTTGACTCTACTTATTTTCAGGGATACCGTTGGCTAGTGATTCAACCTCTCAGAAAGGGTTTATACGCATATTCTAGGATAATAGAACTTTATTCTTCTGTCTTCCAAGTCAGGAGACAAATAGGTATATTTAAATCATTCTCATTGAACGGTTTATGCTGTATGTACAGTATTATAGTACATTTATTATGCACAATTTTTTGTATTTGTACACTGGATCTCTGATGTTACGGTTTTTTTATATAAACGAGCAGAGAGCGATGGGTAGCTGTTAGCATTTTGCTAGTTTTATTACCGTGGTCTCCAGTTTCGTCGTTGGTCTTCTTTTAAACGTAAAACTTTCTATGCTGCGTTCCAGAAGTGCCTTGAACGTGCTGAGGGAGGAGTCTCCGGTTATCCGGGCAGCCCAGGGGGGCTGCTCCCTGAGCAGCGGAGCAGGGAACCATCAGAAAACATCTGTTAATGGTGCTCTTGACTCTGTCTTTTACAAAAACGATGTGCTGCTTATCAAATGGAAGTGTCGTACTAGCGCTGTCACGTGCCACGGGGGGTGTTTTTTTGGCCCCATGGAAAAATTACTTCTGGGAAAACCTATGTGTGTGAGAGCACTTGTGTTCAGAGTAAGGTGCCAGCCGTATCGCAGAGAGGGCTCGGACCTCCCTGCCAGCTTTATGCAACGGGAGGGAAGAGAGACTGCAAACTCTTGTAAAACATCCCCCCCATCCCCCAAAAAAAGTGAATAGAAATGACTGGATTCAATAATTCCACATATTTATGTGATATCTATGGAAATGGATGGTTTTGAGGTCTGTTGTTACATAACGCCCCGCTCCCCACGGGCATGAAGTTGTTCCAGTACCTTTTGGAGAAGATTTCTGTCTTTTCCAAAGTAATCTGGGGAGATGGAGTCATGGTAATTCTGTCTCTCCGTGCATTACACTCAAGGAATAACCTTCCTCTCCCCCGGCCAGGACACACAAGCTGTCTGTAAGAGTTTTTACAAAGCCCTTTCCGAATATCAATGATATTGCCTTATTCCAGACCCCTCTTCCTTCCATTATGTCCGCGGAATTTAGTTCAGACAGAGCAATGTGTATAATTTAGATTTCTGCTTGAGAGACCAGTCAGATTTGGCATTCTGTGGTTTTGGCATTAAACTTGAATTTATAATTAGAAAAAGGAGAATGCGTTTTTTACTGCCTTTGGCAGTGTCTTTTTGGCAAGGATGCGCATTAATGTTTGAGAGATGCTGATAAATGTGTATGTTTTTTGCTACTATTTATAATGTATTCGGGACCTTGCTCCGCTCTCTTTTTTTTTTTTTTTTGTTAGGTTTTTGTGCATTTTAATATAGTCTGGGGGCCTGTTTCAAGTGGACTGTTCTGTTTCGAGGCTACCTCAGTCCTTAGTGCCCTCGTTACAGCCTGGTCAGGAGCAGGATGGAGACATGAGGCTCCGTGGAGGACACGGGCAAACCCTGCTCCCTTCCTGCGCCCCTCAACATCCAAGCATGGGCTTTATGTTTAGATCTAAACTAAGGGGATACGAGCACATGTTTGCAGTTATCCTCTACCCAAGCACTTGTTGAAAATAGGTATTTTGCTGAAAATAGCTATTTTGTTGAATTGTTCTCAGTCTGTTTTCACTCTGGCACGCAGGCGTAGGTCCCAGCTCTCTCTCCGCTCTGCTTTTGAGCGGCGTAAGTGTCCCCAGAGCCACCGCGAGCCCCTGCGCAGGGTCGGCCAGAGCTTCTCCAGGTCCTCTCCAGCAGAGATGTTTGGAAGCAAACTTGCTTTTGGCTCTTGTTCAGCAGCCACTCCTGGCTGCTGCTCCAGCAAGGGAACAACCTCTGAATTTGAGGCAGAAAAGTTTCAGGGTGAAGTCTTTAGGTAAGTATAAGTGACATAGTAAGTAGACAGCAGTTTTTAAAAGCTCGAGTGGACTTGTGGATGGGGACAGCTCTCTGGTGGGACCCACTGCGTGGGGTGAGAGGGAGGTTATTAACAGTGCTCCTCTAATTAAAGAGCAGGCTGGAGAGGAGCACGCTGCCTGGAGATGGGCAGGGAGGCTTTGCCAGCAGAAAGCTGGGAGTGGGATGGAGAAGCTGAGTGGAAAATGTGTTGTCAGAAAGTACTAAGGAGAGGCATTTGGAGCCTGGAGATAAACTCAGTGGTGGCTACAATCTGCTCTTTGTCCCCCACTGCTGGGCTGGTCTTCTCGGGATCCCAAAAGGGTGACGTTGCTCTTAACCCTTTGCGGTGGCTTCGCAGCAGCCTTTCGCCAGCCGAATGGCAAGAAGTGACAATCCTTTCCCCTGGCTGCTCTCTGTGCAGACTGCAGCCATTTCTTGCTCATGGCTTAAAACAAAACCGGTCTGTGACAGATGCTTCACCCCTTGTTTCTATTAACCCTTTCCCAAATAACTATCTGAACCGTTACCCGCTTAGAGCTCCCGTCTCAGGTCCATCCCGTGAGCTTTTGTCCACAGCAGTAAATCCTGCCCTTAGCAAGCAGAGTGTGTAGAATATTCCAATCCCAGCACCGAGTTCATTCCGAAAATGCCAAGTAATGGAGCTGTTTCTATTAGTATTTGTTTGGTTTAATTTAAGTTGTGTATAAAGTGCACATTTTCTTTGAAACTGAGTGTTTGTTATTAGTAGGGGATGTCTGTTAAAGCTCTAAGTGTTCATGTCTGTGACTTTATTCAGTTTCAAAGTACTGGGCTTATTTTGCCTTTTGAAGAAATGATACATGCATTACTTTAAAATGCTCTCTTGCTTTGGCTTAATGCAGGCCATTCTGAAATAAATGTTCAGAAGAGACTTTTGGACAAAAAAAAAAATCACTGAACATAACTTGGGTTTGTCTTGTCATTCTCTGGTTTTGGATGCAGTTTGGAAAAAATATATATCTATTAAATCCAGTGGATTACTCCAGTCTGAGTGAGATGGTTCTTTTTTCCAGCAATAGAATATCTGAGTGAGGGAGAGGGGTATTTTAATAATTTGTCGTAGAGCCACAACTTGGAATTTTTATATATTTGACCTTGTTTAGCGTCATAAAGGGTTGGTTAGAAACTATCTGTGCCTTCTTGTATGCAGATTGCTCTTCAGTGACAAGAACAATCGCATCAAAAAAAGGAAAACCCACAAACTTTGGAAGTCAGACCTTGAGCAGGGTCCCACTTACGAAAACAGGAAAATCTGCATTTATGCATATGAATGAGCGTGCTGATATTGTCCAGTGAACTGTGCCGCATTAGCTGGCCTAATTTAGCTGCGGTTTTCCACGACCATACGGGAGCTGGCTGCCCAGCTCCTCTTAGAACTCGCAGCTGAATGCCCGTCTGTGTTGCCGTCACACAAGATGGCTTTTGTGAGTGTCCCGTGCTGTCCCCGCGCCGCGGGTTTGGCTCAGCGTGGGGAGTGCGTCCGAGGAGGCTGTCGGGGGTTTGCCCTCTCCTGCAGCTGCGAAAGCGAGAAGGGAGATGGATGCGGTGGTGTGGGCTTGGAATAAAAAGCTGTTTGTTAAAGGGAAGTTGAAAGAGTTAAAGCAAGAAGCAGCCATACAGACAGCAGAGCGCTGCTCCCGCTCAAAGGGCCTCCTGTCCTCGGCCAGGGCCGCGGTGGCAGAAATGGTGATGGAGTCAGGATCCAGCAGTGATAACGCTGTGTGTTTTTAAGCTTTGCAGTTACCCGAGCATCCCGTGGCTTCTGCAGGCCGGGAGACGCGTGCGGAGCAAGGAGCAGCCCAGACACCAGCACCGGCTTCGTGTCCAGGCCAGGGTAACGCTGGGCTGAGCCACGTGGCGCGGGTTCGAGTGCAGGGATGACCGAGGAGGTGCTGCGGCGTTGGCCTCGCCGCTATCGTTAAGCATGGGGTTATCTCCCTGTGAGACAACGCAGCCAGTGACAGGCGTGTGGCTACGCCTGTGTTAAGTGTTCGAAATTACAGAAGCCGTCGTGTAATGAGGAATTTGCAGGAAGAAGTTCTGAAACACCTCAGGTGTTTGGCGAGAACTGACAAGGACGGGTGAGGCTGCGATATGTTTCGGGGTCTGAGAGCAGCCGTGGCGTGAAGGCGGCGGTTGGTCCCGTGCTCAGGCCAGGAGTAGAGGACCCCGAGGTCGAAGCTGGGATTGACACCGTCATCCCCGGCGTCCCTCGGTCGCTCCCCACAGACGCAGGCTGCCGTGGGGGTGTCCCTGCCTGTCAGGGGTGGCCTCAGCTGCCGCTCTGACAGTGCGTGTGTCCCAGGGGCCCTGTGTCACAGCTGCCAGCCCCACATGGGTGACTCGGGTGCTCGAGGACGTCTCTGACAGCGCCTCGCCATGGTCCCAGGTGTCCCTTTGGGTCACTGGGCGGGCTGGCTGACAGCTCCACCGCATTTTCCCCTGCTATAAAGTGAGATAACTCGACTTATTTTGCACCGGCTGTTGCAAGTACAAACTCGATCCTCTCTGCAGAGTGATTTTCCCCTTGGAAGCATAGGCTGGGGCTTTAATATCATTAGCATTAAGTGTTCCTGCTTGTAGTTTAGCTGCAATCCTGTAGCGATTACATGATTTTTCTTGTAGCTTGATTTGTAAATAATTCAAGAATTCTTGATAGCGGGCGCATCACTCGCCGGTGCCAGGTTGCTTTCAGAAGGAGCTGTTTATTGAGATGCCCTCGTTTGTTCTTGGGGCGTTCGCCGTGCGCCTAATTCCTGTGAGTCAGACGTGCTCTGCTTTGTGCCTTGGGCAGTTACCATGAAACAGTGCCTGAAAAACCGATCCTCTGCGTGAATTAAATTACAATTTGCTGTTTACGGGGTGGCTAGAGGTAACCCACCTTCCTGCAGCCGCACGGAAAGGAGCTCGGGGGCTTCCGCTCCTTCGGGGCTTGCCATTCATTTTCTCTCTATGAGATGAGACTTCAAATATCAGTTCATCACCGCTTGGAAAATGACATTTTGTTTTCTGCAGCGTGACATTATCGGTGGTGTGCAAATTCCGTGTTGATAGCTGGAGAAAAATGCCTTAGAAAGGGGATTTATAGGCATCTGCTCAATGCTCGCCGGGGCTGTGGGATAGTTTCTGTGCAGTTCGGATTTTGCTCTCCTCCTCCCTTGTATTTTTCTTTTAAGCAGGGTGTTTTGGTTATTCTTTGGCAAAGGACGTGTCACCCACTTGTGGACCTGAGCCCCCTGCTTCCCCAGGGGCGGAACTGCGGAATTAAACCTGGGATTTTTACCCATGACCCGTCTTGGGGTCTGTGACTTCTCCTGCCTCCTGGCCTGGATCTCCTCTGGGCAGGAGCGAAGCCTGGCCGAGTGGAGGCAGGAGCTGCGCATCCAGCGGTGGCCATGGTGAGTGCCGGAGCCTGAGCCCGGGCATGGGCCCCATCCCTCTGGTTTGGAGGGACGCAGACCTGTGTCTCCTGGGAAACGCCTGTGCCAGGAGGTTGGTCCCGGCGTTGGGATGGAGGTGAGGATCCCCATCTCTGGTGATGAAGAAAGTTTCTGAAGTCAGCAAAGAGGCGGTGATGTATTTTAGCTTTGTTGTGAGCATTGGAAAGCATCGTGCCAACTCCTCAGCTTTCATCTTATTTAAAGACATATTGTGACTTGAGCGAGTTACTTTTTTATCCCTCTCTTGAGTATTTCTTGTCCCTAGAAATTCGGTATTCCCATTAATGAATGTCTGCCAGGCTTTTTATATCTTTTTTTCCCATAAACTTGAAATCACCTGAAAATCCACTCTCAGAAAAGCTTTTTAAAAGCCTATTCTGTGTGGGAAACGGTTTTGGTGACACACAGCTGTGAGCAGTGTCAGTAGGTACGTGTGTGGCACTAGGTTTGGAGCTGCCTTGTCGCCTTTGGCTCTTATTCCCCTGGACTTTTTGTGCAGGGAAGGAGGTGAGGAGATTCAGCCCATGATACCTGAATTTAGATGTGATGACTCCGAGTTCTGCAACAAAATTCCTCTCCCGCTTTATTGCTGATATTTTTTTTTCTTCTGAAGCTGGTATTATAATACTCAGTGACTCGTTGCTGCATATATTCTTATGCCATATACAAAAAATTAAGACTTAATGCATTGTTGAGCTTCTTACCCTTTCTGTGTTCTGACCTTTGAGCGTTTGCATTAATTTGGATTACACCAGTAAGTCCCACTGGTGTGAACTGGTGAAAAACGCTGTGAAAGTATGAAGTTACAGAGAGGAGTTTGCGGGTTGTCGGTGGCTTCTAACAGAGGGAAGAGACCCCAAAAATGCTGTACCCAGCTCAGCTTCACCCAGAGTACCTGGCCAGAGGAGGATGAGGAGCACTGGGACAGGAATCTGGAGCTTGCTCAGCAGAGCACCGCCTTTCCTTAATTGGTTCCAGCGCTAATTGGGGCCGTTGCTCTGTTCTCAGGTATGTTGGATGTTTTATAGATTCTATATCCTCCGGAAGAGGCCGGCCCTTGGGAGCTGGATCCCGCTGCGCTGAGGGTCACCCTCCAGCCCCGACAGAGCCCCTTGTCTGACACGTAAAGCATGAATCAGAACACAGGGCTGATTAGTCAACCGTGCTTGGGAATAAACTCGTTAATGTTTTGAAAGGTCTTTGAGGGAGCTGTTGAAAAGTCAGTGTGATGACATCATCGCGCTGGATTTCTGGGGCCTTGGGGCCGGAACATGGTGAGATGCCAGAGGAACATAGAGGTTCCCTGTGAGTATAGTTTCCATGTTTTCCATGAGAAAAATAGGTAACTTGGCTTATGTAAATATGCAATGTGTTATAGATTATGTTATAGAGATGTTATATGTGCTATGTTATGTAAAGGCTCTTAAAATGAGGTGGAAAGAGCTGTGGAGATGTACAGTGAGGATCTCTGAGAATCAAGGCTGATCACTGGTAAATTTTGTGACGGGAAACATGACTCAGAGAAGGAAAGTGGTAAATGTGAATGTTCTGGATGTCAGTAAGAAACTGTTTGGCCAGATTAGAGGGGTTATTCTCCCAAGAGCAGCACTGTAGGTGATGGGGGGACAGGAGAGAGCAGGGAATCACCACTCTGGAGGGCAGAAGGACCTGTGCTCTTGGTCCTCAGACAAAGCTATTTTGATCTCTTGGTCAAAATTTTGGATGTTTTGATATTTTCATTGATTTTTTTTTCTGCCCACAGTTATCAGAAGTATGAATGGAATTTGCAGGTAGCATGGAACTGGGAGGCACTTTGTAAAGGCAGTGAAGGTTTGGGGACAGGAGCTGCTGTTACTGGTGCTACAGCCCTGCGGGACCTGGGTGTGCAGTGACACCCCCCCCCAGAGAAAAACTGCTTTTTGGCGTGGAAATGGGAGCAGCCTTGTCCTTTTCATTAACAATTCTCTCCAGCCCTCCTGCAGGTGCTGGGTCACCTCAAGCAAACTAAAGGCAAATTTGGGACATTTCCAGTCCCATGAAAAGGTGGGGGGCCAGAAGTGCTTGTGTTGAAAATAGGTAAGAATGCCTATTATTGAGGAGTTTTGTAGCGTGGCTGGGCAGCTGCCAGGTCACGCAGCAGCACCAGGGGATGGCACACGGAGGGGACACGCGGCCGGGAGCCTTCCAGCAGCAAGAGACTTCGAAAGCCAGAAACGAGATGTGATTGTATGAAAAGAAAATGAGTTTATTAAATGAAATACGGGGATTGAGGTACGGATAGATGATTTGCCTCCACGCAGAGCATGAGCATGACCCACCCGGCACAGTCTGACCTTGTACAGCGTCTGGCTCTCCCGCCTGAGGACAGGCCTTGCCTGCTGCGTGTCTTGCGATAGCGGCACGATGCTCCTGGGCAGGCTGGGGACCACGGAGCTCTGTAGGTATGAAAATAGCCACTTTTGCCCTTTGTTCGATGTGTAGCGAGACAGAGAGCAAGCAGGAAAGCTTTACACCTTGGTTCACCCAGAACATGGTATTTCCAAGAAAATTCAGGCAGCCCTGCAGTTTCCTTTGTCAGCATGTCTGTTAGATCACTGGCCCTGGATGTTTTTCTCCCCTGTTCTGGGGGAGGGAGGGCAGTTCACTGCTGGACCATCATGGGAGGGGATGAGCTCAGGAGTGTGCCACGGGGCTGTGAGATGAATCACGGAATTGTCAGAGTTGGAAGGGACCTCTAGAGACCATCCAGCCCAACTCCCCTGCCAAAGCAGGGTTGCCCAGAGCACGTCACTCAGGAGCATCCAGGCTGGGCTCGAAGATCTCCAGAGAAGGGGACTCCACAACCCTGAAGTTCTGGTTTAATTGGTGGCTCCAAAATACGGTTTCTTGCCACCCGTTGCCTTTTCTTGCTGGCGAGCTGGTGGGAGCAGCAGTGTTGCATAATGACGCAGTTGTGTTTTTAACCAAAAAAAAAGTAAGTTGTGATCCTCTGCAGTGCTAGGATTTCAGACATTTCCCGTTTGTATGTGTATTTTGGTGGCCAGTAAGGAGAAAGAAGATCCTTGCTAAGAAAGAGATCCTGGAAAAACGGCAGACTTGGGTCTTTGTAGTCTGGAGAAGAACAGACCGAGGGGGGATCTGATCAACGCCTATAAATACTGAAAGGGTGGGTGTCAGGAGGATGG
>JAOXJM010000011.1:831194-842486 GCA_026413425.1 Tringa solitaria | reverse complement strand
GCGGGCCCCAGGGGCCCCCCCCCCCGCTCTCCTCCTTGGCCGGACTCTTGGCAGCAGCGGCGCCCCGTTTAATTGCTGTTAATGAGGCGCTGGGGGGGGGGGGGCATGGGGCAAAGTGGCCCCACTCAGGACCCCCCGGACCTGCAACACAGAAGTGGGGTGCGTTTAGTGTGGGGCTGTGACACGGAGGGGGGACACATGGGAGGGACATTGAGCTGAAAAGAGCCAGCACGGGGGGGGCTGCTGCCAGGCCCCCCCCCCCCTTCAACCGCCGTCTCTTTTCAGCTGGGGGGGGCACAGAGATGGAGACAGCACGGCCGGACACACAGCGACACGGACAGACGGGCCCGGCCGGAGGGGCTTCCACGCCGTCAGGCTGCCGGACGGTGACGGTGACAGTGACGGTGACGAGGAGGAGATGATGGGGGGGGACGGTTACACTCCCTGTTGTGCCGGGTCGTACCTTCCTCGACGGATGTTCCTTGGGGGGGGCGGCGGAGGCGGGGAGAGGAGAGGAGCGTTAGTGCCACCCCCACGTCCCCGTTGTCGTCCCCCCCCTTCCAGTGTCCCCCCCTCAGTGTCCCTGCTCCCACAGGCAGCAGAGGTGTCCCAGTGCCAGGCAGGAGCACACACGGGGGGGCGCCACCAACACAGCCTTCCCCCAGCACCCCATGCTTGGGGACAGACACAGCCAGGACACGGGGTGACAGTGGACCCCCAGTGACACATGCAGGCAGGGACAGGGGACCCAGCTGGGACAAGGGACCAGGCAGGGACAAGGGGACCAGGCAGATACAAGGGACCCAGCTGGGAGAAGGGACCAGGCAGGGACAGGGGTCAGGCATCCCCAGCCCCAGGGGGGGACCACATCGCAGGTGATGCCCAGCTGGGGGGGGACAACCGGTGGTGCCCCCACCCAGGGGTGCCCAGGATGTCCCCAGGAAGGCAGGGGCCTGGCCCTGGTTTGGTGACAGTGCGCGGGGGACATGTGGCCGGTGCCAGCAGCGGAAGGGGACAAGCCATGCGATGGCTGCTTACTTAAATCCCCAGCCTGTCCCCCCTAGGACGATGGCGGCCACCAGCACGGCCCCCGCGATGGAGCCGATAATGATATTGGTGCCACTGGGACCTGTGACAGAGGGGACAGGGAGGAGGGGACAGGGACACACGTCAGTGGGGGGACGACAGGGACACAGCCCCAGGGGAGCTGGGGAGGGGGACACAGGACCCAGCTGTGCCCAGCGGAGCCATGGCACCGGGGTCGGGGTGAGGGGAACAGGGACACGGGACCCCCTGGGAGAGGCTGGGGACAAAGTGGGACACCCCAGCCCGTGGAGACAGGGGACAGCAGGGACACGGGGAGCCTGTCCTGCCCCCCCCTCCCCCCCGTGGGGCGCACGGACCCTTGTATCGCTCCGTCTCCCCCGTGGGCTTCGGCTCGGGGATGGGGTCGTAGACGCTGCAGTCCTTCCCCGTCCACTCCGCCCGGCAGATGCACTTCCCCTCGTTGCTGCAAACCTGTGGGGAGGGGGGACGGCGTCACCCCCCCACCCCGGGCACCCGCGACACCCAGCCGCGTCCCCCTCACCCCCCTCCGTGTCCCTCACCCCGTGGTCGAAGCAGATCTTCCCGTCCCAGCTGCCGGGGCAGGAGCTGAAGTTAAAGGCGGTGGCTGGAAGGCATTTGCGGTCGAGACAGAGCATGCCGGGCCCGCAGGGCGTCCCGTCCTCCACGTAGCTCAGGTCCGAGCCGTCCACCAGCTGCACGTGGCCCCCCCTGCGCCGGGACGGCGAGAGCGGGTGACACTGGGACCCCCCCCCCCACCCCACCCCGGGGAGGTCCCCGTCCCCGCGGCGGTGGCCCCCACCTGCAGTCCACGTAGCGGTTCTGGTGGAAGAAGGTGGTGGCGGCGATCTCCCCGCTGAGCTCCCCCAGCCGGGGCGCCCCCGAGATGTTGGCGCAGAGGAGGAACCCACAGAGGACGTCCCTGCAAGGCACATCGCCGGGGTGAGCGGGTGGCAGCGGGGAGGGGACGCGGTGCCGGGGTTGGGGACAGAGGGCTCGCTCATGGGGACAGAGGGCTCACTCACTGCTTGTTGCACTGCAGCCAGCCCAGGCCCTCGCGCCCGCAGTTGCCCCTCTCGGTCCCCTCCACGTTGAGCTTCTCGTAGCAGAAACGCTCGGCCGAGCCTGGGGGAACACGGGTGTCACCCACTCGTCACCCCCTGCCCACTGTCCCCCCCCCAGGTCCTGGCACCTACCGCGGCCCCACAGCGCGTTGCACTGCCGGTCTCTGGTTTTGCAGCGCCCGCCGTAGCATCGTCCCTGGGGAGCGGGAGAGGGGTCACGGGGAGGGGGCTCGCACACGCATGTGCGTGGCCACGGAGGCGGTGGAAGGGCGACGGCCACCCCGTGCTCAGCCACGGGACCACCGCATGGTCGGGGGACGGCGTGTGTGCACGGCCAGGGCACGGTGCTGGGGGCACGGGGGCCCCACGCACACGCGTGTGGAAGGTTTGCACGGATGCACGTGGAAGAGGGCGGCTCGCACGGGATGCGGGATCCATGGCCACGCACGGCAGGCTGGTGCACGGGGAGGGCTCGCAGCCCCCCGGGGACCTGGCCACCACAGGAACCGGCTCACCCCAAACCCCACACGCGTGTGCGTGGCTCAGCCATGGGGCTGGAGCCCACGGGGACGCGCCGGAGCCCCACAGCCTTGTCCCACCACCCCGCACCCCACTCACCTGCTCGTTTTCACAGAAGTAGCCGTCCAGCTTGTGGAGGTTGGGGGGGCACTGCGGGGGACACAGAGGACAGGTGACACCACGTGGCTGCACAATGTGTCCCCCCCGCCGTGTCCCCCCCCCCGGCCTGGCTCACCTGGCTGGAGTCCCCGGTGCAGCTCTCGGGGATGTCACACTCGTTCACGGCCTCCCGGCAGGACACACCGCGCGGCTCGTACTGCACCGGGGGGTGGGAGGAGGGGGTGAAGTGGCCACGTCAGGGACCCTGGCGGGTCACCGTGTCCTCGGGTCCTCCCCAGGGACCCCGGCCCCCTCCCCGCACCTTGCAGCCCTTGCAGCAGAGCCCGTCGCTGCACATGGCGTCGTGGGTCAGCGTGCACTTCTTGCAGCAGTTGCCCCCGCTCTTCGCGCACTCCTGCCGGGACAGTGGCCACCGCTTCATGTCAGCCACCCGGCAATGCCATCAGCCACCCGGCAATGCCATCAGCCACTCAGAAATGCCGGTGGCCGTGGCAAGCAGAGCCTGGTCCTTGCTCACCGCCAGCGAGCCGCAGTCACACTCCTCTCCCGCCTCCACGAAGCCGTTGCCGCACTCCGGAGGGTCCAGGAGCTGCCGGGATGGAGGGGAGGGGGGGGAGCAAGAGATGCTGGGGGGGGGCATCCCTGAGCTGGGTGCTGCTGTGAGCCCCTCCCCCCAAAAAAGGGGCATGGTGTCCCCAGGGGATGGGAGGACCCCCTCCCAAACCAGCTTGCTTTGTCCCCCTCACTGGGGACAGTGGGGTTGACGCCAGCGCTCGGAGGTGGCAGGGGCTGGGGGAGAGCGTGAGGCCCCAGGGACACTCGGAGCAGCCCCCAGGGCATGTCGTGTCGTCCCGCCCCCCCCGTGACGGCCACCCCAGGGTTGGGAGGGTCCTTGGGGGGCCGTTACCTTCAGGGGTTTGTTGAAGAGGCAGCTGCCGCCACCGTCCTGCAGGAACTGGTTGTACTCGTCGATGCTGCAGCGGGAGAACTTCCGTGGGAGGTAGTACCTGCGGGGTGGGGGACAGGGGACACCGTCACCACCCCTGTGCCACCCGGGTGGCATCACCGGGCTCCCAGCACCCTCAGCCGTGCCACCAGTGGGAGCGGTGACACCGGGCAGGTGGCAGCGCCACCCCGAGCGGGCACCCACCCTGTGTCCTCCATGATGCAGCCCAGCCAGGAGTCCGGGCACCGGCAGTCCCCTGGGAGGAGAGGAGACGGGCTGGGGGTGCTGGCTGTCCTGCCACCAGCTCGGTGGCACCGCGGTGTCCCCCAGCTGTCCCCATCCCGCTCCCGGGGGGGTGGCGGGTACCTGCCGCCGCACGGTGCTTGTTCCACATCATGCCCACGTTCTGCCCCAGCGTCTGCGCCAGCGTCACCGCCATGGCCGCCACGTTGCCGTACTGCGCGGGAGGGACGGGGGGGTCACCGCGGGACCCCTCACCCTGTCCCCAGCCCTCTCTCATGGCGTGGGGTGTGTGTGTGCGTGTGTGTGTGTCTCGCTACACCCACCTCGTTGACACCCCCGGCGCGGGCGGGCGAGCAGATGCCCCCCACGAAGGCGGTGCCGCTGCGGCTGCTCTGGAAGGTCCGACCCCTGCGAGGAAGAGGATGGTGGGGACGGGGCACGGGGGGCTCCGGACCCCGGGGAGGTGACGCAGCCGCGACGCTCACGAGAAGAGGTGGACGGTGTCGCTCTGCTCCGCCGGGCCCTCGCGCCGGTACTTCACGAACTCGTTCAGGGTCTCCAGGGAGTCCTCCCCCATCCGGATCCGGTCCTCCGAGGCCCACGTCTCCATGGCCACCAGCACGATGCGGGTGTTGAGCTGCTCCTTGTAGATCTGCAGGGGCGAGGGGACGGGGCTGGGGACAAACCCCCCCTCCCCGGGGACAAACCCACCAGGCACCGGTGGCAAACCCCCTGGGGACAAATGCACCAGGTTCTGGGGACAAATTCCCCAGGGACAAACCCTCCAGGCACTGGGGACAAGCTCCCCTGGGGTCAAACCCTCAGTGGGACCAAACCCCCAGGGACAAACCCACCAGGTGCCAAGGACAAACCACTCCAGGAACAAACCCACCAGGCAACGGGGACCAACTCCCTGGAGACAAACCCACCAGCACTGGGGATAGTCCCCCAGAAGACAAACCTCCCCAGGGACAAGCCTGCCAGGTGCTGGGGACAAGCCCACCAGGTGATGGGGACTTCTCTCGGGGACAAACCCACCGGCCACTGGGGACAAACTCCACAAGGACAAACCCACCAGGTCCTGGTGAAACCCCCCCCCAGGGACAAACCCACCAGATGCTGGGGACCATACCCCCTCCAGGGGACAAACCCACCAGGGACAAACCCACCAGGCACTGGGGACATTCCCTCCCTCCAGGGACAAGCCCACCGAGGAAAAAACACCCTGGGAAGGAACTTCCTGGGGACAAACCCCCCCAGGTGCCACAGACAGAGCCCCTGTGGACAAAACCCCCTGGGGACACCCCCTTCCCCCCCAGGTGCCAGGGACCAAACACCTGGGGACAAACCCCTTGGGGACCAGCCCCCAGGAGCCAACCCTCACCATGTCAGCCAGGTTGACCACGGACTTGGCGAAGTTGCTGGTGAGAACCACGGACTTGCGGAACTGCAGGAACTTGGAATGGGGGGGGGGGGGAACACCAGGGGCCAGGTTGGGCTCCGGGGCGGGGGGGGGGCCACCCCGACCCCTCACCCCACCAGGCCTGGCGTCCCGGCACTTACCAGCTGGTGATCGTTCACCACCGCCAGCTCGATGTACTTGGTCTCGCTGTGAACCGTGTGCTGGGCTCGGCGGACCTGCCGGCAAGAGCCACGGCTGAGCCCCTTTTGAGGAGTTTTTCACCCCTTTTGAGGGGCACTTGGGGTGCAGGGGGGGAGCCAACTGGGTGGGGGCTCGGGGACCGATCCCCTCTGGCTTTGCCAGTGAGTCCCCAGGGTGTCCCCAAGCACGGCACAGCATCCTGCGGGCACATCCCCAGGAGCCAGCCCGGCCGTACCCGTGTCAGGGCCGTGCCGTGGGCAAGTGGCCACCAAGGCAAGGCTGAGCCGGCAGCTGGAGACCAACCGGGGTCAAGCATCCCTGCCCCATGTCCCCTGCCCCATATCCTCTGTCCCCCGCTGTCCCCACCAACCTGCCGCCGCCGCCGCAGCTTGGGTAACCCGCCCGCGAGGCGCTGGTTCAGCGCAGGGAAGAGGCAGCCTGGAGAGAAGGGACAGAGCTGGTGGGGCACAGGACACGGGGCCACTGGGGCCACCGTCACCAGTCCCTGGGGACCAGCAGTGGCTCCACACGAAGGCTCACCCGGTCGGGCGCAGCTGGGGACGCGCTGGACGACGTGCGGTCGAAGGCCCTGCCACGGGGAGACACGTGTCATGGCCGTGCGTGAACGCGACAGCAGGGAGGGGGGACCACCACGTCCCCATGTCCCCAGGGCTGTCCCCGAGCTGCAGCCAGACCCGCAAGGCCGGGTTGGGGAAACTGAGACAGGCACACGGCCGGTCCCAGTGCCACCGCTCACCTGCCCGTGCTCGGCGCCCGCCTGGGGCTCGATCAGGTAGGTGGCTCGGCCATCTGAGAAGACCCCGCTGCAAAGTGAGATGGGGGGTGACAGGGTGCAGGGGGGGGTGCAGCCTCCCCCTGACCCCCCCCTTTTGTCCCGCCCGGTGGCGGGGGGTACTCACTGCAGGCCCTGGCAGCTGGAGAGCGCGGCGAAGGAGCGGGGCTGCCCCCGGACCCGGCCCTGGTAGTAGCAGTGCTCCCCCGCGCCCTGCGGAGGGGGAGAGGGGGCTCAGCTGGACGTGTCCATCCTGCCCCCCCATCGCCGGGATCACCCCCTGAGCCCCCACCCCTGGGATGGTGCCTCTGGGGTTGGCTGCCCATCACCCTCGGGGTGCCCCCAAGGCCAAAGCACCCCGGGGATCACCCATCCCGGCAGCGCCCGAGGGTTGCAGAGCCCCCCCATCGCCCACGGGGGCAGCACCCCGATGCCTGGGCTGGGCACCCCAGGGGTGGAGGGTGCCCTGAGGCCACCCAGGTGGAGACATGGAACTGCTGGTGGCCGCTCCTGGACTTCTCCCGGACCTAGAAATCTGCCACCAGGACCCCAGAGCTGACCTGGCTCGGCACGGCACGGCACAGCGCGGCACGGCATGGCATGGCACGGTGCGGCAGAGCACGGCGCGGAGCTTACCGTGCTGTGGGTGCTGTTGCCACCCGCGCCGAGGTGCCGCTCCACGTAGTGGGAGGCGAGGAGGTGGCTGCGGGGAGCAGGCGGGGGGTGAGAGGCCGCGGTGGTGGGGAGGAAGAGGAGGAAGAGGAGGAAGGGGAGGAAGAAGAGGAAGGGGAGGAAGGGGAGGAAGAGGAGGAAGGGGAGGAAGGGGAGGAAGAGGAGGAAGGGGAGGAAGAGGAGGATGGAGACAACAGCAACTGCAGCCCCACCAGCAGCACCCTCATGGTGCACCCACCCACCACTCGCGCACGTGGCATCACCCCAGCACGGGACCCCCTCACTTTGGGGGGTGCTGACACCCCACGGGCCCCTCTCACCCCCCAGCTCAGCCCCGGTACCACTGGGACGGCTCCGCACATCCCACCCTTGTCCCCAAGGACCCCCGACTCCTCCACCCCCTCCCTCCTGCCTGGGGGTGCCCCCAGCCCCACGGCGGGTGCCCCCACCCCACTGGGACCCCTGGGCACTCACTGGTTCAGGCGGAGGTCGAGGGTGAAGGCCGAGCCGAAGGCGCGCACCACGAAGCTCACCCGGGCCAGGTGCAGCCCCTGCAAGAGAGACAGAGCCGTCAGCCCTGCCGTGCCGGCCCCCCCGCAGGAAATTAAAAATTAAAATAATTATAAAAACCCCACCCCAAACGTACTCTCTAAAGGTGCGCTTTTATTTTTAAGCCCCAACAATTCATCATAAAGGAAAACGCTGGGGGTTTGCCCCAAAATCATCGCTCCTGAGCCGCTGGGAGGGTGCCCGCATCCTGTCGCCCACCTCCTCAGGAGCCGTATTTGGGGGGGGGGGGCTGCTGGAGCATCCCCCCCCCCCGGCAGGCCCAGCGGAGCCATGGCGATGCCGAGCCGGCGTTTCGCCCGCCCTGCGGCGCCCGTCGCTCCTGACCTAATTCCTGCCGGCGGCAGCGGGAGCCGCGCTCTGCGGCGCCTGCCTGAGACCCGGCAAACTCGCCGCACGCGCCAGGCTCCAGCACCACCAGCATCTCCCACGGGAGCCCCGGGGCTCTGCACCGGGATAAACGCTGGCCAGGAAAATCCAAACCTTTCCTGGGCTGCCCCGTCCCCTCACTGGGACCCCGCGGGCAGCTCAGGACGGTGACACGGGGACAAGGACCCTGGGAAGGGGTCACCCCCAGGCGAAACCGTGCCCCCTGGGCCGGGAGAGCCTCACTGGGGCTCAACCGGATCCCAGCCCTGGATCCCGCGGGATCTGCAGCCGCTCCATCCCCCCGCGACACCCCGGTTTAACACCTCTCTAAAACCCCTCCAGCACCGGCTGCAGCCCAGCCACCCCCGGCGCTTCCCGGCGTCTGGCGGTTTTACTTAACGCCGGGTTTAAATCACCTTTGTGGCAATTGCAGCTCATTATTTCGCCTTTTATCCGGCGGGGCTGGGGGGATCGATGCGGCCTCTGCAGCCACCGCCGCCTCTTTGAAAGCATCAACCCCCCCTCCTCGCCCCCGGCGCCGGATGGGGCGCGTGTGGCCGTTCCCCGAAGCACCGGGCAAACCGGGGTGCCCGGTCACTGGCCGGCGCGGATGCACTGAGCCCTGGGGGGGGACAAGGCTGTGGTCTGGGGGGGCGGCAGCGGTGGGACTGTGGGGCTGCTCCCACGTGGCCTGGACCCGTCCTTGCCAGAGCCATGAGCCCATTCATGAGCTCCTATCCCATCCCATCCCATCCCATCCCATCCCATCCCTCCCAGTGCCAGCACCCAGGTTTAATGGGATTTCATGGCACACAACGGTGCCCCCCCGGGGGGGATGGTGGCTTTATGGTCCCCAGGGGGATGAAGGCTCTGGTTCAGGATGCCGGTGGCCACGCACATGCCAGGGTGCAGTTGGGACGGTGATGGCAGCTCCCCGGGGACCTGCCCACCCACCCGGGGACCCCTGAAAGAGAGCGGATGGGGGGGGGCGGTTGCAGGTCACTTACGGGGCCTCCTCCTCCTCCTCCTCCTGGCTCATTCCTGACCCTGGTGTCCAGCTGATGCTTCTGGACTTCTCCTCCCGCGCTCTGCCCCACCAACCTGCTGGGGTGGGTGATTTGGGAAACCACCCGCCCGTCCTGCCATCCGGCCCGGGGGAGCCACCGCTGCAGCGAGCCGGCCTGTGCGGCGGGACCTGCGGGCGAGGGGAGCGGGTCACTGTGGCCCAGGGAGGGCTGGGGACACGGGGGGCTGGGGACGAGGAGGGATGAGGACATGGGGTGGATGGGGATGAGGAGGGATGGGGACGTGCTCTGGGGCTGACCCACGTGTGGCACTGCATCCCAAAGGGGCCACCCATTGTCCCGCTGGATGCCCATGGATGTGGGGGATGGGGACACATCTCAGAGCGGATGCCTGGGGGACATGGGGGGGAGGGACAGCAAGGTATGGTGGTGTGTCCAGGAGGGGACACCCAGGAAGCCTGGGGTGGGGGGTGTGCAGGGGATGTGGGGGACAGTGGGGGACACACCTGGGAGGGGAAGCTCAGGGGGCCTCAGATCCGGCAGCACATCCTGGAGGGGACACCCAGGGGACATGGGTGGCTGGTAAAGCCACACATCCCAGAGGGGGGCACCCAGGGGATGTGGGGCACCCAGGAATGCCATTACAGCTGGAGGAAGGGGAGGGAGGGAGTGATCTAGCATCCCTTTTTTTTAGGTGTTTCAGAATAAAGTACTTGTAGGCAATAAGAAGTTCACATACCAGAATGTTCAGTGCAAAATCACTCCTATACTGTTCCTTATGTGCAACAGACCCCAAAAGAAAACTACTTGCTCCTTTTCATGGCCAGATAAATCTGCTGTTATAGGCCAGCAATAAGGCAGAATGAAGTCCTGCTCCTCTACTCAAGGAGTTTCAACATTGTTCTCCTATTCTTAGGCTTGAATCGTGACACTCACAGATGCTTAATACTTTCTATTCCTACCTACGACCTGCGAAGTGGATTCAGCAGCAATTTCAGCTGTGTTCCAGAATACATTTTACTCCATCCCAGCCTGACTTGGAGCTGCGGTACTTCCTTCTGTGCTAGATCTAGATCACACACACCCTCCCGCCCGTCCTGCCCTTCACCCGTCACCACCCCTCTGTGCTCCGGAAAAAGCTCTCAGAAAGAGAGCTGCTCGGCCCAAAGTGGTAACAAACAGTAGAAAAAAAGTTCAGAAGGAAAAGCCGCTTATTCGGTCCCTGAGGCACGGCCAGGCTGAGGCTTCTCTGCGCTGTGCGAGTACAGCCGAGTGAGCCCCGGCGCTCCAAAGATGAGGGGGTGGATCTGAGGCAGGGCACCGGGGCAGAGCCCTGAAGATTGCATGGCTGCTTCTAGGAAGAGACGGGAGGTGGTCTAGGCTTCAGCAAGCCCCATCACCGCATCCTCCCCCGGCGCCGGCAGCAGCAGCAGCCCGGTCTTGTTCTTCAGGGCTGCGGCACGGGTCGGCAGGGGAGAGGGCTGTGTGCCCTGCCGGCTCCGCGCCGCCCCCCGCCCTCACGGCTGCTCGGACACCTCCGGGGGGCTGCCGGCGGCTGCCCCTTCACCGCCCGCACCCCCCCGCAGCCGCGGCCCCGCGCGGGTCTCGGCCGGGCCGGCGTCGCTCCCGTCCCGCACTCACCATAGCGTTGGAGCAGTTCAGCAGGCACACGGCGGCCAGCAGGAACCACCGCCGCCGGTAGGTCTTGAACCGGGCCTGCCGACCCAGGCCACGCTCCCCCAGCAGGCTCACCCCCTCGGCACCCTCCATCGCGGCACGGCACGGCACGGCCCCGCCCCGCCGCGCTCGCCGGCGTCCCCGGGGCGGCCTCGGGCAAGCCTCCGCCTGCCGCCCGGTACGGTGCGGTACAGCACAGCACGGCCCGGCCCACAGCGCGGGGTAGCAGTGCGGGCGCGCCCTGTGGAGCCCGGCCAAGCCGAGAGACAGCTCCTCCCCGCGGGTGCGGGGCTCGGCCCGGGGCTGGCTGCGGCGCCAGGGGTTTGCCCTATGGCGGCTCGGCGGAAGGGAAAAGCCCGCTGCTCCGAAACGGGACTATTAAGGCGCTGGGAAACTGGACTGCTACCGAGCCCGGGGCAGGAAACTCCCGTCTTTCCTGTGCCTCGGTAAGACAACAACGGCAACGACATCACTGATGCCCGTTAATAGCTCCGCGTTATGGTGTGAGCCCGCGTTAACTCTTGGCTGCGGGCAGCTGCAGGGGCCGGGGGTGCTGGTGTATCACGGAATTGTGAGAGTTGGAAGGGACCTCTAGAGATCATCTAGTCCAACTCCCCTGCTAAAGCAGG
>JAOXJM010000011.1:814262-830026 GCA_026413425.1 Tringa solitaria | reverse complement strand
CCGGGGACTGGCTGCGGCGGGGGGATGCCGGGGGGGTGACACCCAGCCCCGTGGGGGGATGCGGTGCAGCTGGAGACACAGGGATCGTGCTGGGGGGCACTGGGGGGCTCCAAGCCCCGAGGTGATGGATGCTCTGACAAGGGCCGGGGGGGCTCATCCCTCCATTGCAGAGAGGGGTCTGAGTGGGGGGGGCACAGAGACCTCCTGGACACCACCAGCCCCCAGCCCTGCTCCCCGGGGCTGTCCCCACCCCTGGGTGTCCCCATGGGCGTTTGATGGGGGGGACGAGGGGCACAGCCCGGGCACCGTGGGAATCGAGGTACTTTGGTGTCCCCCAGCTCATCCTGGGGACCGGCTGCCCCAGGAGAGCCCTGGAGCCCCCCCAAAACACCAAGCCGAGGGTCCAGAACCTCCAGTTCACATCCCTCACCCCCCTCCAGGACAACTCATCCCATTTTTAAACCTTTTTCACCCATTTTGCATTACCAGCCTGGCTCAACCCTTCCCAGCAGCAGCCAGTACCCGGGGGGGGGGCTCCCCACATCTCCCAGGGACATCGCTGCACCCCACCTCCCCCCCCACACCTCCCATGGCCACCATGAACCCCAGGAAAGGGTGCCCGGTGTGTGCCAGCACCCAACCCCTCTGCACGGGGCACCAAGGAGCCAGGCTGGCATGTGCCCCCCTTCCCGCAGAGCCCCCTCTTGTCCAAGTGCCTTCCCCCAGACCCCCGTGCCCGCTCCCGCCCCCCCCCCAGGGCTCACGTGCCCACGGGCGACAAGAGCCTTTGGGGACCCGGTGGCAGCTCAAAGCCACCAGTGAAAGCACCAGGCTTGACCCACCAGGAAGTTTATTGAGTGTTTGAAGGGGGGGGGTGTGTCACGGTGGAGCCACAGCCCCCCCACCCCCCGCTCACCCCCCAAAACACCCTTGCTAACAGCAGCTGCTTTGGTTTTCATCACTTTTGTGCAAAAACGGGGGTGCAGAAGTGTTCAGAGGCAGGAGGGAAGATGGGCCAGGACAGGGACGGGCCTGAGGTCGGGGACAGGGAGGGGGACAAGCCCCAACTCTCCTCCATTCCCCTCCCCGAGCTCTGCCCTCACCTCGTTACCCTCAGCACTCTGCGGAGCCTTAACGAACAGAAACCCGCAGCAGCCGCAGGAGGGAGGGGAGAGGTTCAGCCCCGGCTGGTTCTGGCAGAGGGGAGCTGTCACCAGGTCATGCTCAGGTTGGGGGGCTCATGTCACAGCACGGGGGCTGGCACATGTGTGGGTGTGGGGAAGCATCTCCCACGCGGGCGCTGCCACAGAGCTGCACGGGGACCCAGCTCTGGGAGACACCGATCATCTCCTTGGCCACAGTGGCTGCTGGTGGCCAAGTGGCTCCTCCAGGGCAGACCCGGCCCCGATCAGCCCCACGCTGCCCTCCCGGGAAGCTCGGCCCAGGGCAGGCAGGGCTTCGAAGCCATGACCTGCTGCCCTTAAGCCTTCACCGTCCCCCATGCGATAATTAACTACAAATGCAGCAAACGAGGCGAGGAACCTGCAGCACTGAGCGCAGCGGGGCTGATCCAGGAGCCCCTCGGCACCACAGGGAGGTCTGCAAGGCTACCAGCCTCTTCTGGTGGTCCTCAGGACCACAGTCACAAATGTACTTCACAGGAGGGGGTCTACACCACATGACAGCAAACACATCTCCAGCAAGAACAACTCACCCAATGCCAAGACCCCAAGGGTCCCCAAAGCAGCTCCTGCGGTCCCCAAGACCAGGGACTCCATGATGTCAGTCACTGACCAACATCAGGAGGGGTCACGCATCAACCAGGGCTCCCTCTCCCCTCCACGGAAGGGCCAAGCTTGGTGAAGGACAGCGATGCTTGGTGAAGGACAACCATTCTCACCCCTGGGCTGATGTCACAATGCCATCCCTGCCAACGCCCCAGGGAAGCTCATGGCCTCTCCCATTGAGGAGCGCTGCCAGGAGGTGACCCGCTCCCTGCAGGGGACAACTGAGCACCTCGATTTTTGGGCACTGCCTGCAGGGACCCGTTCCTGGCACCTGCTGGCCTGGGCACCCCTCTTGCTGTCTGGGGCCACAGAGCTGTCTCCTGGAGACACCACCGAGATGTTGAACAGTTGATGCACCAAAGGCTGTTTCCACCTCTCTCCCAGGGATGAGGCTGGAGCTGAACCACACCAGGAATGGGGCTCTGCTAGGGACAAGGCCCTGCAGATGCTCTGCTCAGCCCTTCGTTAACCTGTTCAAATCCTTCATTAGGGAAAGAAGAGCTGGAGTTCAGCTGTTGCACTGGACAATTGGCTGAGGAGGACTCTCTGAAGCCTCTAGTCCAGCCTTCTGCTCACAGCAGGGCTTCCTTGTCCAGCTGCTCAGCTTCACTTCAAGCCTGAAGAAGGACAGTTGTCCTTCACTTGAGGCTGGAAGTCTCCACAGACAGACAGACCCACTGCTCTGGGTGCCCGGCCAAGGGCTGACACCTCTCCTGGCCAGGGAGCTTTTCCTTTTCCCAACCTGCACCCGGGAAGCCCAAGCTTGGGACATCTGGCCCCACTGGAAGGTTGGCTCCATCCTGCTTGGAACCACCCTTCGAGAAGTCACAGGCTGCTTTTAGACACCCCTCAGCTTACCCCTGCCAAGACAAACCCAGCCCAGGTCTCCTCTCCTCAGCCCCGTGTCCAGGCAAGCTCAATGGTCTCCACTGAGACCATTTCTCCACTTCCCTCTGTTTCTCTCCAGTTCCTCCACATCCCTCTGTACCCAAGGCCATCCCAGCGCTGGGTACAAGGGTGTCCCACAGCCACATTCCCAGGGCAAACCACGGACAGAGGGACATTATGTGACCAGATTATGTCACACTATGTGCTGTCTCAGACTCAGCCTGCTCCCCGTCACTCCGAGACCCTTTCCAGCAAATCTTCTGCCCACCCAACACCTGGCCTCTACTGATGGACGTTTCACATAAGTTATCTGTGCTTCAGGCCACCAGAGAAGTTTTACCCAGTGACCAGCAGAGCAGGATTTCACCTTCCATTTTATTTCAAAGATTAAAAGTTTGCTAAAAAACCCCAGCTTAGTACCAGTTACAAACATCTGTAAATACTCAAGGACGTCCAGCAACCCCTCAAACCACGTGAAGAACACAGGTCTCAGCCCCAGCCCCCCCCCCCTCCACCATCTGCACCTCCAGGGGGGAGAGGAGGAACAGGCCACGCTCTCAGGCTGGGAGGGCCAAGACCATAGTCTTGCTGAAGATGCTTCCAGAGAAAGCCCCCGTTGTCAGCAGCCCAGTGAGGAGATAAAGAAGGAAGCTCTCGGCTCTGAACGTTACCAGCAGAGAGCAGGGAAGACCCCAGCTCCTGGCAGATCCGAGGACAGTGAAACCACCACATCACCCAGCAGTTCCCAAGAGAGACCTGCCCAGGTTGTCTGGAGACCACCGTGAAGCCAAGGCTCCCCACTCCGGCTCCCGGCTGTACCTCCTGGTCCTGGCAGGGAGGGTGGCTCCTTAAATTCCCTTCCAAGCACTTCCCAGCTCCCTCTAAAAGCCCAGAGACCAGCCCAGGAGGTGGGTTTAACTAGTCCAGCTGCCAAGACAGGTCTCAAATATGGGTAAAGAGGCTCCTTGGGTCTCCGTACAGCAGTTCCGGCAGATCTTGTCCTCTTTGCCTGCCCAGGCAAGCTCCGACTTCTGCCTCAGGACCGAGCAGAGCTGAGACTCGTACCCACTGTCCCTCACATTGACATGTGTCCTTTGGAGCAAGTCCCTGTTCACAGGTTGCATCCTGCCCTCCTGGCCACCCATTAGCGTGGAGAGGAGCTGGACATCCCAGTCTGACTCAGAAGAGCTTTCACTGAAGTCGTGGTCAACCCGTGCCTTCTGCGGGAGAGGCTGGAGGAGCCAGGGGCTCGGAGCCCACTCTCGGCCGTGGCCCAGGAGGTCGGGTAGTTCGGGGGCTATTTTTTCTGCTGTTGTGACACAGAGTGAGCAGGAACATCTGGCTTCAGCCACAGGCGGTTTTGGAGAGGGCAAGTGGCCAGCAGGACAGCTGCTCATTGTGCTCTCCGGATGAGGACTATCCACATTTCTGGGTGTGTTTTCGTTCTCCCCCATGAGCTGCTTCCCCTGGGAACTCGCGTTGGCTCCGCTCCGGCCCCGCTCGCTGACAGTGCTGGCTGCAGCAGCCTCTGGGGGACCAAAACCCACAGAAACAGCTTCAAGGGGACCCGGCGGTGACACAGGGTCCCCAAGGTCTCCACATGGGCACAGCTCCAGACTAAGGGAGCTGCGAGGTCTGCTGCAGAGCTCTGTGCTTCGGGGCAAGCTGCCAGGTTCCACCACACCAGGCAGGCCTGGCTCAGATGTTGGTCCTGCACCCTGCACCCCCGTCCCACCGTCCGTGGGGCTCCTGTGTGGAGAAAGGCCACCACCCAGCTCCAGCCTGGGCTTCTTCTCCACCTGGCTGCTCTCTCTGGAGAGCCGGCGTTTCCTGGAGGCAGGCAGCATTTGCAGAGGATGGTCAACAGACCCAAATGTTTGCTGTTTGTGAGGTTCAGATGAAGAAGCAACAGCCTCTCCAACACGAGTGGCCACTGAAGCCGGGTCAGGAGCCAAGCCTGAGTCTGTGTTCCCCACCACAGACTCCTCCATGGAGCCACGCATGGCACAGACCCCTCCGGTAAGTCCTTCCCCAACAGGCAGCCCCCCAGAGCCATCCAACAGCCCTCCTCCTTCTCTGGGATCACTGACCCTGTCCCTGGGCCAGTGAGGGGAGCAGCCCTTGGTCTTCAGGCCACGATCACGCTCCGTATCAATTACCGGTTCCACAGCTCCGTGCTCAGGCTGCTGCCACTCCTTTCCCAGCTCTGCTGTCAGGGTCTCAATTCCTCCAGTAACTTGTGCTCGAGGCACCAAGCGTTTGTCTGTCAGGCAGGACCACAGCACCCTAAGAAAAACCACCGGTTAATGCTCACTCTCTCCAGGCCCAGCAACACCCTCCCCTCAGTGAGACAGAGTGGTTTCTGCAGCGCAGGATGTTTGAAGCCCTTGCTAAGGGGACAGTCAGAATTTTTGAGCAGTGAGGCTCAGACAGCAACACTGCAGCTACAGGGGAGACTGGCAGCATGAGGGATCTCAGCCTTCTCAGCAGCCCAGGGTCTGGGCTCAGGGGTGGTACAGAGCAGTGGGGTTTGCCTCAGACATGGGATGGAAGAGATGGGCCCAGCTGCCCTTTCTCATTTAAGGGGCACTAGAAGTCCACAGGGACTTCCCTGAAGCAAAGAAGCCACATAAACTTAAGAAAAACATCTCCCACAGCTCATCTAAACCTTGTCTGGTGGGTGCCAGGTTGGTCCTGCACTCAGCCACATCCCCCTGCTCCCTGCTGACCGATCCCCTGGCACAGGGCATGAGCCAGGGACCAGTGTCACAGCAGCACAGGTCCCCATCCCCGTGCTGTGTGACACCGTGCTGCTTTTCGGCTCCAGGAGTTCCCAGATTCGCAAAGACTTACTCAGCTGAGTGCTCCACAAAGCTGTTGGTGAGCTGGGAGATGACACGATCCACAGGAGCGTACTGCGAGTCGTCCAGCGCAAACTGCTTGTGCTGGGGGCTCTGGAGATGCTGGAAGGCGGCAGAGGCCCTTTTAGCAACACTTATCCCTTCACAGGAACAAAATCTGCAGTAACAGCCACTTCCCAAACAGCCTTTTCAGCAGACAGAGCCGTTGTTAGGGAGCAGGTTTGGGAAAGGCAGGCAGGGCCATTCCCCTGGTTGCTTACGGGGAGAGTTCCGTTCCCATAGACACCCGCTGGTGAGGAGGTTGGGCTGTGTGGAACAGCAGCCCACAGCTTCCCCAGCAGCTGGAGAAAATGCAGATTCCAAACACGCACTGTCTATCACTAAAAGCTGGACTCTGAGAGCCATGTTGTTTGGCATCTTCCAGGAGATTAAAAAACCCACCTCTTTGCACCTTTTAAAATCAGCCTGTGCCCCCTGCCCTCACTGACTGCCATGGAATGGGTTTCCCACCTCACAGACGAGAACACAGGATGATCCTGGAGGCTTTCCTTGCCCAGGAGATGAGCATCCAATCTTCAAAACCACTGTTTGCCCAGACCAGGAGGTCAGAGCCCAGATATATTATGGCTTTAATCTCCGAGGCTGATCTCACAATATAAGGAAGGCTGTAGGTACAGCAACCTGCCTCCCTTTGCTAGTACTGGTAACAGGCACATCACGATTAATGAAGCCGCCGAGCAGCCCCCATAACATTTTCAAGGAACCAGGTGTCAGGGGAACCTTTACCTTCTGCAGCTCTTCAAAGGTCTCTTGGCAGCACTCACAAAATCCTCTCTTCTTTTTTGGCAGGGTGACCGGTGTGGATTGGGGGCTCTTCTCCCCGTCGCTGGGCACAGGTCGGCCCTCCGCACCCCTGCAAACATCAACACAGCAAACATCTTCCCTGCCCTTCCTCAGCAGCACCAGCAGGTACCCAGCTGCCTGCGAAAGGTTCTGTTTAACCCAGAACAGGGCTTCTTTCCCCCACATCCAGAAGAGAATGGATTCTCTAAATCCCAGGAACCAGCAGGGCAGCAGCTGGCAGAGGGGTTGTGTTAAAAACTTGCGCAGGAGGAGCTACAACCTACCTGGCTCTGCAAGAGTTCGAGAGGTTTTTCAGAGGCTCAAATGGGCTGGAGCTTTTGGGTGCCAGGAAGTTCAGGTTGGGAAAGGTTTTGAACTGGTGATGGAAGGGCCGGAATTGCCTGAAAGGCAGCAGATCAGGACATGAGACTTCTGGCAGTGACAGCATGGTTAGAGAGCAGCCCCTCCCACAGAGGGGCTCAAGGTGCCACCTTGTTTGTGATGAGATACTGCCCGTGGCTGCCCTTTCACTTGGCTGTTCCAGAGATTTCCCATTTCTCACTGCAAGGACTAAACCCCATTCCCAGTAACAGCACTTGTGGGGCCATGCTTTGGGCTGCTCAGCTCAGAGCCCACCTTTTGTCCCAAGGTGTGGTGGCAGCAGCCAGTGCAGCATTTCCAGCCACACGGCAGCACAGGAAGGTTTGGGTTCCCAGACCACATCTCTCTCTTCACACTTTATTGCTTGCAGCATGTAAAACCTAATATTTGACTCTGCAGCTGCCTTAAATGTTGTCTTCAGAATAATTAATCAGTGTTCGGGATACTGTTAGAGTTACAGAGCTGTTAGAAACACCAGAGAGATCAGATCCCCCTGTGCTGGAGGCTGTAATCAAGTTACAGGCCCTGACCTCATGCATTTCAATCTCTTTCCTCATCTCAGAGGGCTCGAGCAGATTAAGTGACCCTCTGAGGATCACAAACGGAATCTGAGCGAGGAAGTAAACTCTGTTGTTGAGTCTCATTTAACACCTTTTCCCCCCCATGACACATGAGCCACCCAGATTGTTTCTCTCAACTCCACTTGCCTCCCTCTAGGAGAGGGTCAGCTTCCCAGTGCGTAACAGGGTCTCCAGAGAAGCCACACTCTGCCTCACGGACAGAATATTCACTGCCCCACAAGCAAACAGAACAGATACAGGATTCCCTCCCTGGAAGCCCCTAAGGTTTAATATAGTTTGGCCTTGATGTTGAAAAAAATCTCATTTACCTGCTCTGGTCTTCAACCTTCAGAAAAGGGGGCTTCAGTTTTCCTGCTGGAAAGAAAGCTGGTTAGAAGTTGCTCTGACCAAATTCCCTCCTTATTCATTAAATCCCCAACAGAACAGAGCTACAGAGCCACGCTCACCAGCACTCCCAACACTCAGGAATGCCAAGTGACAGGAGGTGCAGCCAAACCAGCTCTTTGGGTAATCTACAACAGCCCTCACCTCCAGAGCATCCCCTAGGGTGACCAAACCCTGGAGGCAGCCCAACCGTGGGCTTTTTCCACCTTGGAAAGCCCACCCAGCGAAGCCCTGTGCACCTTTAGTGTCTGCTCACTCTTATCAGCCAGTGATCTAACCCCAACCTTCCAGTTCTGACCTGAATCCTAAAACCTGTCACACATCCTCAACGCAACACCCCTCCAAGTACAGGAGACGAGTTTATAAGAAACCAGTTGCAGCAGCATTTGCACAAGCACAGAGCACATCAACCCCTCCAGCACCCCTTCCTCCCTTCACCTTTACACAACAGCTCAGAAGGCTCAGATCAGGACGATAAAGTCAGAGCAGTCAGAGCTGCTGGAGAGAAACCAAGATGCTGCAGAGCCAAACCTGGCATGGGAACACTGCTAAAGAGCAGTATCTGGCCTTGGCTTGGTCCCGGAGGAGGGCAAAGAGCAGCTATGCTTCCTACAGAGGCATAATATATATTAAGGGAGCAGAAGAAAGCCTCAGCGGCGCTCTCAGGGAAAAGGTTTTCAGAGCCAGGCCGGGAGAAGAGGCAGCGGGTCCCTCCTGCCTCGCAGGTCTGTTCAGCTCGCGAGCGATAACATTACCTCCGCCTGGAAATCTGAGTACGGATCGGTCAAGAAACGACTGAACACCAAGGTATTCCCACAGGGCGCCTGCCTGACCCTGAAACCAAACCTCTTGGGCCTCCCTTACTGCCTCTGAAGGGTGAGGAGATTTGTTTTCCTGCGATCCTGGTGCTCAGTGCTATTTTCTCCAAAGAAATTTTAACCTCCAGAGAGGCTGAGTCCCCCCGTCCTCACCCGTCAGTTCCTCGAGCCCCATCCTGCGCTTGCAGCAAATGTGCTGTTACGTCACTAAAGGAGCTATTTAAGTACAGGATCAATTTTTCCAAGTAAATGCTGCCAAATGCTTAGCACTTCTGAAAGCAAGGCCACGTTTAGGGCCCCAGATAAGGCTGAGAGTGGTGCGCAGGCCCCCAGCTCCCGTGGCAGAGCGCTGAATGGTGACAAACGGCTCAGCTGTCACCACAAGTCCCCAGGCAGGGTTCGGAGTGTGCCGCGGCGGAGAGCTCTGAGCCTGCAGCAGACAATCTGCCTTATCCCACAGCTTTTCCAGCCTTTTTTTTTTTTTTCCCCCACCACCTTCCCCCCCTCACCCCAAACTGGAAAATAATCTTCCACGTGTCACACACAGAATCCAGGTTGGAATCTGCTCAGAGATATCACTGAGCGTTCCCTCTCCGACGAGCAAAGTCAAACAAATCACAAATGAACTCCCATCCCCGGTGCCAATGTCAGCACCACAATTGGCTCTTGTCTAATTGCAGATGAGAACCTGGTTTCCCCCCTCCTCCTCCCTCCTCCTTTGGAAGCGTTATCCCTAGATTGGTGTCTCAGCAGCATATTTCAGCCTAACAGAAGTGAGTGGGTTGTGAGGAACACGCTCTCCTCTGTAGGATGCATTATTCTTCGAAACTTGGTTTGCGCCAGTGGGTTCAGCGCGCGGTGCCAGCAGCGCGGCTCTCGGGCGCCGCGGGATTCGGGGAGCCGAAGCCGCTGATGGGATTCGGGGAGCTGCAAATGGCTGATGGGATTTTTAAAATCGCTGCCTGAAATCAAAGGCAGGACGTGCTCAGCCGCATCAGGAGGCTGCAGCTCCACTCAGACAAGGAGTTACAAAACCCATTCGAGAGAAGCTGCCTTCAGAGTTGGCGTGGTTTGGATTGCTGAAGTTTCAGATGGATTTTCAAATTCTAAACGAGGTTTCTTCGAGCAGCCCCACACCCCTGTGTAAATGAGAGCGCGGCTTCCAGACCTACCTTTGTGAATTTTTGATCCGGACGCAAGGCATTTCGCCTAAAGGCAAAAGTGACATATTCAGCATGGGAGCCAGCACAGGCAGAACGGTAATTACTGATCTCCCAGCAGCACAGCGAGATTACAGCAGCCTCACCCACCACTTCAGAGCTCCTCCAGCAGAGAGTATAGCACCTCCTCCTGATATTTTATCTCCCAAGTTACCCAGAGTTACTTTAAATACAATATATGGGCTGCCACTCTCTGATCTTATGCCCTACCTTCTTGCTGACCTCTCCAGCTTCACTTAGTGCAACTTAGTGAAGTTGCACTAAGGAACACTTCAGAAAGCCAGTGTAGCAGCCACATTATGACTTTTGTTTTACCCTTAGTCCCTCACAAGTCAAACAGTATTAGCTGTGCTACAGCTAAGTTGATAACTAGTGGCTGCCCCATTCTCATCCAGTTTTACCCCCACTTTATAAAAGAAAGTTTTTTTGAATTTTGACATCTCCATCAATAAACTGAAGCCCAGCATTGGGTGAAAACCCGAGGAGGTCCCCCTGCTTACTAGCTTGTTAGCACCAGAGCAGGAAGGATTGCCTAGAGCTACTGAGGGACCCCAAGCATCCCAAATCGGACCAGAGTTAGGTCAGTTACCTCTGTCTTCTGCCCCCGTTTCCTTGCTCTCGAGACAGCGCGCAGCAGCTGCTGGATGTATGACAACATTTCTGTGCAGGCGGGATGTCAAAGAGCCATAGCTCAAGAGAAAGTGAGCTGTTCCCCTCCACCACTGCAGCACCGGCCGAACTCCCCGGCCATGATGGGGAAAAGCACATAGCACTGCCACTGCCCACCACAGCATCACCACTGCACCAATAATTTGCTAAAGAAAGAGTGTTTTGAGGGACAGCACCCCGTTTTGCTCTTTAGCAGAGCTGGAGTCTGGCTTTAAGTCCCTGCAGAAAGGAGATGCTGTTCAGAATCCTGCAGCCCCTGACACTGGAAAGCCCTGACGGGCGGTTCGGCTGCCCAGGAACATGGAGGAGCTGCGGCCGCCTGCATCGCGCACCCAGAAGGGCTCAGCCAGGGCTGTATGTCACTGTCATCGGGCACTCAGGAACCTTTTACTCCAGACCTATTATTAGAATCAGAGTTTCACCATCTGTCTTTCCCATCACCCCCTCCCCATTCATCACCGAGACAGGAAGCGCCTTCCAGCACAGGTCCTCAAACATCAGCACTTCCTAATTAAAAACCACCAAATCCTGCCATTACCACGATCTGGACTTCCAGGTCAATTAGTAAAAATGGTCTTTTTGGAACAAATTAATGCACTGACCAAGCTATTAACATTTTCTAATATTACAGCTTCATTACATTCCAATACACTCAGTGTTTGCTGCCGTAACTGTGGCAGGAGCACGTTCTACACACGGGAATGAATCTGGTTTTTGACGGGCAGCCTCAGCCGTGGAGAGGACGGCATCAGCCAAGCACCGGGTACTGCTTGCGATTTCCTCCTCCTGTTCCACACTCCCTACATCACTTCTGCTCCACCTGTCTCCAAAAAATCATTAATTACCCGCAGCTAAATTTCAGCCTACAGAAAAGGATACCGTCCACGTGCAGGATCTGGACTCCCCACAGGCGAGCGTTGGCGAGGATACTGCTGCCACCGCAGGTGTCCTGTAAAACAGAGGGGTTTGGCAGGGTACGGCTCAAAGCAGAGATGCTGCGTGAGCACATGTAGCTCCAAATCTAGTTTAGAGAGATTTTCCTGTTGCCCACTTGACAGACCATTGCGTAGCTGTTATTAAAATCAGGGCACAGCAGGAAAGGTTCGAGCTCGTGCTTTATCTACCCCAAATTAAGAGTAGCATCTAGGTCAAATTTTTAATCCCTGCTATAGCATGAGCTTTTAAGTGGGCATTGAGATTTTTTTTGGCCACTTGTGATATCAGTCAAAGGACTGCAGGAGAGCCTTTTGCCCCAGCTATATGGCTTTAGCTCTTTCTCGGCTAAAAATTCATCTAATAACAGGTCTTTGTGTTAATAGTGCTCTTGAGTTGAGCATCCAGATCACCGGGACAGGTCTTAGAGGTACTTAACACGGACAGATGACACAGCTCCGTGAAGAACAGTGCCCAGGAGCACCACCCAATATTCTGCAGAGCCACAAGCAACTGCTTTGTACCTTTACCAGCCCCAGAATCTGCTCTCCTCAGCAGGCAGGGGCTCGGAAGAAGCGGCTGGCACTGGTTCCGCACTGCTCAGCAGTACTTTGAACCTACCCAGCCAGAGAAAAGCCCATCGCACGCTGCTCACCTGATTCTTCATGGCCTTCTGCAGCAGTTCCTTTCCCCTGCTGATCAGGGCCTGCAGAGAAAGAAGGCAAGTACTTTGTTGAAGCAAAGAGCTACGAGGCAGCAGCAAGCTGAGGACAGCAGGGCTGTCCAGTACAAATGATTTCTAGTGATACCCGCTCTCTGCTGGGCAGGGGAGTCTGGCCAAGACCTCATCTCAAAGACAGCGGGACGGCGCACTTCCAGAGAACGCAAACCGCAGAGGCACCCATTAGGTCTCCACTAAGCAGCTGCTCAGCCAAGGCTTGGCTTTTATCGAAGAGCAGTGAACGCTGCAGAGCGAGCCAAGAGGAAGCAGCGACTCGGCTCAGAACTGCTGCCTGGCACGTCCCAGCGGGCTGGCGGGGGTCAGGGACATCCTCACTCCCTCTTCTTGGGAGCAGGGTTGCTTTTGTGAGCCAATGATTTCAGCAAATAGGTTAAGCTTTTTGTAAGACAAAGGGGCAGCGCTGAGCAAGGACAGGGGAACAAGCGCCGAGTGAAACCCCAGACATCAGCCCAGGCTCCCCTCCTGCAGCCCAGATCCATCTGGCAGAAGCACCCGTGGGGCTCTCCCTACAGTCAGAGCTTCCAGCGGACACCAGCGTTCAACACAGGATGTGAGAGCTTTGGCCACAAGCACCACTGACCAGAAAGCCCAGCTCTGACAGGGTGAATCCCTTCTTGCAAGCTGCCCTTGTAGATTGCCGCCAAGTTACAATGGCCTCACCCTACCTGTGTGTGTGAGCACACACCCAGAGCCTGCAATGGTTTTGTCTTGTCTACATTCCCCTGGCTTCTCTAGACACACCTCTGCATCAGGACGATGCCCGTTCTATCGGGAAGCCAGCCAAGCCCTCTATTTCCTCTGCCACTCGAGCAGATATCCTTGTTTACCAGCTCAAAGCAGTGACACGCACATCTGAGTGGACAATGATGTGCAGATACAAGGAACATGGGTACAAATATGAACAGCCAGACCAGGGAAGAAAAACCTGCTCAACATGTTTGGTCAGGGCAGGAACAACTTTATCTTCCAACACTGGTCTCGGGTTCTACTCTATAGATCCCTTGGGCCAAACTTTGAGGTGGCCTAAACCTTTACAGATCTTACTGTGTCTGGTGGCTTGTGGTGAGGCCTCATACGGTTCCCTTTGGAGGTAGAGGGCACGGGGCTCGTGCATTTTGCATCTTCTGAAGTTACATTGCTCTGCTTCTCAGTCCGAGTCCTGGCTTTGTCTCGTTTAGCTTCTTTGTTGCTGGAAACCACATAGCTGACTTCTTTGCTTAGGAAGCTTTCAGTCACCTGCAGCAAAAGACAGAACAGAGCACCTCTGAAACTGCCCAACTCTAAGCTGGAAGAGTCCTGCTAAACAAGAACTGCTGCCTTTAGCTCCACCCCACGCACAGTTAAGGGACTGCTGGAAGCACTCATCTCTACAAGTAATTCCTTCTTCCAACCCTTACTGCTGTCTCCCAGGAGAGGAGATCCCGTGATGCCCTAAAAACACACTGCAAATAACCACCAGAACCTTCAGATTGAGAGCTCCATGACGCTCTCTACCATTATCTACTCCCCAAGCAATGGTTTCAGAAGAAAAGCAATGGCTGAGAAAGGCCCTGGACATCACTCAGCAGCATGGAAGAGCTCTGTTCTCAGTACAACAGAACACATTTTATCAAAATAAAGTAGAAAGTGAACATCTGGGACAAGCAGCTGCACAGAGAACAGGGAGGAGGGAACTAGAAACCAAAACGCACACACCCCCCTTTGTACAGAAGCGGGAAGCCCAAGGAAGAGGTGGAAACCCAAGATTTGGGATACTAACAGTCGGCTTCTCAGAAACCCAGCAGAAGGCAGTCACAGGGCACTAGCACACAGGTATGAGGCTGACAGAAAGACCAAGATCTGAGCAGTCTGAAATTGTAGCCGCTGAACGAGCCGGTGTGACAGAATCCCTGTGGATGGAGATCCTGGGCCCACCCGTGTGAAGGGTCCCACTGGCACCGTAGGCTGCCCTGCAACAGTGACCCACATCACGAGAGATCAAGGGGGCTGCAAGCACAGCAGAGTGAATCACAATCTCCCTATCCAAGTAACACTCCAGAAGTATTACCTTCCCTACATCAAGGCTAAGTTCAAGATACCACGTGCAAGTCCAAGGCCACAAGGTGCCCTTAACTTGGTCCTGAACACCACACAGGCCCTGCGTTGGATATTACTGTCAAAGAGCTGTTTTATGGATGGTGGCCATGGTGCAGTTGAACCCAGCATCTCCACAGGAGCAACAGGAACGAGAACTCCACTCCAGCGGACCACATTTCAGAGAGGAAAATGACCCGAGATGGTGTTTGATAAGAAGTGAGAGGGACAGTCAAAGAGCTAAAATTATTTCCAAGTAGTGCCGTAGCTACATAGAGACATAACTGACCCCCAGGACCAAGCGGTTCTCAGACTTGAGGATGCACAACTAAATAAGAGATGCCACGAGAAGGAGAGCGTCCCCGAGTGTTGATGGCACATCCAGGGGAAGATAGAAAGAAATCAGTGAGTTCAGCATGAGGGTGTGATTAAAAAAAAACAAAACAGGGAAATAAATACAAGCCAGCTTCCCCATGTGTCTCTACAGCCAACACGTGATCTTGGCAGCAGAGATACAGCAGCAACAAGGACTAAATGAAGATTTTACACCTGCACGTGGCATTGAAGGAAATTTCGGGGTGCCTCAAACAGAGAAATGAAACTGTCCGAAAAGAAAGAGCAACAACTGTTAGAGCCAATTAATATGTAAGAGTCATACGGAAACTGAAAGATGAAAGAGATGAACGACCAGCTGCTGGGCACAGCCCCTGTCCTCGCTTCCATCCCAGGTGACTGAAGTGACACTATCTGCAGGGTTTTGGGAAAGGATATAAGGAATTGGTGAGCAGGGGGATCTGGAGAGGCCACAAATGAATCCACCCAAACAACAGCTACATGGGGGGAAGGGTCTAGACTGGTTTTCTGGGAAAGCCATGGGACAAGCTCACAGCTACATAACAAAGGAGGCTTGGCAGGTGTTACCCTACTTTCCCCTATGTTAAATTCCAGGAAACATTTGCAACTCCCACAATCTTCCCTAAAAAAAATTAAACTGCCACAGGCTGTTGTAGGGAAAGAGGAGGAACCAGGCAACCAGTTACCACAACCCAAAAGGCACTGCCCATGGCCAGGCAACCAGTTATCACTGACTGGAAGGTGCTCTCATGGTCAAGTAACCAGTTGCCCCCACCCAGAAGATACTGCAAGGACCAGGCAACCAGTTGCCACCCCTTGGAAGGTAGGAGCAAGCAGTGTCCATAGCAGCTGGTAACAAGTGGGACTGTGCTGCCCAACGACCTGTGAGGGGCCTGGGCAGAGCCAGCAGCGAGGGGAGGACAGCAGCAGGCAATGGATTGTGTCCTCCTGCCCCGAGCGGCTCCCCAGTGGTGAGGCAAAGCCCATCAGGGACCGGGAAGGGGGGCTGGGTGGATCTACTACCATGCCAAACCATAGAATGGTCTAGGTTGGAAGGGACCTTTAAGATCATTAGGTCCAACCAATAACCTGACACTGTGAAAACCACCACTAAACCACAGAATGGTTAGAGTTGGAAGAGATCTTGAAGATCATCTAGTCTCACCCCCTACCCCAGGCAGGGACACCTCCCACCACACCAGGTTGCTCCAAGCCCCCTCCAACCTGGCC